>JBCFYV010000024.1:34848200-35448200 GCA_039000515.1 Timema cristinae | reverse complement strand
TTAACTGTCTTTTTTTATGCACACATATTACTACCCATCCGGGCTATCTAAATTTCACTAAATTAATGGGGTAGAAATGAAGTAGGTATAATTTGTAAGCAATGTACCCAAATTTGAGTGGCGAAAGATAGTGTAAAACCATAAAAGGGGTGGGGGGACCCGCGTAGTTGGCTAACGTGCTAGGACAGGGAGATCGAGGTTCGAATCTCGGTCGGGTGAACAGGGAGGGGTTTTCCTAAATGATTTTACCACTCTCCCTCCACGCAAATGTGGATTCACTCCTCTAAATTCAACCTTCCCAACTCCTAACACATTGGTGTAATCATTACTTAAGCGTACAACCCGAACGTATAGTAAGACGTGGCGCTAAATAAAATGCTAGTGATAGAATTACACATTCACATATATCTTATAAAATCACATCGCTAGACTTTTGACTATCGAAAGAATAAATGAGATTATCACGGTCCAAAGATGTCAACACGTTCCGTTAAATATATTCTCATTCATTTTTGATCGTAAATAATATTTGAATTGATGTAACCAAGAAAAACTGGAACAGTTTGTAACCGGATTACAAACACTTGTGCTTTTTTTTAAAATTATTATTTAGCACCGCGTCTTACTACCCGTTCGGGTTATACGCTTTAAGTACTAATTACGCTAATTGATTGGGAATTGGGAAGGTTGAATTAGAGGAAGTGAACCAACATTTACGTGGAGAGAGAGTGGAAAACCATTTAGGAAAAACCACCCCCAGTTCACCCGACCGAGATTCGAACCTCGGCGGTCGAGCTCAACACGACTAGCGCGTTAGCCAACTACGCCACCGAGGCGGGTAACACTTGTGCAAATTTCAATATCAACATTAGGGCACACGGTTTGTAGATAGTATTCTCGAAGCCACTCCAACTATTTCAGATTTTTTTTTTTTTCGTTTCTCTGACGGTAAATTTTAGGCGCTTAAGTCCATTTACAGTCCACCAAAAATCTGCCGCCTGCTAAAACTCTGCCGTCCTAGACTGGAGTCTACTCCTGTTTATAATCTAATTTACAACACACACACACAATCTGCATAGGTGTCGTAGTTAACTAACGCGCTAGTTTCGTGTTGAGCTAGACTGCCTAGGATGGGGAGATCGAAGTTCGAATCTAGGTCGGATAAACTGGGAGTGGTTTTTCATAAATGGTTTTCCACTCTCTCTCTCTCCCACTAATTTATGATCGAAATGACAAGGGGACCAACCTTTCCAGGAACACTTCTCTAGTTGTAGGTATTATAGTTGAGGGGCTGTTTTGTATGTGCGCTATCCACGCAAATGCAAGTACACTACCTTTAAATTCAACCTCCTTCATCCCTAACTCATTAGCGTAATCAGTATGTAAACAAATAACCCGAACGAGTAAAAGGACGTGGTGCTAAAAAAAATATATACAAAACTACATCTACCTAAACTCGAATGGAATGGGCCAGTTTCTTAAATGGAACTGGCTCATTCCATTCTGGTCTAGCCAGGTGTCCTCTTATATCTAGTATATTTATTATTATTATTAGCACCGCGTCTTACTACCCGTTCGGGTTATACGCACTTACGCTAATGTGTAATGGTAGGGTGATTGTGAGATGAAATGGAGGACCTACAGCTTAACGTGGAATCCGAACCACGGTGGAGGCCTGGCATTCCCCACATTCACAAGATGTGATTTATACACGTCTTGTCAGAGGTGAAGGAAGGGTTTGGTAATCAGATAAATCTGTGCCGGGACCGAGGATTGAACCCCGGACCCCAGCACAGAAGTCCGAGACCTTACCCCTAGACCACCAGGTCACCTATACTAGTATAGAGCTGCACTTGAAGCGTTTTGACTATTAAACTGGCCCAAAGTCTAGAACAGACACGACAGCCAATCATTATTTTTTACTGTGAAAATAGAACCCTACATTTCACCAACTATACATTAATTATTCAGCCATGTGTTATAACAAAACAAACATGCTAAATTGCATAAAGTATTCATGGGTCTACTTGCACACATGTCTGTCACCAAAATTAAGCGCGTGAAAAAAAAAACCACTCCTTTGGCAACAAACGTAATTATACAATCATACGCTGTTGCGGATATTTTAATTTTTTTTTGCATGTAAAAAAAAGAAAATAACTGAAAATGATATAATATGACAAGTGCCATTTTGACAAAACTGCTCTTATTGCACGTAGTTCAACCATATGGCGTATTTGACACACTTTTAAACAAGCAGCCATCAATAATGAATCATTTCCCTTGGTTTAAATTTGTGCAACGTTTGGACCGATATCAACGTGGATTAATTCTAGCTTCGTTATTATTTTTCTTATATTTTATTTATTATTTCAACCGCTCATCCTATTACCCCTCCTGACTATAAGCTTATGTAACTTACTAATTACACTAATATGTTGGGAATATAGAGGAAGTGTACCAACATTTTCATCGAGGGAAATTGGTAAACCATTTAATAAAAACCACCTTCGTAAAGCTGATCGAGATTCCAACCCCGATCTCCCAGTCATTTGCAGTCCAGTCTATTGAGAGAGTGACGCCTTAGACAATAAAGCCACCAAAGCGGGTGTCTTCTAGACTGTGAGAGACGGGAAGATAGGGGTTCGATCCCGGTCAGGTGCATTAAGGGCGGTTTTTCACTCTCCTTCCACGCAAATGCGTCTGCACTTCTTCTCCATTAAACCTTCCTAGTCCCTAACATATTTGTGTAATCAGCACATAAACGTGTAAACCGAACGGGTAGTAAGTCGTGATGCCAATAAAACCGGTCACGATTTAATTTTTATAACATTAGTGTAACAAAAGTTATGAGGCTCCAGCAACAACCAGGATTTCCCCGGAATTAAGATAAAAGTAGAACGATATCTATTTTTGAAATAAACATTTTTTGAGGAAAATGGTTTTAATTAAATGTATTTGATAAATATATTTAAAATTGACAAAATATATCAGTTTCCTACTTAGATATTTTATTTAATGCCCCCATAAACCATTTCATTAAAGGAATTGTATTTCGGTTGGTCACTTTAATTTTCGAAACAAGGATAAAAAAAACCTGTTTGAATGCTGGTATATTTCGTGAAAGTTGCATTCATTGTTTAATTATAAGTCTCTCTACAAAATTAACTACGAACACACACGCTTCGGCGGCCGCATTGTCCAAGGTGTCCCTCTCGTATTAGACTGGCCTACTGATGACAGAAAGATTGGGGGTTAGAATCCCGGTCGGATGCACTGAGATCAGAGCAGCTATAACTTGCACCATCAGTAGTGTATCGGTGACAGCTGTTGGTGCACCTTCTGTTATTGCGTGGTCTTATTTATGTATCAGACCAGCTATAGCTTGCACCATCAGTAGTGTCCCGGTGACATGTTGGTGCGTGGTCTTATTTATTTATCAGACCAGCAATAACTTGCACCATCAGTAGTGTCCCGGTGACATGTTGGTGCGTGGTCTTATTTATTTATCAGACCAGCAATAACTTGCACCATCAGTAGTGTCCCGGTGACATGTTGGTGCGTGGTCTTATTTATTTATCAGACCAGCAATAACTTGCACCATCAGTAGTGTCCCGGTGACATGTTGGTGCGTGGTCTTATTTATTTATTAGACCAGCAATAACATGCACCATCAGTAGTGTCCCGGTGACATGTTGGTGCGTGGTCTTATTTATTTATCAGACCAGCAATAACTTGCACCATCAGTAGTGTCCCGGTGACATGTTGGTGCGTGGTCTTATTTATTTATCAGACCAGCAATAACTTGCACCATCAGTAGTGTCCCGGTGACATGTTGGTGCGTGGTCTTATTTATTTATCAGACCAGCAATAACTTGCACCATCAGTAGTGTATCGGTGACAGATGTAAGTTCGTGGTTTTATTTCTGTATCAGACCAGCTATAACTTGAACCATCAGTAGTGTATCGGTGACAGCTGTTGGTGCACCGTCTGTTATTGCGTGGTCTTATTTATGTATCAGACCAGCTATAACTTGCACCATCAGTAGTGTATCGGTGACAGCTGTTGGTGCACCGTCTGTTATTGCGTGGTCTTATTTTTGTCCCAGGCCTGTTCAGAGATATTCTTGCTGAAGCGCTGGGACACAACTGTTGGATTGGATGCAAGGTTTGGTCACGTAGCCTTCCAATTGCCACGTTATTGGCACATCTTACACACCCAAAACAAACCAATCTCCAGATTCAATCAACCTTAGTATCCGCATCTACTGTACGTCACATCTCAAATATCACTATCCGCACACAAACAAACCTTATCCGCAGCTCCACTATTCCTATTCTCAGATTTTCTTTAACCTAACTATTTATTTATAAATATCTATCCAATTTATAGACCATCTTTGTTGCTTTTTCCACCATGTCTTAGTACCCATTCGGGCTAAACACATACACAAGTTATAATTTTAGAGGAATTGTGGTAGCATTTTCATGGAGGGAGAGTGAGAAAATATTTAAGAAAGACGCCCCATCTGGACTCGAACCCTAAACTCTCCACCACCAACAGTTTAGTCTATTTGCGTTATACCATGCAACTATTTATTAAATATTTCCCTGTGATAGTTGAGCTGTGTTTTGAAATCATACTGTTTATACGTGCCATTAGACCACTCTTCCACGGACAAATGTAATGTGGTAATTAATAATTTGCCATCGATGATTAATCCGATAACTTGTTACTTGAATTAACACAATATAAGCAACTAAGGCAGTGAGATAAATCTACGCGCCACGCACTTCAGTTGAAACAATAGTGTCCTTAGTACATAAATGGACCATGCGGTAAAGATAAGATCACAAACTGAAATTTACAAAACACAGCCAGATGTGTGGGATTTAAGTATAAAATTAGAATATTGACTTGTGTATTTAACATGTACTTAGCTGATTCGGTGGTCGCATGGTCTAACACGCTACTCTCGCAGTAGACTAGACTGCCGATGACGGGGAGATTGAGGTTCAAATCTCAGTCGGGTGTACTGAGGTTGTTTTTTTTCACCCAAAATGCTTTTCCACACAAATGCAGGTACACTTCCTATAAATATAACCTTTCTCATTCCTTACGCCATAATCGTAAGCGCATAACCTGAACGCGGTACTAAAAAAACACTTGAAATTTATTATGGATAGGCTTTTTTTTTAGCACCACGTCTTATCATCCGTTCGGGATACACGCAAACCGGGATTCAAACCCTGATCTCCCCATCATCAGCAGGCCAGTTTAAAACATCTTCATTTCGTCAATGGCTATTAATTCTTGTTGCGATAAAATTAAAGTTGTTTGTGTATTACGATCAATATATTATTTTTAATTCGTGTCTTACTACTCGTCTTCGCTATATGAATCTAGAAACACTAATTGCTTATAGATAAATGAGTAAGGTAGGATTTATAATAAATGTGCCCGCATTTGCATGGTGAAATAGTAGTAGAATATACGCATATGAATAGTGCGCATTTAATTACACTAATAGTATAGACACGATAAGTGCTATATTATCTATAGCAGTGGTTCACAAACTGTGTGTCGCAAGTCGATTTTTTAGTGATTTGCAAGAAGTTTTTGAACTATAAACATTCTTATATAATCAAGAATATATATATATATGGAAAGAAAGGGGTAAACGCTCTCCTCCCTGGACCCCCCTCAAACCCCTATCCCTTCATTTCAATTGGGGTCGTGAACGCTTGTCGTCATAAAAAGTAGGCCACGATTTTATAAAAAAGTTTCGGAAGTAATGACTTGTATTTGTGTGGAGGGAGAGTAGGAAACAATTTAAGAAAAACTTCACTCAGTACACACGGCCAGGATTCGAACCCTACAACCAAGTCACTGGCAAAACAAACTATACGAGATTGAAGTATAATATATTAGAAGTTATTTAATAAAAAAAATGTTTCAAAGTTTAATCAAGTATAATTTAATATTTTGACTACTCCAATTTATAAACTGTGTAAAACAAAATTTCTAGAAATAAATAATTACCTTGCTCCTTTAAAACGTTAACACTCCAACGTTTTTGAGAAACCCCGTACTTAATGCTATTTTTGCACGGACTATCTGGAGAGTTCATTTGTTCGATAAAGTCTTTAGGCGAGGTTATTAATTATTTTCATCCATGACAGAACAAAAAAAAAACTTTGCTAATTATAATGTTAATCGAATATTGGATATACTTATTCTTTTATTTCCATGAAGATACTGAAATGGGAAACAGATTTTTTTTTATCGACGTATTAAGATTAATTATTATTCCTCAGGTAACTTAAGAGCGTTCATCATAGCAGGACCAACTCAGCTCCCAGCTCGCATCTAGGTTTGTGTGCGCGCGCGCAAGCTATGGGAGTAAAAGGGAAAAGAAAATCCATATGTATGCCAGAAATGTGTGTAATCCGTATGTGAATGATTATTCTAAATTATGAACAGTGTTTATCTGTGAAGCCAATCTAAAATGGTCAATATAATATTTAGCACCGCGTCTTACTACCCGTTCGGGTTATACGCACTTACGCTAATGTGTAATGGTAGGGTGATTGTGAGATGAAATGGAGGCCCTACAGTTAACGTGGAATCCGAACCACGGTGGAGGCCTGGCATTCCCCACATTCACAAGATGTCTTGTCAGAGGTGAAGGAAGGGTTTGGTAATCAGATAAATCTGTGCCGGGACGAGGATTGAACCCCGGCCGCCAGTAGAAGTCTGACCACCTTACCCTAACACCAGGTCACCTAAATTAGAACTTTCTTATCTGTGAAGCCAATCTAAAATGGTCAATAAATATTAGCACCGCGTCTACTACCCGTTCGGGTTATACGCTTTAAGTACTATTACGCGAATAGATTAGAATTGGAAGGTTGAATTAGAGGAAGTGAACCCGCATTGTGTGGAGGGAGAGTGGAAAACTATTTTAGGAAAAACCACCCCAGTTCTCCGACCGAGATTCGAGCCTCGATCTCCCGTCCTCAGCAGTCGAGCTCAACACGACTAGCGCGTTAGCAACTACGCCACCGAGGCGGGTTAAAATGGTCAAAAACAGCCTTTTAATGTATTTTATCCAAATATCACTTAATATTTCAACAATGCTCATTATTAGGAACTTCTATTAACTCTTTATCTAATGAATGTTTAATCAGAATGATCCACGTGCAATAGTGTTGGTGTAAATTTATTATTCCTAACGACTGTATCACGGAGTTGATTGGTATGTGATGCACGCTCTTAAGAGCCGTCTCACATATCGAAAACACCAAAGTTAGGTAATACAACTCGATCCAGACGTCACATCATGGTAATTTTCTGTACTCTACTTTTTTAATAACTAATGAAATTTATATAGTCTGTTTTACATATCTTAAAAATACAATAAATTTAAAAATCATTATTTTAGACTTAAAAAAGGACTACTAAACTCTTCCTAATTTTGCTGTTTCCAAATGAGAGATGCAAATAACTATACTTATTTTATTAAATATCCCGATTAATTGGCTGCAAGATGTGGCTCTTAAGGTGGAAATGTAGGGGTAGTGAGAAAAGGTAAGTGGTTTTGCAGTTTTGGTTTCTAAAGAAATAAAAATATTTACTACAACTATTTTAAATAAAATGTTAGAAATTATAGTTTTTCAAAAGTGCAAAAATGAATAAGTATATTAAGTCTTTAATTTCAACGATAATAACCGAATACTGGCTCACGTCCAGGGAGTCGAAACGGGACCAATAACTGGAATTTAAAGTTATTTTATTAATTTTAATTTTAATTTTTTTTTTTTAGTATTTAAAAAAATATATATGACGCCCCACATTTCGCAATTGACCCTCAAACCCCCAAAATCCTTGATCCGCCCCGTGTCCAGGACACGTCACTGCCACTTTCCCTCCACGCAAATGTAGTTACTCTAAATTCTATCTTATTCATCCCCTACCTATTAGTGTAACTAAATATGCAAAAGAGAAAATAAACTATAAATGATAAATGTTTGTTCTGTCTGCTACATTCCAATTTTAATAAGCAGAATCTTATCTGAATTAGAAAAGTTACTAGATATAAGTTAAATCATGTGAGCTGAAGTCACTTTTGACAGATATTGTCAATACCTATAAAATAACACTAGTACCATCAATTAAACACCCGCTTCAATGGCCAAATGACGTCAATCTCGTGTTAGACTGGCCTGCTGAAGATGGGGAGCTCGAGGTTAGAATCTTTATCGGGTTTACTGAGAGGGGCTTTTCTTAAATATTTTCCCACTCTCCATCCACGCAAATCCGAGTAGATTACCTCTAAAATGCTTCCTTCCTCATTCCTATTCCATTAGAGTAATTATATTATTTGCATATAACCTAAAAAGCTAGTCAAACGTGGTGATAAAAAAAAATATGTATATCCAGATGACATTCCGATGAAGTACGTGTGTAAAATGTAGGAAAAACTGAGAAATATGACACCAGGACAAGGGTTTGAACCCTTGCCATCAGGCTTTATGTGCCGACCGCTATATCCGTATAGCTCAATTGGCAGATCGGTCAGAATGTAAAACCGAATCGGGCCAGGGATCAAACCCCTGTCCGGGTGTTATTTTTTTTATGTATTCATACATTGTTATTGATGTTGGACGAAATATATATATTTTAAATGGACCTTCTTATGAAAATTGTAGTGTAAATGTGTGTGTGAGTGAGAGAGAGAGAGAGAGAGAGAGAAAGAGAGCCAATGCATCCATATGACTCATCTGAGTGGGTCAGATCGGTGTCGAGTCAGATGGCGCCAGGCCGCGCTCAATGCTAACCAGTAGTGCAGGTCAACGTGATGCCACGAGATCGCTCTGGGTTTCCAATTGCTCGTGTGTCTATCCTTGACACACACACACACACACACACACACCTCACGCGCGCGTACACATACCACAAGGGATACGCGGAAACCGTAGCCATCAGCATCTGTTCCAATGACAAGTCATCGGGCCTGACTCGAGTCGGGGAGAGCCGGGTTCAATTACGACCGGCCGCACTAAAGATGCTGAACTAGAGTATCTCTACCTTTATGGGGATTGAAAGTCTTTGGGCCAGTTTCATTGTCACACTGAGTACGCCTTAAGTACGTTGCAAAACCTAAAACAAGGCGGCACATACCTAACTTTGAATGGAATGCGCCAGTTTCGCATCTAAAGGTGGCTCATTCCATTCTGGTTTAGGTAGGTGTCGTTTTGTATTTAGTAGAGCGCCGTACTTGAGGTGTACTAATATTGCACAGTAATTTTATTAAAATTAACCCTAACGCCTAGTAAGACGCGGTGCTAAATATTATTATTAAAATTAGATCAAAAAAACTCTTACAAGCAAGGAACTTTGTACATATAGGTATATACAGTAGCCCCATGGCTTCTTTGGTGCTGATTGACAGCTCACAGCTGACTACTAACAGTCAACATATAGGTATATAGGAATGTAGGTATGTAGGAATTATATATATATATATATATAAAATTCCTCGCAAGTGGAAGGTTTCTAAACATTTATCGTGACAGTAGGTGTTAAGAATTTGCTAAAGCTCCAATAAACTACTAGCATGTGAAATGAGCATTACAAAAGTACACCATTAATAATAATAATTTTTGTGGTGGTTGGGGGTGGTGAGGAGTTGGCAGGGGGATGGGGGGGGGGGACTCAAGCACCCAAAGCACGCTCGCATGGCATGGCTCCGATTTCAACGCCTCTAGCAATGTTGCAGGGTTGTTATTTGACTCCAAAAATACCAAAAATAACGATGAGGCTATCAGTTCACAGTCTGACACTTGTACTAACCAGAGGAGGCATGGTCTGGGTCATATTGACCCGTTGACACGTTTCATCCCCAATATTTTCAGTTTATTTGCATATTAGAAGTTAGCTATTTTTGACATATCTATCTACAAATACTTTTAAGAACATTTGGTAAAGATTGTATTATTTTAGTGGTATATATTTAAAAGGGTGCATCACGCGCCAATCAACTCTGTGATACAGTCGGCTAGAAATCGATAGTTTACACCAACACTATTGCACGTGGATCATATATGATAAAACATTAATGGAGGTAAAGAGTTAATAGAAGTTCCTAATACTGAACAGTGTTGAAATATTAAAAGATAATTGGATACAACCTGCATTTAAAAGGTCGATCTTGAACATTTCAGAATGGCTTTACAGATAATCATTGTGCATAAAACTTCATTCTGTCATAATAAGGACATACCGGGGTAATTAACAAGAAACTTTGTAATTTTGTTCCCCCATCGTCAGCGTGGGAAATTTCGAGTAATCGTTCAAATGTACACACAAAAACGCAGATGCGAGCCAGGAGTTGAGTTGGGCCATGCTATGATGAACGTTCTTAATATTTAAAAAATATATATGTATATAGCTACCCCTTAAATGCTGGGTAAATCTCACCCATGTTCTTATACCATGAACAAAAATCTTATGTTTCTAATTAAGATGTTCAAGGAACAGTGGAATGATACTAAAAACCTATTTTTTTCTAACATTTTGTACTATTAAAGTTGGTAACACTTGTGTTTCTGTGGTTAGTGTTTGGTTAGTAAAGCTGTCTGTCAATTGAAGTTTTAGACATCTACGTTTTGTTTTACATTTATCACATGTGATATATATATATATATATATATATATATATATATTTATATATATTTATTTATTTATTACCCACTTCGGTGTCCACGTGCTCTAACGCACTGCTCTTGCAATAGGCTGGACTGCCGATGACGGAGGAGATTGGGGTTCTAATCTCAATCGAGTGTTCTGAGGTTTTTTTCTAAAATGGTTCTCCACTCTCCCTCCACGCAAATGTGGGTACATTTCCTAATAATATAACATTCCTATTTCTTAAAACCAAAAGCGTGATTAGTACATAAGCCTATAACCCGAACTGGTGCTAAAAAAAATATTATTTGATAGGTAAATTTCACTTGTTTGTTGATACTACCCAAAGTTGGATACAAATTTATAAAGTTTCTCTATTAAAAAATATCGCGTACGATTGTAGGTATTTCTAAAACTTTTACCATGACTAATCCATTTTACAAAGCATATTTCTCATTTGGACGATTGAGAAAATAACTCATTATGAACGACAACAAACCATCAATCCACTAAGTTTGGAATATATGTTTTGAAAAGTTGTCTTTAAGCCATTATAACTGGCCGTTGATGAACAACTAGTACCGTTTCGTGGAAGACTCAAGTTTCTTGAGTACACACCAAGCATTAGAAAGTGAGGATTAATAATATTTTTAATGTTGGACTCCAATATGTCATACGACCGCCTCGGTGGCGTAGTTGGCTAACGCACTTGTCGTGTTGCGTATAACCCGAACGGATAGTAAGACGCGGTGCTAAATATTATTATTAATATGTCATACGCAGTTGATAAACATAAATGTATATCGGAACGAAACCTGAAATATCCTTTGAAAATAATATTGTTTTTTAAATAGTTGATAAACTGATATCTTCGATTAGAAACAGTCACAGAAATATCACAAAGGTTACATTTTTTTCATGTCTTGCTTTGGCTAGAAATTTTCTATATAAACGTTTTACTATGTACCCCATCTTTCAAAACAAAGTAGATATTACAAACCACATGTAACTACCTCGTACTCGTCCAATTTTATCAAGAATTTGGTTTTAACAATGGAACGCCTCTTCCTCTTGTAAACGACGTACCAAAGAAGAATAGATGCCCTCCTAAGCACCATTCTCAGCAATAAGAATATAAATACAGGGGTACAGATATACTAAAAATAAATAGTACAGTGTACCGCAAAGATTTTCTCCGTCTTTTATCTTAAAATATACATTTATTAAAAACTCATCAGATTTGTGAAACGAAATAATGGGTCTACTATACATTGTTGTAGAAACACTACACCAAAGATCATCAATGAAATCGTATACACTCTTACTTAACTCGATGGCATTAGGAAGTAGAAACACTGTTACGGAAAATTTGATCTTTGTCCACCAAAAAGCATAGGGATCAAATTAATTTGTAAAGACCTGAATTAAAATTATTATTTGTTTGCTTATAGCCAAAAAATTATTGGTTTTATAAAATGTATTTCAAATAAAAGATTTTTTTATCCTTAGCAGTATTTTAATTTTTATATTGATAAGTTATTTCGTGTCTCAAATATTTCCGTAGAAATGACAAAAATTGGAAAATGTTCCTCATGTAAAGTACACTCAAAGTCATTTTTATGAGAAAATGAGAATTTCCCTCTTGTTTATAATGATAAACAATGTCTAGATATAAAATTTAACCAAAATCTTTAGAGCGAATTTCAAGAAAATCGATTTTTTTTCTCTTTTTTTTCTTTCAGTCGACTACTCTTAAATTTAGGGTTAGATATCTAATTCCAAAAACCCTCGAGGGACCTTATAAAAACCCCAGATACCAAATTTTATCACAATCGGTACACAGTTTAGGCTCTAGCCTAAGGTATGGACAGACAGACATTGTGAAAACCACGTTTTTTGTTTCAGGAACTCATGAAACGTTGACATTTATCAAAATCTCGAGTGTTATTTTTTTGACGATCACAATACTTTCTCTTCGATGTCTCGAGATAAAGTAAAATCCTCCATGGCGTCGGCCCACAAGCGAGATATAGGCTATGTGCGTCAGTACTGGTGGCGCGACTCGTGATAATTTCTTAAGTTCTTGCAGGGAAAATCTGATACAGATCATGTTTACCGCGATCAAATACTCGAAAAATCCTAAATAGTGAAGGCGCTAGCTTAAATCGAGTATGCTTTTTTCAAGTATGACAAAATTTGACATCTATTCCATGTTCTGGGGATCTAGAAGAGTATGAAAAGTGATGTTGTCAATTCCGGGGGTGGTCGACAACCTGTGGGGGAGGGGGTGAATAGCGCGCTTGGAGTGGAATTAGAAAACAATTTTTTCAGAGCAAACCAATTGGAATATGGGAATTTTAATAATATCCTCATGTCTTTTAAGGTTTTTATAACAAATTCTCAAGAAAAAAAACCCCACTGTGATTGTCCAAGTAGTTTACGAGAAACGGTGTGTTAGGTTTTAGGATTTTCGAGTATTTGATCGCGGTAAACATGATGTCGCTTGGATTTACCCCGCAAGCTTAAAAATGTGTCCGTCTTGCGCGCTCGTGTCGTGAATTCAAATATCATCTGAACTTTGCAAGGTGGCTGCCTATACCGTCTAGATTTTTACTTTACATTCATGACTGTTTTCAACCTGTAGTCTGGGTCAGTTTTTTAATCAAGTCATATATTTTCCACTACCAGCTTGCTAAGTCTGTTGTAGCTTCATATACCTTAAAATCTAACTTAAGACTAGAGCAGACACTAAATCCAGTCCCCAGCCGTTAATTTTATCAATATGAAACGGTAAACTCATATTTCATCAATGATAAATTTTCAGCCATGCCGGGAATCAAACACAGGACCCTTAGCTCAGTAGGCTGACATGCTACCGACTGAGCTAATATACCGATTAGATACTAGAGTAAAATAATCAAAAAGAGGAAGGGTCGACACACTCGACCAGGTGAGTCAAACATCGTTATCATCAACTGTTTCCAGCCTATTTGACTCAGTTTAGTAAAATGCCACCCTTACTATCGTCCATCTTCTTCTCTTTGCATTTATTTCCTTTTCTTTTCCATTTTCATTACGTGTCCATATCATCATACCCTTTCTTCCTCTATTATCTAATCTAGCTCAACTCTTGCCTGGACTTCGTTTCTAATTCTATTTATCCCGGTGACAGCTAGCACGCTTTACCCCATCTTTAAGCCCTTTCTATGATGATTGAATCGTATGTTAAAGTTTTTTTATAACAATAAAACTATTCAAAAAGTTTCAAATAATATTTATATTAGATCAAAGTACAAACGACCGGCCCTCCCCCCCCCCCCTCCCCCCCCCCCCCCCCCCCCCCCCCAACTTCACCAAAAAATAAGGTATTATAAACATTTATTTCCAAACTAGCTAGAACAGACTTAAACGAGAAAGAAAGGAAGATAGACCTACCCATTTGACGTTAATATTGTTTGGATGTTAAGCCTTTGGTTATGTGGCTTATAATGAGTTCGCGGTGCTGACGAAGATGGTCCTTACGCATTTTGTTAATGATTTTTTTTAGCACCGCGTTTTACTAACCGTTCGGGTTGTACATTTTTTTTAAAGTCAATATGTGAATGGATGCATTGCATTAGGCTAAGCGAGTTTGTAGTCCGTTTGATATAGTCCAATTTTCATAGGAAGGGACTTATAGTAGTATTTAGCACCGCGTCTTACTACCAGTTCGGGTTATACGCGTTAAGTACTAAAGACGTTAATGAATTTAGGATTGGGAAGGTTGAATTAGAGGAAATTTACCCGCATTTGCGTGGAGGGAGAGTGGAAAACCATTTAGGAAAAACCACCCCCAGTTCACCCGACCGAGATTCGAACCTTGATCTCCCCGTCCTCAGCAGTCGAGCTCAACAAGACAAGCGTGTTAGCCGACTACGCCACCGAGGCGGGTGAAGGGACTTATAGAAAATACAATTTATTTTAGGCAAAAATTGATAGCATTTTACTATATTATTAGTGTTATTTTACCCGCCTCTGTGGCGTAGTTGGCTAACGCGCTTGTCGTGTTGAACTCGACTGCTGAGGACGGAGAGATCGAGGTTCGAATCTCGGTCGGGTGAGCTGGGGTGGTTTTTCCTAAATGATTTTCCACTCTCCCTCCACGCAAATGCGGGTTCACTTCCTCTATTTCAAACTTCCCAATTCCTAAATCCATTAACGTAATTAGTAGTTAAAGCGTATAGCCCGAACGGGTAGTAAGACGCGGTGCTAAATATTATTAGTGTTATTTTATAGGTGTGGATAATATCTATCAAAAGTGACATCTGCAGATTACATGAGCTGAATATGAATAGTAAAAAAAAAAAAAACCTAGTAACTTTTCTATCTCTCTAGCTGTCCTATGAAAATTGAACTATAGTACAGTCTGTGTGTTTAGAAAGTGAACGTTAAATACTCCAATTAAATCTCTGTGTCTTATTAGTTTCTATATTTCCATTACTGTGTCAATGTCATAGTCCTAGTGTAAATAACAAGGACGTGATAAAACAAATTTAAAAAAAACAAAACACAAAATATATAAGATGTTGTCTTGGTCATCGCTGAAAATGTTAAAAGGGGAAAATAGTTTATGTTGGAACAGTTTCAGTAAATGTTTGAAGGGGTAGTGGTCCTTTTGGGTGGAAAAAAAGAAGGACGTTAGGGGAAATGAGGAGAGTCGTCGTCAATGAAACGACGAGAGAACCGCGAATTTAAACTACCCGCTAAAGCCGCCCTAAAGACTTGGGGACGCGAGAGTGGGAGTGAAATAGGGGAAGTTAGATGGTGGAGGGGAAATAACGCCCGTAGCTCCTGGTAAGGCGAAAGGAAAGGCGATCTCCTGAGGTTCTTCAAGTTTTGTTCCATCCAGTCGATTAGTGACTCGTTCGCAAGTAACAACTAGCGCAAGCTACTGCTAAACACCTTTGTACACCAGGTAAGTACCAACTTTTCTAGACAAAATATCCTTTAAAGTGAATTCTATTACATTTTAAAATTGACACCGGCAAGATTTTTTTTTAAATGTTTTTATTTGTTTGTTTTTTGGCCGCTCTAAAACATTTATTGAATGTGACACTTACAACTTCAAAATATATTTAATTTTATTTATTAGTGTAAACCATTAATTAGCTTCATTTTTGGGCTAATAAAAAAGTAAACTTTGGTCAAATAGGTTTATTCTAATATATTATACATTTTCGTTCTTTTCCACGGAAATATAGAATAGAAATAGGTATGTACAATCTTAAGCTATTGTTTAAAGGTCTTTGCATTGTTGATTCTATTTTTATTTTTATTGCAAAAGTATTGTTAAAATTTCGTATATTTACAAAATATATATGTAAATATATTCTTATTCATCAAAAAGTAAATTCGGTGTGTAAAAATGAAAAGCAAATTCACTCTAAAATAAATTTAAAAAATATTTTCATTTAATTGACCTATATGAACTTACAAATAACATATTCTAAAAGTTTTTTTTTTAGTTTTGCCTGCATTGTCTTAAAACGTCACACTCGACCTAAATATTGATAATTTTACCTGGTAAGAGTAAATTGAGAGAAAATGCACTAGAATTCACACGGCTAAAATATGTCAAACCACTTGCGTGATTAAAAATATACCTTTACGTGCCTGGTCAAATGAGACAAGACTGGCACTAAGCTAACTGTCGGCTTCAATCAAATTGACCCTGAATATTTTTAATATTATATTGGGATCCTTAAAAGTTAATAATGCATGTACCAAATAGTCTAATCTGTGTTTATATTTATTCTATCACTTGCGTGCCAACATTGCCAAACATTATAAGTACCGTTATGTTTACTAATTGATTTTCCTTTCAGGAAATAGAAATACCGAATATAACAATATATACAACTGATTTTCTCTGTATTTTTAATGAAAGCTCTTAAAATACTATAAGTGAAATAAAATAATGCTTAATAAGACAGTCATATTATGCTCACTTATTAAGTAACATATTTAAAAAAATATACATTGTTTAGAAATGTTCAAGCTTTATTTATTAAATAATAAAATATAGTTTCTTGAATTTTGTTTTTAAGTGCAGTGTTGTGGGAAGCATAGGAATGTCATTTGTATTCGACGTGTGATGAATTAATATAATTAATAACTCGTTTATTACCGTACAAAAGTAGTTTTTAAGAGAAGCACCGAACGGTTTAAGGCGTCACTCTTTGTGTTAGACTGGCCTGTTGATGGGGAGATCGTGGTTCAAATCCCGGTAGAGTCTACCGAGGGTGTTTTTTTCCTAAATTGTTTTTATTCTTCTTCTACTTCTGTAATGCTTACTAGCTCATCCCTACTTCAGATAAATTATATGCATTTATTTATTCAGTCATTTAACACCGCGCCTTACTAACCGTTCGGGTTATATGCTTAAGTACTAATTACACTAATGGGTTAGGAATTGGGAAGGTTGAATATAAAGGAAGTGAACCTGCACTTGCGTGGAGGTATAGTGGAAAACTATTTAGGACCCCTCGCCCCCCCCCCCCTCGCCCCCCCCCCTCCAGTTTACCCGACTGAGATTCGAACCTCAATCTCCCCGTCCTCGTCAATCTAGCTCAACACGAAACTAGTGCGTTAGCTAACTACGCTGCCAAGGTGGGTGATAAATTATATATTGCGTATAATTTAAACAGGTAACAAGAAGAGGTGAATTTTTTTTTATATGGTCAAGTGCCTATTAATGCTTAAAAGGGGGGGAGGGAAGGGTGTTACACTTGAATATTGTCAGGAACAGACATATTATTTTGACCCAAGCGACTTACCCACAAGGCAGTAACGTTATAAAATGAGGAGAGGAGGTTAAAATTTAAAAATAGAACCATAAAGACCCTGTGTTTCTGAGCCAAGATAACTTGCACCAAGGTCTACGAGCTAATATTAGCATGTTTTCGCCATTATTTCAGACGAGTACAAGAGATTTTACCAACTTTACACCGACACAAGTGTTAGCAGGGATAATTAGGTTGGTAGAAGATTTCCATAAAGAATTGAACAAGGTTGTTGTTTTCTTCACTAAAGACTTACCAGATTCAACTTAGGAGACTTTTTATTTTAATTCCCCCCCCATCCCCCCATCCCCCCATCCCCCCATCCCCTTGTCGCGTCTCACTACAGGTTTGGACAAAATGCATATGTATTAAAATATAATGGGCTATGGACGAGGAAGGTAGGATTTAGAGGAAATGTACCTACATTTGCCTGGGGGTAAATTGGAAAAACCATTTAGATAAAATTACCTTTGTTATACCCAATCGGGACTCGGGCATTGATCTCTCCATCACAGGCAAAATAAACTAAAATGAGCCTGACATTTAAACAGCGTGGCCACCGGTGCAGATTCATCAAGATATGTTAATGTCAAATTAAATTATAAAGGGTGCATGTAAGGATGTGTTATCGGAAGAAAAGTATCTATACTATAATCATTAAAAGTATCGGAAGAAAACTATCGATACCGTAATAGTATCGAAAGAAAAGTATCGATAACAGTAAGTATCGGTATCGAAATTTTAGTTTGGAAATATGTTTTTAGACAAGTAATAGTAATTTCAACTTTTGAATCATAATTATATTTTCGTGTTTATTTAAACACCGAAAATTATAATAGTTGTTAATATTTTAAAACAAATTTTAAAAGATGCTGGCCCGCTATCCAACTTCTTAGAAAATTTCCATAATTCACTTCTGTGAGAGATTCAATTTTTTAACTACATTCGTCGTTTATATGCTCTATCAAGATAGATTAACTACAAACAAACAAACAAAGCTTCATCTGCTTAAACAACTCACATAAATTTTTCTGCTTCGTTTGCTTGGGGTACCCTTAAGTTGAGTGAGTTCATTGGTCTTTACAAAAGCTTCTTTTGTTTAGTTTGTGATGACCTTGTTCATTGATAAAGGTGTAATAGATTGATCACCACTCGCCCTGTCAGATTTCAGGCTGTATTGATAAACAAAGATGAAAGAACAGCTGTTAATTATGATAAGCTAAAAGATATTTAAATTCCAGAGTTGCTTCTTGATTGTCATGCAAAAAATGAGTGAGAACTGAGAAAGAGTGTAAGGGTACGGCCAGACTGAGCGAGCGAGCGCGCGAGCGACTAAAATATAAAATAGAACACATTGGTTGTAATGGGGGTGGCCACACTGGAGCGAGCGAGCGAGCGAGCGAGCGCGCGAGCGACTGAGCGCGCGCGCTTGAAAGATAGAACTGGTTCTATTTTTCAAGCGCGCGCGCTCGACCCGGTACAGTCTAGTTTACAGGCGCTAGGCAATATTATTGTATGTTGGTTCATTGAGTGCTGGGGAAACTTCTCATTTTGACATGATATTTGACTTTTTTCTATCAGTGATAGGTTTAACACACTTGCTATTAATGGCCCGGTGACCTGGCGGTCTAGGGGTAAGGTGTCAGACTTCTGTGCTGGCGGCCGGGGTTCAATCCTCGGTCCCGGCACAGATTTATCTGATTTACAAACCCTTCCTTCACCTCTGACAAGACGTGTATTAATCACATCTTGTGAATGTGGGGAAAGCCATGCCTCCACCGTGGTTCGGATTCCACGTTATACTGTAGGTCCTTCATTTCATCTCACAATCACCCTACCATTACACATTAGCGTAAGTGCATACAACCCGAACGGGAAGTAAGATGCGGTGCTAATAATAATAATAATAATAATGGCCTTATTTAATTGGTAAGACCATAAATAGTATAATGTATATATGTAAACCCGATATGTTAAAATAATTCAATATTATAATCAAAGTAGGCCTTTACAAATAAGAATCACCATTAGTTTGGAGAGAGTATGAAAAAACCACAACAATAAATAGGTTTTAAAAATCACCTTCAGTTCACTGAGCCAAGATTCGAACCTTTGCCTCCTAGTCAAAAGCTATCGAGTGCAACGCACCATTCCGCCACTGGTTCGGCAAATCTGATTTTAAAACACTTCAGTACAGTACCATACGCATTTCTCAATTTATTAATTGGATGCACTTCTACTTTTTTCTTTTTTATAAATACACAATATTTTCTGTAAGAATTTTCGAGGAGAAGAGATGTACTAAGTGTGTTTGACAGATACATCTTCTCTAACTAGGGGGGGGGGGGGGCGGTGACCTAGTGGTCTAGGGGTAAGGTGTCAGACTTCTGTGCTGGCAGCCGGGGTTCAATCCTCGGTCCCGGCACAGATTTATCTTATTTCCAAACCCTTCCTTCACCTCTGACAAGACATCTTGTGAATGTGGGGAATGCCAGGTCGCCACCGTGGTTCGGATTCCACGTTAAACTGTAGGTCCTTCATTTCATCTCACAATAACCCTACCATTACACATTAGCGTAAGTGCGTATAACCCGAACGGGTAGTAAGACGCGGTGCTAATAATAATCTAACTAGGGCCCGCTAATTACGCGCTCGCTCGCTCGCGCGCTCGCCAGTTTGGCCACCCAGTCGCTTGCGCGCTCGCTCGCACGCTTGGCAGTCTGGCCGAACCCTAATTTGTTCTTCCTCCACAGACTAGCCTAGTAAACATTTAATCCCAGTATAACAAAACAGTTGTTTCTTTCGATACCGGAGTGTGATTATTAATATCAGTAAAGTATCGGGAAAAAGTATCGAGTAAAAGAAAATACTAGTATCGAAAAGAAAATATCGTAATTGATAAAATATTTATACTTATTTCACATCCATTTGTCTTGATCCCAACTGGCCGCATCAAGGGATGCATTTTCCACATTCTGATTTGCACTCCTCTTTCCAGGAGAATGTTTTAGTTGCTTAACATGATCCTCATTCGTATTGTCTCCTTAAACTATCTACTTGTTGATATAGGGAGAGGGAGCGGATGTAACTCAAGAGGAAATGCACCCGCATCAGCGTGGAAAATGGGATGAGCAAACCTCATTGAAATATCTGAACACTGTCGATCTGGATTCAAACCTCCGATCTTACCGTCATTGATAGTCGAATACAATGAAAAGTTCAACACCTTAGACCGTTCAGCCACGGATATAAAGAGGGGGGGGGGTTCACATGGTATACATTTCAAGCACATTTAATCTGGTTTGCCAGTAGCAGGTAGGTTGGGGTTTGAACCCTGGTTGGGTGTACAGATAGTGGTTTTTTTTTCCGAATCTTTGTCGGGTTTACTGAGGGTGATTTAGTTTTTAAAAAAAGTTGTTTTCCACTCTCTTTCCACTCAAATACTGGTGCACTTCCTCTAAATATAACCTTTCTAATCCCTAAAATAATTTACGTAATTGGTATATAAGCGTGTATCCCTAACGGGTAGTAGGACGCGGTGGTGAAAAAAAAAATCCTCTGACTATGCGTGGTAGGCCGTTGAATGTACAGTTGAGAGTTTAGAACAGTTGTGTCAACAGGACGATGTGTCACCCAAGTACTGATAACGCGTAGCGCTGCTAGCATCTTGAATATTTCATGACATGAAGTGTTGTTCATCGTAGTACTGACAAATAGATAAAAATAATAAACTGCTCTGTTAACAACATCATTCATAAGAATGTGATTACATTGTTATTGAGCAAAGCCCTACTACTCATGTCCCTTGACTGACATTAAACGTCACCTCTGGTATGTGTAAAAACGTAATTGTTAGTAATATAATGCGTGTTAAGTAACTATTTTAACAAAATAATATTCAACCCGCCTCGGTGGCGTAGTTAGCTAACACGCTAGTCGTGTTGAGCTCGACTGCTGAGGACGGGGAGATCGAGGTTCGAATCTTAGTCGGGTGAACTGGGGGTGGTTCTTCCTAAATGGTTTTCCACTCTCCCTCCAAGCAAATTCGGGTTCAGTTCCTCTTATTCAACCTTCCCAATTCCTAATCCATTAGCGTAATTAGTACTTAAAGCGTGTTACCCGAACGGGTAGTAAGATGCGGTGTTAAATAATAATAATAATAATAATAATAATAATAAACAAAATAATTGTGGATTTTCATATCTACCAACATTTACTGTGGAATATTTTCTCCAAAATATCTATAATTTCCTTTGAGGGGATTTTATATGCTCCATTTCACGATACAATTGAACTTAGAATAAATGAGATTAAATTATAGCGCCACGTCTTACTACCCGTTAGATTTATACGCTCAATGGCGTAGTTGGCTAACGCGCTAGTCGTGTTGAGCTCGACTGCTGAGGACGGGGAGATCGAGGTTCGAATCTCGGTCGGGTGAACTGGGGGTGGTTTTTCCTAAATAGTTTTCCACTCTCCCTCCACGCAAATGCGGGTTCACTTCCTCTAATTAAACCTTCCCAATTCCTAATCCATTAGTGTAATTAGTACTAAAAGCGTATAACCCGAACGGGTAGTAAGACGCGGTGCTAAATATTATTATTATACGCTCAAGTACTAATTACGTTAATGGGTTAGGAATTGGGAAGGTTGATTTTAGAGGAAGTGAACCCACATTTGTGTGGAGGATGAGTGGAAAACCATTTTAGGAAAAACCACCACCTCAGTTCACCCAACCAAGATTCGAACTTTGATCTCCCTGTCCTCGGCAGTCTTAGCTCTACACAAAACTAGCGCGTTAGTAAGCTATGCCGCTGACTTATCATAAAGGTGAATTACATATACATGTATTTTTTTACTAAATCTTTATTCTATATTAATGTATTTTACATTCTCAAAATTCCTAGTGGAGTAAAATACGTAAACGTACAAAACCCGCATAAAGTTTTGTATGTTTTATTCAGTACAATAACAAGCATATTATATTTTAATTTATTTGAGGTATTTAACACGATTTATAAATTAACTTAGAACAACATCCAGTCCCCAGCCGTTAATTCACCACTGTGAAAGAGAAACTCACATTTCACCAATGATAACATTTTTTTTTTGTCCATGCTGGGAATTGAACCCAGGACCATTTGCTCAGTATACAGACATGCTACCGACTGAGCTTGACGGCATGTTATACTCAAACTGTACACGCGTGTAGTCCACACCTGTGGTCACGAGGTATAGATGTCAGGCTCATTCAGTCTGGTTTTACGGCGGCGTTGAGGTCACGGTTCGAATCCTGGATGGGTGTACTGGGATGTAGTTTTTCCTAAATAATTTCGCACACCCTCTATCCATGCGATATAATAATAAAATAATTATAATGAGAGACTAGGAAGGAACGAATTTGAGGAAATGTGCCCACTTGCACGGAGAGAGAGTCGGAAAACATTTAGTAAAAAAAAAATCCCATCAATAGACCCAGCTGGGATTTAAACCTCGTCACTGGCAAACCAAACTAATTGAGCTTGAAATTTAGACCGCGTGCCCACCGGCTCGTTTTTATTTTTAGAATTACTTTCTAGTTCATCCCTCAAATATTTGTTGCTACAAATTTGTTGTAGTTTGGTGGCGAAATCTTATAGATATACGTGACAAAGATGAAAATAGCTTGTTTTGAAAGAGGTTGTGGTTAACACACGTGTGTCCCCCTTGCTACGTCATAAGTACAGTCAGGTTCCAAAACAAAGTGTTAGAGATATATTCTAGACCTTACCGAATACCGAGCTCCACTGTAAGATTAATCAAGTCCAATTTTCACAGGAAGTAATGGAGCACCCGAGAGCAAATAGAAGCATTTCCGATATCCCAAATATTTGTTTTTAATAAAAACGTGATAATAAGTTGACATAAAAGAACACATAAGATGAGTCGAATACTTAAGGCAGGGTTATGTCACTATTAAGAAAAAAGTGTACCCTTACACGAAAATTAAAGTGCCCCTAAAATTTCCGATTGGGAAAAGCACAAGGCTGTAGCCAGATTAATTCTCAATTACTACTCCTTTATTCTAGGTTTAAAAATGCAAATATAGTTACAATTAACGATATCTAACTAGTATCCACCATTCTGAGAGTTAAAAAGAGGCCTACATGATTGTTTCTAGGGTTCTTAATATTTGTTAAGGGCTATTAATTATTATACTTGGAAACGCACTTATAGATACTTCAGAATCCCTCGTGCCAGACTCAATTTTGCATAGAGTTAAGGTTAAGTAACTTTCTACCTCACTGGGATTCGAACTGACAAAGCTACAAAAACACGAAACTAGAGTCTCTATAAGTACCCATCCAAGCATCGAGCAAAACACTCCGACCTTTCAAGCGACTAGGGTTTGGAATTACGTTCTCTTAAAAGTTAAAGCTTTAAAATCGACATTATTATTATTATTATTATTATTATTATTATTATTAGCACCGCGTCTTACTACCCGCTCGGGTTATACGCACCTAGGCTAATGTGAACTGGTAGGGTGATTGTGAGATGAAATGGAGGACCTACAGTTTATAGTGGGATCCGAACCACGGTGGAGGCCTGGCATTCTACATAATCACATCGTTCATTTTCAAGAAAAAGTGGAACAATCATTTGCTGTACACTCTTTTTTTTAAAAAGTGAATTTACAATATTGTCCATAATCTATGATGATGATGATGATGATGATGATAATAATAATAATATGTAAACGCTTGGTTTAATGCGGGGATGTAGGAAACGCGAGTTAAGGCAATGTTTTTTTTTTGCAGTTTTTATGGCAAAACACTTTTATAGCCAACATAAATGAATTATTTCTCTAATGGACAAATAGTTAAATTTTCTAAAAATGGTTATATCAACAGTTGTATAATATCTCTCGTTAGTATTGCAGCATTAGATGAGACAAATTTTAAATGAATATAAAAAAAGTTATCATTAAACACCAGTACACCCTTGACAGATATTAAATCACTGTTGATGTCGCCATGTGAAGAAAATTAAACTCTTTTATGTTTCTACCAGTGGAATATTTGATTTATTTTGGGCAACAAAATGTTTTATTACTAAAACTGCAAAAAAAAACACTACTCTTAAAAGTTGGCCGCCCACTTGTCCGTATTGCTCCTCGATTCTAGTTTTTCCTCATTTTCATCCACAATAAAGTAGGTAGGGGATTCAAACAAGGACTTAAATTGTTGATATTTTGTATAAGAAATAATCCGCTTCTGTGGCCGCGTGGTCTAACGCGCTACTCTTATAGACTGAAAATGACTGGGTGATCTAGGTTCGAATCTCAATGGGTGTAGTGAGGTTCTTCCCCTCAAAATGGTTTTCCACTCTCCTTTCAAGCAAATACAGGTACACTTTCTTGAATATAATCTTGTTAATCCCCTAAGTCATCAGCGTAATTAGTACATAAAGCGTATAACCCGAGCGGTTAGTAAGACGGTTTGTAAGTGGTCGCTCGTATGAAAGAGTGACGTTTTGTAGTGCCACAGTGTGAAAAGCCAAAACTTATTTTATAAAATTAAAACTACATTTTGACAATTACAGTGAGTAAATTTTAAAATTAAACTTTAAATAAACTGTATCTGCTCATTTCAATGAGTAAACTTTAAAGTTAAATATGAAAACTGAATAATCTCATTACACAATATTATAAAAGTATAATTTTTTTTTCATCACCGCGTCTCACTTTGTTTGGTACTTATGTACTAATTACTTTAATGGTTTTATGGATTAGGAAGGTTTAATTTAGAGGAAGTGCACCCTTATTTACCGGGAGGGAGAAAGAGAAACTATTTTAAAAAACCTCATTATACCCGAATGAGATTCGAACCTCAATCTTCCTGTCATTGACAGTCAAGTCTCCTGCATGAGTAGCGCCTTAAACCATGCGATCACTGAAGCGGGTTGGTTGTAGTTTTGGTGCAAAGCGTTTTAATAGCTGTCCGAGATAGCCACATATTTATGAAAGGTTCCAGCATTTGTATGGTGGGAGGGAAGGAACAATTTGAATGTACACTAGCTCAATACACTCAACCGGATTCAAACCACGAGCTCCCCTTCACAGTTAAAAAAAAAACCAGACTAAATTCAAACTGATGCATTTGTATAGCCTACATGTTCCCATAGTTTCAGGGGAAACTAATTATTATTGTTAATCCAACAAATATGTTTCATTGAAACATTGAAATTATATTCTTTAAATTTAAAAAAAAAATTATACCTGGACACTGGAGTTAAACCCGTGTCCCGGTTTCTTTTTCAATTTAAAGAATATAATATTTATATGCGGGTATTATCGTAACCAACAAATATAATAAATATCATGGCCCAATTAATCCACCAACATTGAGAATGTTAAAATATAAATAAGTAAAATATGAAGTGTATGTGTTGATGTTGAGTTCAGGTTGACATTTTAAAGCGTACACGATATTTTTTACAACAGGTTATGTCTGTGGTTCTTTCAAGTAACCTGAGAACGCTGGTTTAGCGCATCGCTGACCTTTTACTCGGTTGCTCACAATATTAGGCCAGTCGCAGACGTGACTTCTTGCTGAATCGTTTGATACAATCACGTTCTACTTCCCTAAAATAGATTTTTAGGTATAGGCATAGAATTGGGAACAACCCCTAACCATTGGTGTATCGTAGAGTTTTGACAGGGAAAGCAGATCTTAGTTTAATTTATACATGTGAATTGTTCTCATCCCTCAGTAGAACATTCATTGGTCTGTTATCGACGGAAATGCATTCCCATGTGAGGAATTTAGAGCAGAGTCTTTGTTTTATCAGGTGACCTGGTGGTCTAGGGGTAAGGTGTTGGACTTTTGTGCTAGGGGTCCGGGGTTCAATCCTCGGTCCCGGTACAGATTTATCTGATCACCAAACCCTTCCTTGACCTATGATGACAAGACGTGTATTAATCACAACTTGAGAATGTGAGGAATTCCAGGCCTCCACCGTGGTTCGGATCCCACGTTAAACTGTAGGTCCTACATTTCATCTCACAATCACCCTACCATTACACATTAACGTAAGTGCGTACAGCCCGAACGGTAGTAAGACGTGGTGCTAATAATAATAATAATAATAATAATAATCCTAACCGTCCCCCCCCCCCCCGTATTCAATTCCCCGGTTGATGGGGCGTGATATGGGCTCTTGATTCATATGACTTGGGAGTACTTTTTCTCATACTTTAAGTAATACCATTTACTCTCAAAATTCAAACTTTTATAAATTATAAATGTTTATTTTATGATTCCATTGGTGTGATTAGGATAACAACTTTGTGTAAGATTTTAATAAATAAGATATACTAATGAGATATTTTGTTTAATCACAAACATAATTGTTCTGATCAACACATATATAGTTCTATAATTGGACGTTCAAATGACAGTCAATTTTGAATTATTATGATAAATAACTTCAATTATTCAATGTCGGCAATTAATAATCAGAAAGCGGGTCCAAGCTTTGTTGTCCTAGGTTTTATGGCTACTAAATATCATACGCCTTTCTTCTTTTTTTTTTTATCAAGGGGCCTGCGTTTCTTCTAAACAAAAACGAATAATTGTCTAGATTAAAAAAACAACTAATTTGGACATATTTTAAACATAGTAGTATACGACTAGATTAATATTTATTTGAGGGGGGCGAATTTAAATTGAGTTTGGGGGGTAAGTGGGGCTACGGCATCTCTAAAAAAAAAAATCTTGACGACGACGCTACTAATTACTAATGTTACTGACAACAGGACAACTGAACTGTTGACGTCAAATACACGTCCTTATCAGAAGTACTCGGGAATGATTCAATTCAACTCCTTGAAAGGATAAGAATGTCTTGATACACAGAATCCGGGCTGGGGAAAAAAAAAAAATCTCCGCTTCATCACGTCAAACCACGTTGGGTAGGAAATATGACGTCATCAGCCGGGCTGATAAACTTCCTCTAACGAGCCAACATCCTGTTTATCGCGCGTCAGGTATGTCTTGTGAGAAAAGCTCCTAGCACTGATAATAGCAGTGTGGTCAAACTCGGATCCTTCACACAGGTCGTCACGCATGCGTCAATCAAGGTTGTACCCAATGTTAATAAAAAAAAAATGGGGGTGGGGAGGTAGGGATGTTTACTTTGAGGGATTATTGGTAGAGGTCCCCGAACAGAAGATATTAAGGAATATTGAACGACATTAAAATTAAAATAATTAAATTTAAGATTATTTTAAATCTACGTAAAAAAAAAAATTAATTATTACTATCAATACTTTCGGGAAGGAGGTGTTGGCACCCCTAAATCCACCACTTGTAAGCCCTGAAGTCTGTTATTGTTTCTATCAAGTGACTTTTAGAAACAAGTGAAGTTTTCTCTTTATTTTATCTTCCTTATCCACCACCCCACCCCTCACCTCAATTGTATAATTAGTATGAGGATAGTTCAGAAGAGTAATTAAATACAATGCACACAAAGACTTCAGTTCACTTTTAAAAGAAAAGACTTATCTGATGGCTAGAAAAGCTATCTTTATCATATTCATAAGTCAGATCATGTGATTTGTGGATGTCGCTTTTGAGATATAATCGATACCTATAAAATAAAAATATTTATAGTGAAAAATACTATCAATTTTAAGTGAAATAAATAAATAAATATATATATATATATATATATATATTGTATTTTATAACAGACCCTTCCTATGCAAATGGTAGTGTAGAGGTTCTTCAGTCAGAGGCAGACAAAGGGTAAGGGAAGGCAAGTAGGGCGTTTGCTCCCACCTCCCCTTTTCCAAAATCTCAAATAATTTTTAATAAAAACTTAAAAACATATGAATTACAACTTTAATAAATAACACCCACTTCGTTGGCCACATGCTCTAAGGCACTACTCTCACAGGGGACTAGACTGCTGATGACGGGAAGATTGAGGTTCGAATCTCAGTCGAGTGTACTAAGTGTGATTTTTCTAAAAAAAAAAAAAAGTTTTCCACACTATCTTTCTTCAAGCAAATGCGGGTACACTTAATCTAAATATGACCTTCCTCATCCTTAAAACCATCAGCGTAATTTGTTAGTAGTAAGACGCATTACTTTGAAAAAAAAAAAGCACTGAAAATGGGTCAATTTTAAGATTGGTGTAAGACTCTATCTTCAAACGGTGTACCACTATTCTTTTTTTAAAAATACCTCTAAAATATTCAAATAAAAAAAAGTACAAAAATAATAGCTTCGATACATTATCCGGTCCCCATAGAAAATTTCTGGTTGCGCCACTCTTGGAATTTATGGTAACTTCGAACTGGAAATCCGTTGTGATAGCAAGCAGTCGCGTTAGTGGGTCGGTTAACTTATTTGAAGGTCATTCATTATGTGGGAAACCAGTAGGTCCAGGAAGTGGCCACTGTCCGGCCCGGACAACGACGTCTAAGGAATAAAAAAAGACACTTTCCAAGTGCTCGGGTGACCTACTGGTCTAGGGGTAAGGTGTCGGACTTCTGTGCTGGTGTCCGGGGTTCAATCCTCGGTCCCGGCACAGATTTATCTGATTACCAAACCCTTCCTTCACCTCTGACAAGACATCTTGTGAATGTGGGGAATTCCAGGCCGCCACCGTGGTTCGGATTCCACGTTAAACTGTAGGTCCTTCATTTCATCTCATAATCACCCTACCATTACACATTAGCGTAAGAGCGTATAACCCGAACGGGTAGTAAGACGCGGTGCTAATAATAATAATAATAATAATAATAATAATAACAACATGTTATACGGGGAAAGGGATTGAGAGGGGAGGGAATGGCTCCTGGCAATATTGTGTGGGGGGTTGCGACAATCGAAAATATTTCATTGGGGCTTGCAGTCACAGAAAACTCTGTTGTTGAGCTTGCGGCAACAGAACATATTTTAGTTAGTTTTGCAACCACTGTTGTGGGGCTTGCGACCACATAAAATATTGTATTGAGATTTTCAGCCATATAAAACACTATATAGTAAGACTTTCAACCACAGAAAATATTGAAATAAGGCTTACGGCCACCGACAAATTTGTAGTGGGGTTTGAAGCTGCTATAAACATTGGCATATATAACTTAACCTAGTCTACAAAACCTAGTAGGGGATGGGGTAAGGACAGGCGCGCAAAAACCCCACAGTAAAATTTCTCTGGTCTGCAAATTCCACTGCCCGACAACCTCACACCACCGTTGTAACCCTAGCTGGTATGCCGACAAATATATTCAACAAGGTGTTGTAATGGTCGGCTATTCCGATGTGGTATGTGCCGCTCGCATTTATCCCCGTACGTCTCTGCTGGATAATATATGGTGGTATTTAATATTTATTGTGACGCGTGGTATGTATGGCTGTCTTCACGATAACAGGCCCAAGCGGCTCACATTCCACGACAAATAATGACGTCACACTAGCCGGTGCGGGAACATTGTGTGGTTGGTTGGTTGGTTACCCATCCTTCAAACCAGTTGAGACCAAGTTTATCCAACATAACAATAAAATAATTTAAATTTTATACACTATTTATAGGAAGGGTCTTTTGATAAAAAAAAAAAACATATTTTCATTTGTCACCTCCTCCTCAAAATTGATTATTTTACTATTTCATTAGTGTAATTTTATAGGTATTGGTGATATTTGTCAAAATTGATAGTTGTTAATAACACGAACTGGTTGCAAACCCCTCCCCTCCCCTCATCCCTCAGCTTTCCCTCCACACAAGACCCAAATAATTTTAATAAAAATTTAGAATACATACAGTTTAAGTTAACTATAAAATCGAGCATTGAAAATATGATGAATGAATTTAATCTACATTTTTAGTCTTAATACTCAACTAACTTTATACAATTTGTCACGCGAGTACTACTCCAAATATTTCCTAGAGGTAACTGATTTTCAAAAATTTGTCAAGTGAAAACCACTACAAATAGCTTTAAAGCTATCCAAATTTTTAACAAATGTATACAAAATGATCCCTCCAAATGGCTTCTAGATGCATCCAAATTTTTTACTTTTTACTGGTAAAAGTTCTCGATCTTCCATTTTGGTTGGTGGGCAAACCTCTTAAAAAAAAAAATCTTTATTTTGCTATCCACCTATCAAAACCCCTTCCTTCAAAATTTAAATCCGGCCACAGCCTTGCTTGTTTGTCCGCCCCCGGCCTAAAGTAAATTTCTGGGTGCGTCATGAACTGATTTTGTACGAATACGTTAAAGTAAATCTAGTAACTTTTCTAGCTCTTAGGAACATTTTTTTGACAGTAATAAATTATACTAAAACAATTTGTTTTAATTCGTAAAGTCAAGTGATCTGAAACAGTCACTTTTGATAAATAATATTAATAAAAAACACTATATTGTTCAAATATATTATAAAATGTAATCAATTTTGACCACAATATAATATAATTATTTTTTTTAACAGTTCCTTCTTACCAAAATCCAACTTCAGTTATGGACGTAGGTCTGCATCATCACAGCAAAAGATTTTTTTTTAGCCCTGCGTCTTACTACCCGTTTGGTCTATACGATTTTGTACCAATTACACTAGTGGTTTTAGGGATTAGGAAGGAGGCGAAATGTACCTGCGTTAGCGTGGAAGGAGGGTGGAAAATAATTTTGGAAAAACCATCGTCAATACACTAGACCGAGATTTGAACCTTGATCTTCCAATCATCGGCAGTCTAGTCTAGTGCAAGAGTGGCACCTTAGACCATGCGGCCACCGAAGTGGATAGCAATTGATTTTGTTTTGTTTGCTTTAGTGCCTGTATTATAATCAACAATTATGTATCCGTGTGTGTAAGCCATTTAGGGAGAAAAATACCTCATTACACCCGACTGGCATTCGAACCCCGACCTCTAATCAGTGGAAAAAACAACTAGGTGAGCTGGTCTAGGGGTAAGGTGTCGGATTTCTATGCTGGCGTCTGGGGTTCAATCCTCGGTCCCGGCACAAATTTATCTGATTACAAACCATTCCTTCACCTCTGACAAGACATCTTGTGAATGTGAGGAATGCCAGGTCTCCACCGTGTGTTCGGATTCCACGTTAAACTATAAGTCCTCCATTTCATCTCACATTCACCCTACCATTGCACATTAGCGTAAGTGCGTATAACCCGAACGGGTAGTAAGACGCGGTGCTAATAATAATAATAATAATAATAAACTAGGTGAGACTTAACGCCTTTGTCCGCGTGCCCATCGGAACGGGTGGTTATGAGACATATTCTAGTTCTAGTCTAATATTATTATTATTATTATTATTATTATTATATTATTAGCACCGCGTCCTACTACCCGTTCGGGTTATACGCTCTTACGCTAATGTGTAATGGTAGGGTGATTATGAGATGAAATGAAGGACCTACAGTTTAACGTGGAATCCGAACCACGGTGGAGGGCCTGGCATTCCTCACATTCACAAGATGTCTTGTCAGAGGTGAAGGAAGGGTTTGGTAATCAGATAAATCTGTGCCGGGACCGTTCTAGTCTAAAGAACTGTTACTACTTTATGTTGATTTTTTTTCCCTCTTACCTCCTTTGTTTGCTGATGACCTGGCTTGATGATGTAGTACACATGTAATGTTACACCTGATATCTTTATGCTGTCATCAGCAATTAGCTATGCGGTTGGTAATTAAACTGTCGGGGCGACTCATCACCACAAAATACCACTTCACAGCAGAAACATTTGTGTCATACCTTACATCCAGTAAAAAAAAAAAAGTTTTGCAAAATTTCATGGAAAAACTAAATAATATTTGAAATCTATTTAAAATGTTTTGTCGTTTACGTTTTTTATCAACAGTTAAACTACTTAAAAAATAAATACTACGGTGCACCTTACACCGCACAGAATTTCTCACTTCTTTTCCTCAAAATGGAGATATTTACTCAAAACTCTTTACATATGTGAAACGAAATAATATACATTGGTGCAGAAACACTCGATCAAGTGGTAAAAATGTAATATATATTGCTATATAAACATGTTGAGGAAGAGTAACAACTCTGTTTACCAAAGAGCATAACAATTTACCAGACCTAAATATATAATATATATTCCAATACTAAAAAATATTTATTTATAATATAATATTTCAGATAATTATTTTTATTTTTAATAATACATACTTTGCAATGGTAAATTTAATTGTATCTTAAAAATGTATATGCTTTGAAACTGGTTTAATGTTTTCTTCTTTCTTAATGATGCTATGCTTGTCTTCGGAATTACGTTTTAATAAACGGCCGAGGATTTGTTTTATACAGGAATAGGTAAAAAAAAAAAAAGAGAGTTATTGTCAACCCTTTGAATGACATTCCAGGTAGATTCTATTCGTACGCGCCATATGTTTTTTTTTTAATGACGGGGTATTCAATCCGAACTCAAGGTTGACATGCCTTTTTTGAATCGAGGGCATTGAAGGTTTACTAGGTTTATATGCGATCAGTAGAGTCGAGGTGTTATTGAGGTCATTTTGTTCAACCTTGAGAGAAATAACCTTATCTTGGACTAGTTCTACTCCTGACACCCAGGTATTTCCCAATAACACCATATACAGACAGTGTGTTATGGATCAACACCAACACCAGTCGTAGTGTGTATTATACAGAGTGTTCCCGGATTAAAACAACCAAACTTTGATAAATGGTAGGAATCGAAAAACTACCTCGGAATGTCCTCTGGAGATTAAATAGTTTTTTTGCTCCCTTTCAGAGCAAATTGCAAAAAAACTAAATAAAAACATGTTTTTCTACGTGTAAAGTGATATAACACTATTAATATTATGTTTATCAAAAAACACCTGGGTAAACAATTTAAGCAACATTAAATTATCATTAAGATGACCCCTTATTTGTTCCGATATTTTCCTTAGTTTAGGAGAAATCCGGTATGAAACATTCAATGCAATATATGAAAGTCACCGTAAAACAACACTTATTTGGGTAAAAACATTAAATAAATTTAAAAACGATTGAGTTAAAATATATCAATGTCTCCGGAATGCAGGCTATCATTTTGAACAAATAATATAAAATATTTAATACTTATATTTTTATTGTCTAGTTTTTTACTCTTTGCTCTAAAAGGAAGCGAAAACGAATCAATCACCTAAATACATTTCAAGTTAGTTTTTCCATCCCCTACCACTTCCCAAAGTTTAGATGTTTAATTCGGGAACACTCTGTATAATTATCTTGGCAAGTTGCTACAATCCAATTTGCACAAGAAGAATATTTTGAAGCAACTAAAAAATAATATATATTTATTAAAATGCTCGCTAGCAGTTCATAGACATAGACAATCACTGATAATTAGGCCTATACTTCTTTTTCCCCAAATGGTATCAGTCTTACCTTAATGGATTACACTATGGCCCTATCTTATAAGTTACGCCATATTGTAGTGACTGTAGTCCATCAAGGAATGCTACCTTTCATGTTAAAATGGAGAAGACATATACGTAAACTTATTACTAGTAATATTGATAATGATGACGGTAATGATATTAATAAGAATAAATTATACTTTTTGTTGTTAAAAGTTACAACTGCTTAACTATAGATCAATGGTTCGACATACGAATACATGAAAGTAGATCTAGTAGCTTTTCTAGCTGTTGGGTATGGTAGTAGACCACACTGTTCCCAAAACGTACTAACATCACATAGAGATGTACTCACAAAATAAATGGTTATTGGAGGAAGTGATCAAGATAAAAACAAAATAAAAGGCTAACCACCTATTTGATCAAGGCTGTAACTAACCCATTCGTTCTTCAAAACATTGGGTTCTATTGGTTTGTAAAGCTGCAGGCTATTCCTTAAATATTCAAGTCAAAGAATATTTGATGAGAAACCTGTTTTCTTCTCTAGTAAACTAATGTATACATTAGGATTTTGTTAATAAAAACAGTATTTGATCCAGTACCTTATAGCTCAGTTGGTAACATGTCTGTCTATTAAGCTAAGGATCCAGGTTTGATTCCCGTTATGGATGAAAAATGTATCATTAGTGAAATGTAGAGTTCTCCTTTCAAAGTAATGAATTATTGATATAATCAGTCAGTTAAGAAAGTGCACGTTAAATAGCTCTCCGCTCTCTAAAAATAATAAAATTTGACAGTTAAAAAAAGTTACTAAAACTCTTTTCATATATTCATAAAGCAATATGATCTGTAGTTATTCACTTTAGATACCAACAATACCAACCATAAACCATATCAACAATAGTGTATTAATCACAACTTGTGAATGTATATAATGCCAGGCCTCCACCGTGGTTCGGATTCCACGTTAAACTGTAGGTCCTCCATTTCATCTCACAATCACCTTACCATTACACATTAGCGTAAGTGCGTATAACCCGAACGGGTAGTAAGACGCGGTGCTGATAATAATAATAATAATAATAATAAACATACCAACAATAAATAACACTAATAAGTAAAATGTTATCAATGCTTACCACAAACAAGTTTGTTTTTACTGAGATATCCTTCCTACCAAAATCTTACTAGAGGTTGATCATACAGGATTGAAACTAAAAAAAAAACTTGGCGTCTCTAACAATACAAATCACCAGTCCTCCCTGCTCGCCCTTAGTGTGACTTGTACCGCTCTAGCACCCAGACAAGACACAATGTTGCATTTGTCATACTCCTTGCTCTATCTAAGGGCTGACACGTACGTGGTTGATTGCATTTATTAGAGCGAAGTTCGTATGTCAGCTTGGCACAGCTGTCTTAGTGTTTTTATCACATTAGAATATAGAAACGTGTCAAAATTATGTACCATCATATTGCTTTACATACTTTATCGAGTATGCTTTGACACGTGTTCACATTTTGAAAGATAAAGTTCGTCACTAACGGATTATTTAAGAGTTAATTTATTTGTGTGAGTTTAACCATAGGAGCAGTGTAGTAGTTAACATTTATTTTATAAAACAGGTATGGTCCAATTTTTTTTTAAACCTCTTAGATTATTTTGAATATTTACTTCATCCTAATTCTAGGTAAAACTTTCAACTATTAAAAAACATGTTTCAGAAGGGGAAGCACTGTTTTTGTGTTCCCGATTCCAAAAGAAAGTTTTTTATGACGCCATTTGTCTGTTATATTAAAAGGTTTAGGCTATTCAATATATCAGATATGCTTGCTATTTGCTAATATAAATATAAGCACTTAATTTTACAAATTAACGATAATCTATAGTATATAAGGGCTCAAACCTGGAAAGTGACACGATATTTGTATGGTTAAAAAAATGGCATTGTTGAATATCAACTTTTAAATATATTTTCTAATAATACTAGTTTTTCCTGTTTTTGTTTACTGCTTAATCGAACTCTCAGCATATTTTATATTAACTTTAAAGAAAACCCAACATAACGAGAGTAAGAAATTTAAAGTATACTACGTCAGCATTTGCCTAGAGGGATATTGGAAACCACATATAAAAAACTAGCTCCTTATACAGAGTCAATAGTGATGTTATTTATAGATATTAAAGTTTTAATGAGGAATGGATTAATGATCTTTAGTATGATTTTTATCGAAGAACCTCTTAGAAAATTCAAACTCTTTTTTTCGATCAATATTGATATTGTGTTACTATATTATTAGTGTTATCTTATAGGTATCGAATCTATCTAAAGTGAGCTCATATCAAGTGACTTGCATAATACGTGATTACCTAGAACTGTAGCTTTAAATCTTGTATTTTAAATCTTATATAATATAATAATTATATATATATTTATATTAACACCGCCGCATTTTACTACCTTTTCAGGTTTTACGCACACGAACTAATTATGCTAATGAGTTCTAGGATGAGACAGGTTTAATTTAGAAGAAGTGTACCCGATTTTGCGTGGAGGGAGGGTGGAAAAAAACATCAATACACCAAACTGTAATGCGAACCCGATCTCCCTATCAACGGCAGTCTAAGTCTATTGCAGCCACCGAAGCAGGTTCAAATATATTTAGTTATTACCACCGTAATCCTACTTTAGTAACAACTAATAATATTCAGCTTATTGAAGTGCTCCCTCGAGAATCTCTTAACATTCTCAATGACTCGCTCACACTCAAGAGATGGGAAACGTCACGTGTTCCAATGGGGCATCTGGGTCTCTTGAGTAAGCACACACAGGCACCGATATAACTCTTTTTAAGCCCACATATAGACCACATACGTCCTGCCACTGCTGCCAACCCATGAAGAAACCCTCTTTGATCGCATGACGTCATACATTATTCTTCATGGTGCTTTGGTTCTTCTATTGAGCACACTCCCTTTTGAGTATGTTTCTACCTTGTGTGGAAAGAAACTCTGTCGACGGCATCAATGTTGTATTTTTTTTTATTGAATCAATGGCCGGAATATGTTTTTAAATTGAATCAACATACTTCAGTATAGGATAAACAATTTTGCCTTGCATGGTGGTATATTAACTGAAGAAACTTGAATGCATTGCTTTCTTTGGGAGATATGCTGCCGTTGGTGGTGCTTTTTTTTTTTCGTTTAATTAATCGACCTACGCGTTAATATTCCAACATAGCGACGCATTCAAGCGCTTGGTGCAATATTTCTTAATCGTACGAATAAGATATGTAGTATATCAACGGGATGCTATATTGCTCTTATAATTATTAAGTTTTATTATAACTTTCACTATCAATTAAAGCGGATAGCAAAATAATATCTTCGAGCTAGTTTTCTTTTGTTTTACATAAAATAGAATTAAATAGAGACAATATAATTTAAAATCTTTAAGCTTTGACTTATGACAACTACCATTAGATACTTACACAAGAGAAGGTCGATCAGCCGAATCGTGATGAACCGAATCACCTCAACCAAGACGTTAGCCCTCCTCCATTCACAGAGTCAGCCCACGTGACTGTTATTCCTGTCCAATATTATCCAATATAATATGATTAAATCTTTCTATCTTTATGATTAATTTGTAATAACAGGTTTTATTTTTAGACCTATTATTATTACTATAATATTTACATTATAATATAGAGTTTTTCTTGGACACGAATGTTTGTCCCAACTTAATTCAACTAACGGAATTTTTGATTACCTGAACCACAATTGTCACAAATTATTGCGTTTAGCCGTAAAATAATTTTGTATAACTTTTATTAAATATTAACAGCTAAGAAAATGAAAACAAGTTTTGAAAAACCATACAATTATATTTAGTTGCAAACTATGAACTAAATCAATAATCGTACACTGAAATTTGTTTACCAAGAGCGAAAAAACATCTGAGAAATAAAAAAGTATTAAACTAGTTCAATTAAAAATTGGGAAAATTAGGTATTCATCATCTCATTGTCGTCCAAAAAACAACACATGAATATGATTGTTTTGTTTTGTAGTTGTTATTTTATAAAGACATGGGGACTAGGAAGGTATATTTGAGACTATATGTAACCATATTTATATAGAAACAGAGATATAATTACAACCTTAGTATACACGGCAAGAATTGAAAATATCCTCTTTCAGTAAATGGAGACCAGACTAGATAGCCTGTGCTCTCACCGATGAACATCACCTCTTACTTAAATGTTTTAAGAATCCGGTAACAAGTCCTTAAAAACCAATTATAATTGTATCGATTTATATCAGCAAGAATTTCATAATATAATTTCTGTTGTTGCAGGTAGCAGAGGACAAACCGAGCCGCCAAAATGGACGCGATCAAGAAGAAGATGCAGGCGATGAAGCTGGAGAAGGACAACGCGATGGACCGTGCCCTTCTCTGCGAGCAGCAGGCCAGGATGCCAACCTCCGGCTGAAAAGGTACGTAGTTTGTGCCTTGAACCACAGCACAGTCGCTTTTCTTCTGGTCTAGTTTATTAGTAATCTGGTGGTGTGTAATATAACAGTATATTGTTGTGTACAAGGGAAGTCTTACAGGTTGACAGTTGTAGATGTCTCAGTAGTGTGGTGGTGTGTAATATAACAGTATATTGTTGTGTACAAGGGAAGACTTAGAGGTTGACAGTTGTAAATGTCTCAGTAGTCTGGTGGTGTGTAATATAACAGTGTATTGTTGTGTACAAGGGAAGTCTTAGAGGTTGACAGTTGTAGATGTCTCAGTAATCTGGTGGTGTGTAATATAACAGTATATTGTTGTGTACAAGGGAAGTCTTAGAGGTTGACAGTTGTAGATGTCTCAGTAGTCTGGTGGTGTGTAATATAACAGTGTATTGTTGTGTACAAGGGAAGACTTATAGGTTGACAGTTGTAAATGTCTCAGTAGTCTGGTGGTGTGTAATATAACAGTGTATTGTTGTGTACAAGGGAAGTCTTAGAGGTTGACAGTTGTAGATGTCTCGGTAATCTGGTGGTGTGTAATATAACAGTATATTGTTGTGTACAAGGGAAGTCTTAGGGGTTTTGACAGTTGTAGATGTCTCAGTAGTCTGGTGGTGTGTTAATATAACAGTATATTGTTGTGTACAAGGGAAGACTTACAGGTTGACAGTTGTAAATGTCTCAGTAGTCTGGTGGTGTGTAATATAACAGTGTATTGTTGTGTACAAGGGAAGTCTTACAGGTTGACAGTTGTAGATGTCTCAGTAGTCTGGTGGTGTGTAATATAACAGTGTATTGTTGTGTACAAGGGGAAGACTTACAGTTTGACAGTTGTAGATGTCTCAGTAGTGTGGTGGTGTGTAAATAAGTGTATTGTTGTGTACAAGGGGAAGACTTACAGTTTGACAGTTGTAAATGTCTCAGTAGTGTGGTGGTGTGTAATATAAGTGTATTGTTGTGTACAGGCCGAGGAAGAAGCCCGCGCTCTTCAGAAGAAGATCCAACAGATTGAGAATGACCTCGACCAGACCCAAGAGCAACTGGGAGCCGTCAACACCAAACTTGAGGATAAGGACAAGGCCCTGCAGTTGGTGAGTACTACTCTCAATTTCTCTGTTCATCTCATTGTTTCACTTTTAAGGTCGCTATCCTATCTTTGAACATCGCTTCTAATTATTTGTTGAACAATTTAAATGTATATTGTTGAATCAAAACGTTTGAATTATTGACAAGTCAAATAATATAAATAGTCTATATTGGTTTTCAATGAATAATCAACATATATATTAATATAGTTGAATAATATAATCCTATAGTCATGAATCGTTTAAAAAATCGTAATCAAATACCTGACACAATTTCATTAGATAAATAAAATTATGTTTACCTACTTAAAAAATAGGCTTTTATATCAAGATCAGGTTAAGTTTATAATATAATTATAACTTTCATTAAAGATGAGTAAACGTGTTGGCATATTTTTTTTATTGTAATTAAAAATATGGTTTTGTCATTTGACCATATCCTTGACAACATTCTAAAGTTCTAACGCTTAGTGGAGAGGATTAAACAAAATGTTAAGTACGGCTATACATTGTAGGATTTTGCTTGAACGGAACTTTAAAAAAGTACAAACACATTTTTTTTTGTGGTCAGCATTGGTAACATTAAACTAAATTATTCTTATAGAAAAAATATTTTTCATATTTACAGTAAAAAACATTCTTGATATTATCTTAACGGTTCTGAAAATGTCCATTCTTAAGAAAGTCAAGGCTTAGCAAACAATCCAAAGATTACAACGCCTGCTATGTTTGCAACCTTTGGACAAGATAGGCCATGCGTGTTGCAGGCATCTTACATAGCAGGAGATATCTGAGTCATGTTTGACAAGTGGTCTACACATAATTTTTTATCAGTAATTATACGACAAATATGTCGCCTACAACTTAAACACGTCATCTATACGACTCATGGCAATGTTGCGAAATCTTTAGAAGCATGCTTGTAGATTGAAAATGTAAACGTCAACAAGAAATATTTATATAATCAGAATTTTAGTGAGTTGAGACAAATTATAAAATTAACATATATTAAGATTTCAATTACTCTTTGGAAAACCTTTTGTCTATTACAGTAATATATCACCTATTTAAGAAAAATGTTTTTTTTTAAATATTTTTTTCTCTACTATTATAACAAACTAACAAAGAAAACAAGTTTATTGAACTTTTGTACGCACGTATCAGCTGATAATTTAATTAACTGAAAGCAAAGAGCGTATAAAGGTCTTGACCTCCCCTTGGATTAATTGGACCCCCCGTGGAATCTGTTCGATGCCCTCTTAAAAAGAGGGGGGGGGGCCAATAATACCTAATGTTGGAAGTTTTTTTTTTACTCTTACCACAGTTTTAAATGTATAGGATATCAACCATATATTAGTTAATGACTATGTTAATATTCACCTTCAAGATACACCTGGTAAAACTTCTGATCATAAAATTAGCTCCGGCAACATTTCTAATACTGTATTTCTTTTCTCATCATTCATATGGTATTAAATATGAAGTACGTTTCTTGGAATGAGCCGACTAAGTGGGCTATCATTTGTAGGATAATACTTGAGGATTCACCCTAAAACAAGAGCAGCTTAAATAACAGAGCAAATGTCAGAAGTGGAGTTTGTAGCTTATGTACAGTAGCCCCATGGCTGACTGACAGCTCACAGCTGACTTCTAACAGTCAATATTTGGGTATATACCTAAATTTTGACTCTCAGAAGTGACAACTGTTAAACACATGTTTTTGGAGATCATTTGGTTCGGCGTAGGGATACATAATTTGGTCTGGTAACTTTTCAAAGCCATCAGCTGTCAGTCAGCACCAAAGAAGTCATGGGGCTACTGTAGGTAGGTTTAATGCCCTTCCCTCACCCATTATCTAAACATGCCTACTTACTCAAAACATTATTTGCTAACTATGAACATTTTGAAAATAAGGGCAGGGTCGTGGGGGGTCCAAAGCCCCCTAGAAATTTTTAGTGGAAACCCCCCCCCTAGAAAAAGTAGCTTTCTACGCCCTTGAGGCTAGAAGGATCGAACACATAGCTAGTATAACTCACTCGGATCAAGAAAACCATGGTTTATTCCTTATTGGTGTGTTTAAATTTCTCATTCTCTTCTCAGGGGGATGGTAATAAGTTTCCAGAGTAATTATTTAAAACAGACCATATAAAAGTTAATGAGTTCACTATACAGGGTATGCGATATCAATGACTAATGAATCGATTTGTTTTTTTTAAGCGCTTGTATTTTGTTTCAAAAGTGTAGTTTTACCTTTAAAGTTTTTTTTTTAAGTCCTACGCGTTTTATTTTACCTGTTCAGACTATACATAGCTAAAAATAGCCAATCCTTGTACATAAAATGAAGAGTTTGAAATTTAAAGTAACCATCTTTTCCTATAGAATGTACGTGAAACTATTCAGGTATTCGTGTTAATTGGTCTAAAATAAACTTTTTTTTTATATATTAAAAACCAATATATTATTTAATAACTATTTTAAATTTAACGATAGGGTCTGAAACAATTAAACACCTCTCTTTCAGATGGAAGAAACTAAAATATTGATGAATGCAGCTTTTAACTACACACAGATCGGAATATGAAACCCAACCTTCCAAACCAGAGCTAAGAGTTGTAATCACTATATTACCCTTGTTGTTTATTACTTGTCATGGCGTATACATATAACCTTGCATACCTAATTACTACTTTCCCTTTTCGAGTAGGCAAGAAACTGTGCATGTAGTTTAAAAAAAATTACCCCGTACTTAGTCCATCCTGATTTAACTTTCTCCATAATTCCTATCCTTGCATACTTCATTCGCTTCAAACATCCAGTCTTATAATGCTCTTTTATTCTTAAAACTCTTTTAATGTTTCTATTTTTCACACATTCAGATTCAACATTTAAACAAGATTTAACCTTAAATACATAAAATTTACTTTAGACGTAAGAGATTAGACGTCAAAATATATCATACTAGATAGCTGTTGCCCGCGGCTTTGCTCGCGTGGAAGTTGATTATATACAAATACGAAAATATACATATGTATTTACAGATTAATTAAAAATATTACGTTACGTTGATGACCATAACTTGACCTCGATACAAACTTTCACCCCCTTTTTCATCCCTTATTAAATAAAATTTCCAAAATTCCTGAAACCCGTATTTATTTGTTTTACGTCAATAACCGAAATACAAAATTTTGTTTATGTAACTTTCAAAATGACGGACTTTCATACATATTATCATACATATTATCATCCCCTATTTTGACCCCTTTGGGGTGGAATTTTCTAAAATACTTTCTTAGTGGGTGCCTACTTAACAAAATGAATATACAGTCCGAATTTCATGCTTGTAGCCTTGATAGTTTGCGCTCGGCGATGATGAATCAGTCATCAGTCAGGACATGTTATTTTATAAGTATAAATAACTTAATAGTCATATTAATATATGTAAATACTAACTAATTTGTAGAATTTACTGGTTTCTGAAAGATGAATTAGCTCTCACTGTTACTTTCATCAACTTTACTTAATTCGTTTTCACATAAACCATGAAGTTTTTTTTCGGTACTTAGAAATAGCTATTAAGCGTTATTTTACAAAAGTGCGCAGTTTTATCCAACTAAGTTAATTTTTTTGATAAAAGAATTTTCCAAAGAACAAAAAAATCGACTTTAAAATTGAATAAAAATAAATATTTTGTTCATGTTTTTGTTTATCAAGTAAATTGAATATAAAGTTTATAGACAATTTGTACGAATCTAATGATTTTGATACAACGATGCAATTTTAACTATCTGTTTATAATGTTTTCTGCAGATTGTGGGTATCTGTAAAATATTAACGGGTGACATTATTGAATGTTTTTGATTGGCTTTCCCCTGTTTTAATTGGTTGTCCCACAATGTGCTTACTATTGTGTAAGTCACTGGATGTATTCTTTCGTACTAGGCTAAGCCTGTCAGTTCGACCGAATGAGCAAAGTTTCCGATATAGCAGAGAAAGTAAGGGGGGAATCTTTGGATGAAATCCAAGCCAGTCTAATTTCAACCTCGTCTGCCTTCCTCGATAAATTTAGCTTTGGTTGGCCCTGGACGCGCCTCCATATATGGAGCAGGGGAAGAAGCTTTCGTCATCTCGGACGTTAGGGGCGTCGTTGGTAGGGGATGGAGGGGTAAGCGAATTTACTCAGTTGATTTTTTTTTTGTCTCCGCACATTTTCGCGTCTTCTGGAAAGCATGAATATGACAGTTCCTACTGGAGATGTGAAAGATAACGTCGTGTTTATATCAGGAGACCCTCCATGCGCCGAACAAGTCTTGGAGGTGGGAAAATGATCGCTATACAAAAACGTAAAGCAACCAATTCATCAATAATATCTAAAGTTAAATCTCATTCTCGTCCCATGTCGTCCGAGGAAGTTAGACCAAAAGTCGGCGGTACTAGCAGTAAGAAGAACACCCGCAAGAGAACGCCAAAGTCTAAATCTCGCGAAAGTCGAGGCGAGTCGAGCTTGTCTCGTGGAGCGGTTAGTTCGCACGGTGGCCGTCCGACAGCGCGTGCGTCTCCGTCCCAGAGTGGTAATTCACAAGATGGCAGCGAAAATGTGGTGACGAAACTTTCGTCTAGTATGGCTGAAGGCAATACACCTCGACGTGGACGTAAAATAACATCGCCGTCGACGAAATCAACCTCGACTGTCCACGCGTATGAAAATCAACAAACCTCAGGTATTTCCGTCGACGGACAACAATCGAGACAATTACCGACAGTGCTTCCTATTTGTAACAGTAGAGCTGTAGTGGAAAGAAACCGTGCCAGGCGTAAGAAATTATCGCGGAACGGACAGACGCGATCGCGAAACTTGACGAAAGCTCGAAAAATGGTGCTCGAAACGAAGTGTCTTCCCCTACAGTGTCTTTATTAAGTGTGTCGTCATCCGTACCAAGTGAGACAACAAACGTTCGTGTCGCGGTCCCCACAACTGAACGGTCAGCTGGAGATGGGAGTAGTCTAAGTGACCAGGAGGATTCCCCGCAAGATCCTGACCCTGAAATAGAAGAACTCTCGAAATTGCGATGTCCGAGCGAAAGGACCGAAGTCGTCGCGGAACGGGAAACGCGTATTAGACGGCGAAAGTGTGCGGACTATCCGGGTTTCGCTTTCGGTAACTCTATATTCGGTTCAGATACTCTTATGAAGTTTAACATTATTAAAAACGAACTTCAGAACATAAAAACCACTCAACTCAAAAGGGTCAGTATTAAAACACTTTCTTTTTCTTATCTGTGTGTCAACACGCTCAAGTCCAATGATCAGCTGTTTTGTTTCTGTCGCTTGGCAACCTACACTTTTCCTCTCCGAACTTGCTGCTGTCCTTTTCTATCGCCTCCCGTCCCTATCTTCGGCTCTTCTCGTTTTTGGTCACGTGGTTGAACGAAGTTTAGGTGACGTTACTTCTAATGAGCTGTGACCTCATAAGACTTTAAAAAGTTTCCACTGCTTTTTAAATGTTAGAAATTATGCCTGATGATTGAATTAAATTTGGAAAAAAAAAAACAGTTTTAGAACTTCGTCATACATTAACATTGTTTTGCGAGTAAAAAAATTACTTATAGTAAATATACTAATAATGAAACTACAATTATTTTGATTCAATCAACTATCCTGATAAATACATTTATTAGAAGGAATTGCATAAGCATTTGTCAGGAAGAAGGAGCAAGAACCAATAATTATTTGTTAATTATAACATCAAAATATCTAGTTGGGTTTAAATCCTAGCCTCTAGATTACGAATCGGATGAACATCGTGTCGGATTAAACTGCCAAAGACTGGGAGATTGGGGTTTCATACCGGCAGGGTGCATTGCGTGTGGTTTTCCACTCTCCCTCCACGCAAATACGGGTGAATTTCCTCTAAATTAAGCGTCCTTAGTCCCTAGCCCATTAGTGTAATTAGTACATAGGCGTATAACCCGAAAGGGTGGTAAGACGCGGTGCTAAAATAAGAAGCTAACCAATGTAAATTGTACAAATTATTACCTTACTTCTTAACCTGAAAAAATTAATCTATATTTAAGAATCTAACTAATAAAATCCGCACCGGTGGGCACGTGGGTTACTCTGGCTTATCGATGACCAGATCAGGGTTTGAATCCCGGCTGAATGCACCGCAAGTTTTCGTTTTAAATTCTAGCTTTCTTATCCCTACTCTAATAGGGCGATTAGATGCGTACAACACGGATGGGAAGTAAGACTCTTAGCAAAACAAAATGTTGATGGAAGCCCTGACATCCGTTATATAATCCATGTATCTCAATGGTCAATTGATTTTACCCGTGACATTCGATACTAGAGCTTACACTCTGATACATAAAAGGTATACTTATTTACATCCAGGTGACCTGGTGGTCTAGGAGTAAGGTGTCGGACTTCTATGCTGGCGGCCGGGGTTCAATCCTCGTTCCCGGCACAGATTTATCTGATACCAAACCCTTCCTTCACCTTTGACAAGACGTGTATTAATCACAACTTGTGAATGTGGGGAATGCCAGGCCTCCACCGTGGTTCGGATTCCACGTTCAACTGTAGGTCCTTCATTTCATCTCACAATCACCCTACCATTACACATTAGCGTAAGTGCGTATAACCCGAACAGGTAGTAAGACGCGGTGATAGTAATAATAATAATAATAATAACTTACATCCATTAGGCCTACCGTTTCCAGCCTGTGGTCTGGGTATTTTTTTATACAAGCCATATTGTTCCACTACCGGCTGGCTAGACCTGTCATAGCTTCATATGCCATATAATCTATTTTAAGACGAGGACACGCACAACATACAGTCCCCGGCCGTCAATTTATCAATGTGATAGGGTAAACCCATCGATGATAGATTTTATCCAAGCCCGTAATCGAACCTGGGACCCTTAGCTTAGTAGGTATAGACGCTACCGACTGAGCTGAGGTATCGGACAGAAAAGGTATACTCCAGCCTTAAGGAGGTTTCTCTGCGCTCCTTGAGACACAGGTTGACTCCTCGACCACTGGGGAGTGCTAGTTGCAGTTCTCAGTGATAACTTTTTCGAGTGGAACAACTCACTTTAATTTTTTTTTTTAAAGCTCCGTGTCTTACTATCTGTTCGGGTTAGTACGCTTATATTTAGGCTAATTTTATTATTCTGTGTAAATGATTAGGAAGGTTGAATTTAGAGGAAGTGTATCCGCATTTGCGTGGGTTGACAGTGGGGAAACGATTTTGGAAAACCATTCTCAGTACACCCGACTGAGATTCGAACCCCGATCTTCCGGTATTCGGCAGTCTAGTCATAACACGAGAGTGACACCTTAGTATATGCGGCCACCGAAGCAAGTCGCTTTCATATTATTGTTATTATAATTCACGGTAGGAATTACTCTCTGAAAGTTCTTTTTTCCTACCAATATCCTACTATTTAATAGATTTTTGGTAGGGAAAAAGGCCTTACAGAAAACAATTCCTACACTGAACAGACTTTAGTTGTAAAGGGGTGGGTGGCGGACTGAACACAAAAGTTATGGGAAGAGGGTGGGGCCACTACCTGAACTTAGTTTTATGGAAGCCTGTTTATTGAAAAAGAAGGAAATTTTATATGTTATTTAGTAAAGCCATCTTTAAAGTGAACTGTTTTTTAAAAAATGCCTGCTTGATAAAGATGTTATCACTTGGGACTGCACTTAGAGACTCACGTATTGTAAGACTCCAACTCTCCCAATGAGAACAGCCATTTTAACCTGGAGGCTGTGGGTATGGTGTACGTACTATGTATAGTATGATTTTGATAGAAATAACGGTAGAATTTATTTACTAAAGTTACTAAAAGAATTTTAATATATTCATACATCAAGTCATGTTATCTGCAGCCGCCATTTGTAATGGATATTATCAATACCTTTTAAAATAACACACATAATACGGGAAAATGTCATCAATGTTGGGCCGCAAATAAATATGTTTGAATTTGCTCTCCTGATCTTCCAACTAAAACCAGAGTTTACTTTGTCTGTAAACTCAGACCAGGAGGTAGCATCGCAGTACGGCTTACAGTCTTATTAACTTGACAACAGTGACGTGTTTGTTTTTCATTTAAAATAATGTTCTTTAAATTTTGCAGTAGACCTAATTATTTTAAATATGGTAATAAGGTAGCAATAGTTCTATTGTTTTTATTAAGTATAATAGATAACATTTCACAACGATGTGACTTCTGGTTCGAGATCTGAAGGTCTATTAGTTAGTTAGTTAAGTGTTTTAATTCGTGTGGTGAGATAGGATCTTTAAGGTGGGACGGTCGGTAATAATGAGTTAAGAACAGTAATTGTTTCGGGTTTTATAGAGAAATAAAATCTGCAAAATAGTTCTAATATTTCTTCAATAGAAAAATAGTTAAATTTTCTTCACATGGTGACCTAACAGTTGTTGAATATCTGTCAGGGGTGTCTTAGAATTTGATAACTTTTCCTTTTCATTTAAAAAATTTGTCAACTAATGCCACTATGGTCATGATGATATATACATTCTACAACTGTTGCTATCACCATGCAAAGAAAACTAAACAAAGTTTCTACTGAAGAAATAGGTAAGCTATTTGATATAATTTGACGGGGGTGGAGAATGAAAACTGTAAAAACACCCAACTTTTTCTCGTCGACCATTCAATCCACCTTAAGTTTGTATTATAGCTAAAGTTCGAAGCAATAATCAACTAGGCGTATAAGATAATAATGAATTTGTGTCATTAGGATACCTAGTATGACTATCTTAACTTGATTCTTGTTCAAACGCAGCTGTCATACTCTATATTGTTAATTTCTACTCATTAAACAAACGCGTACATTTCCTAGCATCGTTGGGTATCGTGGTGGGCGCACTCGAATTGCGGAATAAGGTATACCTGTCAGCCTGTCCACACAAATTGCGGAACTACCTGTTATCCCATTAGACCTCTAACCTAACCTAACCTCGATATTCAATTTTGAACAAAGTCATTATGAATTTCTACTCCGCGGTTCGTGTAAGGGTATAACCGAGCTCGGATAAGTTGTTTCGCAATCCGTTTGCACCGATCGTAGTCGGGTCTCTGCGAAATAAAGCGGATGCTCTAGTAACTTAGCGGATAGGTCATCTTCCCAGGCACCGTGTCTCATCATAACCCAGCCGAGCTATCCGCATATTTACACTCGTCGGATATAAATGAAGGACGGTAAAATTTTATAGGAAATGTATTCGCATCTGCGTGGAAGGAGAGTGGAGAACCGTTACACCTGAACGGAAACCGAACTCGGATCTCCCGTAACAAACACAATTTTGCGAGACTGATGCCTTTGTCTATGTGCCCACCAGTGCGAGGCCCAGAAAGACCTAACAAACATTAATAACAACTACGAATAAAAACCTACATTATCACTTTGGTTGGTTGAGTGTGTAGTTATTTTAGTTTCTGTTTTTTGAAATGTTTCAATTTTCCCCCACCGAGGCAAATATTATGTGCAACACATGAATGTCCCAATTTCTCCGTGCAATATCTCAGAAAGGCAACGACAAGTCTGGAGAATAGTTTGCCAAGACAGCCATGCCCTTAAATGGAGAATGAGTCCGTGACGTCATCTTCATGTACTTATCTAAACATGGTGTGGATTTTTGCTTTTTTCGCTTGGCAAATTTACTCATGGACCTAGATGATTTCTTAAAGGGGAATTTATAGTGTACCGCTTCTATCTATAGTTCTGGTTCCATGATGAGCTAATTATTGTTTATTTAACAGTTTTATAACTAAAAGTAGGTATAATTAGATTGCTTAGAAACAGTGCTTCCTTAAAAAACGTCAAACTTCGCCCCCCTTCCCCCGCCCTGCCTATAAAAAGAATAAACACTTAAATTTGGTTTAATGTTATTACAATAGTTTGCACCTAAATACAAATTTCAACCGGAAAATATATCAGGAAATCTCCAAAAAGGTAAACACATATAATAATTATATTAGAATACATGTTTTTATACATACAAGGGTTGATTTTTCTTCAACCCTTTGTTCAATTTTCTTCCCCAACGAACTAGATCTGTATAAAGATACAAATAACAACTATGCCAGGTTTGAATAAATCGATTAATGCATCTAAAAGTTATCCTGAAACATATCCACAACAAACAGACAAAATGCAAATCGGTGGAGCTAGAATATAGAGCTCGCGTTCCTCGTTAAATAAACAAAACCACAAGATTATGTTTTTATTTGCATCCTGACAATATTTTGCTAAATCGCAAATACAGGAAGCCTATTTACTATGCGAGCGCACAAGAAAAATTTCCCACCCAAAATTGGTTTCCCCCTCTGTCACCTAAGCAAGCCACCGTTTGCACCCCCCCCCCCCCCCCCCCAACAAGGTGGTGTTCAACTCGCAATAAAGTGGATTGCCGGTGCCGGGAAGATCGGGCTTCCATTACCGTTCTGGTGTACTGATTTTTATTTTGCATACTTGCTATCCTATTCTTCCTATACATAAATGTGGGTAACATTTCCTTAAAGTCTTCATTCCTATCACATTATTGTAAATATGTGGATATCCCGGACGGATAAATGAGACGTGGTCTGCAAAAATCTAGCTATTAATACTAACTTAATAACTTTTAATCTCGTTCAGTCGTACTGGTGGAAAAAAAAAAATCCCCCCCTCTCCACCCAGATGCTAGTACACTTCCTCTAAATATAACCTTCATAATCCCTAAAACCATTAGCGTAATTAGTATATAAGTGAAAACCTGAACGTATAGTAAGACGTGGTGCTAAATAAATACCTTCTTAATTTAAGGAATAAGAATTTCAAATATTTTCAAGTTCATAAAAGTTTGTAAACTAAGCCAAAATGGCTGCCTACTGGCTCGTGCCATTATATTAATAGGTATGGAAGCAACTTTGACAATGAGCGCTTAGTGGTGATCTGTGTAACTACATAATAACCTTGCTGGTACATTCATTGAACCATCTGTCAAATATCTATAACACTCTCAATATCTGTCATTACATTTAAATTTATACAGCAAATTAATAGTATATGGAATAATAATAAGACTAATTCATCTGAATTAATTGAACTGCTTGTACCGTGGAAATATATTAGTGTGAAACAAAATGGTATATGAAAATAGTTTTGTACTTGACTCGTTACTCCTACTCTTGAATCTCTAACAGATGCGCAGGAATACTATACACGTGTATTTATCTAAAACTAAAAATCCAATTTAAATTGCATTATATTCTCATCGAAAAAATTACTAGGTATATCCACGTTTTTGGTTAACTTTCACTTTGAAGTTTACTTATCTTTTCGTTCGGCATAAAATAACATGCACTAGCGTCACGACCACCTTGCGCAGAGGACTACTTGTGGTGCGGTTCACAGTGGGCTGGGTTGTTGAAACGTTTAGATCGTGCCACCATCTTTACAAGTTCGGTAGATAAAATTTCGTTATAGTGTTGTGTGTATTTATAAATTACCTGTGAAAATGACGACAAATATTCAGCAAGGTACCCTTCTTGACGTACTAAAGAAAAAAATGAGGCAAACTAAAGAAGAAATGGAGAAATACAAGGACGAATGCGAAGAGTATCACAAAAGGTTACAAGTTGAAATAATGCGCCGGGAAGAAGTGAGTAGCATAAATTATCCTTTGCATTATTTAGTTGACAGACTCTTTATCTAGAAATTATTTGTATTTAAAGTATAAATGGTTATTTTGATCAATTTTTACATCACTGCTTTTTAAGTATTCGCTCTGAATTTCAAATTTATCTTTTAAGCAGGCTATTCACCTCATGAATCGATTATAAAGTTTCTCCCATATTTATAGCTCAGATTTTTGCCTTTCGAGCACAGTTATTACATATATTTTGAAGGTTTTTGATTTTTGGGGGGGTTTCTACTCTTTATAGTCATTAGTTTTGTCGCTTAATCCTCTAATGAATTAAGTAGTAGGCCTTATTCTTTAGATTATCTTGATAAGTCAAAGTCGCTTCACTTTTGTTTACCAAGGGTGCAAAGTACTTTTTTATGCAGTCGTCTGCAAATTTTTATTCGGTTCAGCCTTTATGTTGAAACATACAATTGCGTAACCACTGAAACAGCTGTAAATATTCTTAAAGCCTAAAGCCACATATTTTAAGAAACAGGAATTACTAAGTTGTTCTTGGTAGGTCCATCCCATATCGATATTTTATTAATACATTTTTTTTCTCGCATATTCAAATTAGTTTTTAAATTGTGATTTAATAAAATGATTACTCCAGAGAATGAAATATTTTAGATAAAACTTTGGTATCACTGCTCACTGTTTTATCATTTTATCACAAAGCACAGTCATGAGATCATAAAAAGCTAGTGACTCAGAAACTTAATATTTCAACTAATACAGATTAGATAAAACATCTTCTATCAGCAGGTTACCTGTATTTGAAAGTAATTATTAATAATTATTGTTTCTGGCCATTGTTGGTAATTTTACTAGTGAATTGTCATAATTGTTAACACATTTTTATTCATAAAACACAACTTTTTATCATAGTTTTGTTCCTAAATGGAGGCTAGGCTTAGAAGCATAAATTTCTGTTCACAAAAATCTATCAATATGAAGGCTATTATTTCTCTAGTCCTTTATCAAACACAAGTAGTAGTCCCAAGATCTTTTAGTTATGATACATTAATCAAACTCTCACACAGCACTATTTAACCTTTGCATATAAATTAAATTTATTTAATCCTTGTACATAAATTCAATTTGCAAATACGCGACTGGTGACCTGGTGGTCTAGGGGTAAGGGTCAGAATACTGTGCTGGCGGCCGGGGTTCAATCCTCGGTCCGGCACAAATTTATCTGATTATCAAACCCTTCCTTCACCTCTGACAAGACATCTCTTGGTGAATGTGGGGAATGCCAGGCCTCCACCGTGGTTCGGATTTCACGTTAAACTGTAGGTCCTCCATTTCATCTCACAATCACCCTACCATTACACATTAGCGTAAGTGCATATAACCCGAAACGGGTAGTAAGACGCGGTGCTAATAATAATATAATAATAATAATAAGTAATTTAAAAAAGTCACAGTGCACCATTGCTGATCATGATTTTTATTTAAATAATAAGTGTGGAAGTGTATTTTTAATTTTTATGTTGTTGATTAGTTTGTTTTACAGTTTTTATTTATGTCCTGGATTTCTTTATTTTTAGTTACCAATAATTTATAAGTGGGTCCGACACCTTAGCTCAGTCAGTAGCAAGTTTGTCTGCTGAGCTAACGGTCCTGGGTTCAATTCATGACCTGTCTGAAAAATGTATGGTAAATGTGAGGTTCCTTTTTCACAGTTATGCATTAACAGCTGAAGGCTGGTTGCTGTGCCAGCGCTAGATTTTAAGTTAGATAGGTCGTACTGATATAAGCACTTGACTAAGCATGTGAATATTAAATATCTACATATAATGTTAATGATGTATTCTAAATAAAAATTCTTCAATGCCAATTTTTTTACCATAGAACCCCTTTGCATTAATCTTGGGATATTTGTAAGTAGTAGGCCTACCAGTACCTATTCACAATATAAATACGTCTGACAAACAATCTATAAATAGGCTACAGCTAATTTAAGAGTTTTGTTCATTTTTTAAAATATTTATTTAGCTAGTTTGAAAATCATATTTTGGTAGGGCCAACTTATGTTCAATATTTTCACTATCTACTTAACTATTTTATTTTCCATTAAAAATTCATGTTGCATTTTATGATTGTGTCAAAATACAAACCAACCACATTGGCGATTAACCAACCTCATTGGTGATTAACCAGGAAATTAGGTGCAAGGTTACGCTTTAACTAGAAATCATATCAAAGTGTTGATTTCTGTAGCTAATTCTTTGTTTATCAACTGGGGGATCAATGAAATTTTTTCAAATTTCAAAATGATTGAGTTATTCAATTTTGTTTTTATTTAGAATAAATAGTAAATGATTCCACTATTATCTATTGAAGACTCTAAGGTTACTGCACTAAGATGCTGCCTGGTTTGAGTTTTAGGTTATTAAGTGATGAGTTATGTATCCGTGGTGTTATGCTGAATTAAACTTATTTTTAATAAACTAAATTTTTTAAATCATATATTCATTTATGTAGCATCTTATTAGCTTAAATTCTTTTTTTTTCTATCACCCCGTCTTACTACCCGTTCTGTTTATACGTTAATGGTTTTAAGTATTAGGAAGGTTATATTTAGAGAAAGTTCGTGTGGAGGGAGAGTGGAAAACCATTTTGGAAAAACCACCTGATCGAGTTCTAACCTATTATCTCATCATCGACAGTCTAGTCTACTACGAGAGTAGCACGTTAGATCACGTGGCCAGGCCTACACATGGTAGGTAGCGCCGGCCCACAGTGTGCGAACTATTGTTTCAAGGGACACACACACACACACCACACACACGATAACTTCCTCTCCTCCGACATGTGTGTCTGTAGTGTAACTTATTTGTTATCAGTTGAAGGCCGCTGAAGCATATCTTTGGGCACTAACAGTGGGCGGGGCGTAGGTTCACACACTTGTGTGTGACCGATATACGTGGAATGGAGGGGGCCTCGCCCACACGGCTATTGAAGCACAGGATGTTGGCTGGATCACTCTGGAGCTGGGTTAAAATGCGTGCGCAGCTTGTTTAGCATTTGTCTGTCCCGTTACTCATTTGTTTTCCATGGGATATTATAACTCCTACAGTCCAAAGATTTTCTTAGGGATAAGCTTTCTGACAATTTTCAAAGGTAGGGCCTAATCTGTTAGCAAGAAAATGTACTATAGTCTATACTGTATAGTTTCAAAAGCCAAGTCATGTGAATGCAGGTGTTACTATGGATTTTACCAATAACTATAAATTATAACTATTAATATAATGTTATCAATGTTGGCTGTAGAACTATGTTTTTATTTTCTACAGCTTTTTAAAAATCCTAATAGCCTATAGATAGACGTTTGTTATATTTATGAACTTAGAGATAACTGAAAAACTTGCCTTATAAAATAACTGAAAATAATAATTTTTCTAAAGAAAAAAATCAATCTAGAACCGTATCACTGACACACTTGGCATACCTATGATTACATGAACTTTAATTTAACTTTAATGTCTTTGAATTGAATACATTCACTCTGTGTTATCTCTTTATTTTTATAGCCAATGTTCAATTTGCTCTTGTATCTTCTTTATACTGTGGTCACATGAGAATGGAGTCCTCCAGTTAGTCTGAATTTCATAGAAAGCTTTTAAAGAAAACACAATTATTTTTTTGTGGCAGAAATTATTCATTAATTATTATTATTTAGCACCGCGTCTTACTACCCGTTTGGGTTATACCCTTTAAGTACTAATTACGCTAATGGATTAGGAATTGGGAAGATGGATTTAGAGGAAGTGAACCCGCATTTGCGTGGAGGGAGAGTGGAAAACCATTTAAGAAAAAACCAACCCCAGTTCATCTGACCGAGATTCGAACCTCGATCTCCCGTCCTCAGCAGTCAAGCTCAACACAACTAGCGCGTTAGCCAACTACGACACCGAGGCGTGTCAGAAATTAATCACATTTTACTATTTTTTTATTAGGCCTAAACTTAGTCTTAATTTAAAGAGATTCGATATATTTAAAAGTGACAGCTGCAGGTAAGATTATTTGATATGAGGACGTGAAAAAAGTTCTAAGATAAAGGCCCTTCCTATGCAAATTGGACTGTAAAAGCTCCTCATACGGTTTCACTTTTACCGGGCGTCGGGTAGGGGGTCTCAAAATAAATCAATTTTATGCTGTTTTCACCCTGTCGTGTTGGCGGTGAGTCAGACGATAGACGTCTTGACGCCAGACATACTCCGCTACAAGGTTTCGAAAACATTTGACGAGAACTCGTGTCTACATCGGAAATCTGAGTGACTTCGGAGCGTTAGAATTGACGGAGCAATATATTCAATCAATATAAACAGCATCTAACATTTTTCAAGCACATTGTCTTACTATCTCTTTTGGTTATACACACATGTAATGTTATAATGCAAGGATTAGGAAGGTTGAATTTAAAGTACCCGCATTTGCGTGAAAGGAGTGGAAAACATAAATGACGTAATGTTCATACTATCGACTGAAAATTGACGCGAAACCGACCATTTGCCGATCTCTGTGCTCTAATATAACCATCCTCAACTAGAAAGAGAGATGTGAGACGGAGAATTTTACGTTTTGGAAAGTTTTCCCTATACTTTTTCCGGAAAATTTTCCAAAACCGTATATTTTCAATAATTTCTGTAAAATAATTTCAACCGATTAAATGGAACTAATGTAATTGAGATATAAATATCCCAAATGTCAACGTTTGTACTTAAGATTAGTTTCTAAGGGCGTTAACACCAGAAACCGCATAAAACGAGTTCCAATAAAAGCTATTAACACATTAATGTAACTAACACATAATCGTATAACCCGAACAGTTAGTAAGACACGGTGCTAAAAAAATGGTGGTAAAGAAACAAATGAATGCGAGCCTATGCAGTCAAGCTATGTTCATAAATCATACATCATTTTTTTAAATCTTAAATGAGTTAGGCCTAGTTAAAATAATTTTAAGATTGGTCTGATATTTGTCTTACTCCACCCCTACCCCTTCGTCTCTTTAACACATTATATTTTGAAGTACGATAGGCTTTAGGTCCCACCTCTACAATTCAACCGCAAGCCACCACTGCAGAAAATGTTCATCTTTATCCTCAACCAGAATACTTTAGAGTAATTAGTACATATATGCGTGTAACCCGAACATGTAAGATTTGGCGATAAAATAAAATACCCACATGTCACGTATCATCCAGTAACACATTAGCTTTAAAACTTTTTTTATAGGTAAACTTATTTTGTGATGAAGCTAACCTACTGAAAGTGAAATTATCGTGTAATGGGGATGAAACTGTAACGATACCACTACTTGACGTTGAAACAAAAAAAGCGGTCTCTTAAGAATGAGGTTTACTTGGGAATAACATTGAAATGACCTTCAGATTTAAAGGCAACTTGTAACTGGTGGTTAGGTAGTTTCTGCCTTGAAAGGTCTCTGGGCCCCTATTTTTGTGGACAACTGAGAAGCGAAAAGGAGAATGAATTGGGTGGGGATGTTGAATTTTGGCATTGAGCTACTACAGCTTTCATTTTCTTGAGGATAGTAATTTTACCTACTGGTTAACTTCCGGTAAAAGAAAAGAGTAATATTTATATTAGATATTCATTCACATAAATTTTTCCAAATGTAATCCATATTTAAAATAATGTAAGGACAATAGGTAGGTATAAAAAAAATATTTTTTTAGTGGTTACGGAACTAGGGAAGCATTTATTCATTTAAAATGTAATGTAACAAACATGAATAATACATTTTTAATTGATAAATTTACGTTGTTGTCTAACGCGCTTGTCGTGTTGAGCTCGACTGCTGAGGACAGGGAGATCGAGGTTTGAATCTCGGTCGGGTGAACTGGGGGTGGTTTTTCCTAAATGGTTTTCCACTCTTCCTCCACGCAAATGCGGGTTCACTTCCTCTAATTCAACCTTCCCAATTCCTAATCCATTAGCGTAAATAGTACTTAAAGCGTATAACCCGAACGGGTAGTAAGACGCGGTGCTAAATATTAAAATATTAATATTTAGAAACTTCAAATAATTTCAAACACACTATTAAAGTAGTTTATTGCTTATAATTAATTGATTTAAAATATACATTTCTTTTTTGTTTAATATTTCAAGTGACAGGTTCACTTTGACATGTTTATTGTCCAGTTTGATACTTTACCAAAAGTAAAATCCCGTTAAATTGAATCAACAACAGTATTTTTGTGTTTTTTCTTCCAAATTTGTACTCAACATTCTGAACCTTTTTAAACTCAAAATATCCATAAAATCTAATGGTTACATTTTAATATTCATTGCACACAAAAATGTTTTAACAAATAGTTTGGTCCTATAAGCAAGTAGCTTTTTTTCTACGAACGCCTAAACATACCAAAAATAGCTGCCAACACTTGAAATGTTACCACTATTGATGAACCAGATTTAGTTCAAAATTTAATGAAACAAAGTTTTGTGTCAGCCACATTAAATATGTAAGAAAATGTTAAAGTTTTTGATATTGTTTATTCAGTTAATAAGAGCAGCAAATAAAAATCAATCATTTTATGACTATAACTTATAAGGCTAAACTTGAGTATTCTGAATGTCCTTTGGAAATGATAATACATTAATTCTTTCATTCTTGGTACTTTGTGGCTCGGTTTCACAGAAACCATGATTAAAATAGATCGCAAAAAATGGATTTAAAACAAATTGTTTTAAAAATGTGTTTTAGGACACATGATTCTTAGATTTTTCTGGCCTAAATCACAATCTCATTTTTAATTTAAGAGTCCTCTAAATTATATAATTTGCGAGAATGTCTTTGAAAATATCACAAAATATTCGTTCTTATAGACAATACTAATTTTTAAGCACCTCTATTAATACTTAAAAATCATACTTTATTTAAACTTATTTTATACTGTAAGTTTGTGGAGTATCTACCCTCCGCCCCCCCCTCCCCAAATACTTTGGATATACTTAGCTCTCTAGAATTATGCCAAACATAAACAATCGTAACATAACCATCACTTAAAGTAATTCAATTAGTGGTTTGAGTTACGTTTAGATTATTTTTAGTAATTTGGGGCCAGATCTAACTAATATTGGTGGCCCAATAAATATGTTTCCCGGGAATTATTTATTATAGGCTACTACTAATAGCTAGTAAAAACATATGCCCTTTCTCCCTGGGAAACAAGTATATGCCTTAAATTTTATTTATCATGCAAAACACTTCCCAAATATCAATTTTAAACAAAATATTTAAAACTATATAAAAAATGTATTCTCATAACTCATTTGTCAGTAAACTACTCTAATTTGGGGGCTTAAAAATACCTCAAGCTATTACCATAATTTAATATCTAAATATTTAAGTTGAAAAGAAATCTAAAACTCCTCAAGGTGTTACCATAATATATATTAAAGTTTGAAAGAAATCCATCAAATCGTTTTCGTTTGAGTCCCAGAGACATACAGACAGGCAAGGGGTCAGATAAAAGAAAAAATACACCTTTTAGTTTTCGAGGTCACATGAAACTCAAAGATCAAACATAAATTCGAGGTTGAAAATGTTCACGATCCCAAAGCAAAAATTGTTTGTTTTTTTGCGACAAGCGACAACTAGCTCTATGTTTCAAAATATTTTAGGAACGTTTCACCTAGTTGGCTAGTAGCTCTAAGTGAAACAAAATCCTTAAAATTTGAATTAAAAATAACTTTTGTTAATTTTACAGCACAAATATGCCTAACTAATATTACCTTTTTTTATTAATATGACATATCCTACTTACCCTAAGGATTCCCTCTATTAAAAAAACCCTTTGGAAGGCAATGCTAGTAATATTCAATATATATTATTTCATACAACCACATGTCGGTAAAAAAATTCATTCCTTTTATCTTAAAAAATCTAAAATATGTTAAAACAAAACAATAGAAATACTTAAATCCTGAAAGTTTTTGTAATATATGTACACTATAATAAAGGTTTCTTTATCTATATTAACAATACACAACACTAAATTAATTCTACATACTATTATTTCAACTAAAAAAATATAGTAGAAATGCAGTCGTTATTGCATTCATTACATTACTATTTTAAATTGTATTGCTACAATATTTCAATATATCTAATATTATTAAACAAATAAATGGCAAAGTTGGGGAAATATTTATATTCCACTAATAATATTTACATATATGCACTCAATGATACTCAATAAATATTGAATAATTATACATACACAAATCTGATATGAAACTTGTTCCAACTAATTTCACAGTTAAAATACAAAGAAAAATATGTGGTATACCTCCCCAATATTTGCAGTAGAACATCAAATGGCACACAGTTTTGTAAAGCCATGTTATTTTAGACAATCATGCGTTCATTAAGAAACAACTCTATTTATAAAAGTTGCTATACCATCATTGATAACGCTTTCAAAATATTTAAAAATAGTTTATTACTATCATCATTCATTAATGACATCTTGTTCAATATTGTTCAATAATTCAATGTGATTTCACTGTAAATACATACATAGTTCAAAATAATAGCTGAATAATTCTTAATATTCACACTATTAATTTCAATGCTTATTTAACACAAAACAAAAGACAGCAACCCTGTTGTATTTATTGATGTAAATGACTTTTTTTTTTCTTTTTATTTAGTACACAGCTTAAATCACCTCAGCCGAACTACCAACCTTAACCAGAATTACCAACCTCAGCCATTCTCAACATTTTTCTTGCTTTGTGCTGTAATTGACTTCTTTTTTTAGTTAGCTCTGCCTCAATATAATCCGGATTGCGGATAGGCATTGAACGTGGATAGCGTGGGTATACTAGTTCAGGCAGTAAACAATCAAAATAAAATGAGGAAAGCTTAGTCACCATTTCCATTTCCCAGAAAAGGTCATCATGTTCAATTCTTTCATATCGTATGTATGGCATAACTGGTGTCCATATAGCAAATATGCAGTACAACCGGCGTGTTACATGGAGCTGACCTTGGACTTGATCATAGTACTTATGACGCCTGTTTATTCCATCAATCTTTTTATACTTGTTAAGTTTCCAGAATGTCACCTTTCGTTTCAAAATGGTTGACTCAGGACTCATCTGTTCAGCTGATGATGGACATTTTACCTCTACTATGCCATCATTGTCGATTAGGCCATCTGGTGTAGCGCCGAGGAATGTCAAATCACGGTCAACAAAGAAACCACAGCGTTCAACCCTGATTTTCAAAGTTTCTTCCAACTTCACTAAGGCACGTTCTTCATTTGCTTTTCCGTATGACAACGAAATTAGTTGTTGGAGATCAGAATATAAAATTTGTTTGACCAAATTTTCACAACCAGTTGATGGGAGCTTGCAACAAACTTGTCCAAAATTATACGCTATTAAACGTTTCCTCCTTTCTTCTAACCATTGTCCAGATTCACTCTGATTTATGGTTTGACGTTCAAGGTTTCGCAATTCTTCTTCGGTATGTTGGAGGCTATTTTGCATTTCTTTTTTAAACAACATAATATCGTTTTCTGGCAAATCTTGGCGTTGAGAGTTTGGACCATAGTTAGCATCCATTTTCTTTTTTTTGGGGGGGGGGGGGGGGATGGGGAAGAATGGTTTGCTTGACCGGGTGGGCTTCGAGTGATGTGAATCTTCTCGCTTACTTCGGGCGAGACATATTTTTCGATGCTTGTGTGCTTCTTCCAACTTTGTCAATTTTCCCGGGCTTGATCCATATAATTTTTGTGTAGTTTGTAATGGAGAGCGCCAGAATTGTAGCTTACAACAGCAGCAGCACATCGCGCTTGATATGATCCTCTTTGTGTGAAATGGATGCGTTTGCCACCAGTTTTTTTTTACAATGGCAGCGTTGTAGTGCTCAACACAGTTGTATACACTATACAGCAGGCTGCGACAGTGAATGGTAAGGGTTTGAGCTATAGATTTCAGCTTTTGTAAAATACCACTTTCTTGAATCTCCGGAATAAGATTTTTCTCATTTTATTTTAGTCCTGTGCAAAAATAAGGAGCACAATGTTGGTAGTCTCCAAATATATGACTTGGACTATTCAAAATGTCATATTTTAATTTATCAATGAGCTCGTGCAGCTGTCCCGCCTCATTCATTCTACATTTTGCAGCTTTCGCCACTGCCCCACGTAGCTGCATACTTTTGGAACTGATTTTTTGTCGGAGATGAAATGGTCCATTCTTGCCGTTTTCCCACAAATCTTTCAACTTGTTAGCGTAGTTCCGGAGAAGATGATTACGGCACTCCAATTTTTGTACCGTCAAATTTCTATATGGACGAGCCTCAAAAGCCGCTTGTATACGCTACTGTCACCATCAGTAATGAGAGTACTGTGTCGTAGGCCATACATTTCTTCGCTCTTGCAAAAGGTCTCAACAATATTAGCTGCTTCCATAGTTGACGAGCTTTGATCCTCTCGCCAATTTTTGAAACAAGTTTGTTTTTAAGGTTTTTTTTTCTTCTTTCAGCGCCCGGTCACAAAATGTACAATATTTGTTTTTAACTTCTATGTATAATACTTTATTAGTCTTGTACCCCACTGTAGCATTCTGAAGGAAACAAAACCAACTGAAAACAGAGTAATAAAACGCCTAGTTATTGTTGTGAAAGGCACACAAATTTCTCAACAATTCTTGGATGCTTCTTGAAAATAAGAACCAAAGTAGTTTAGTATTATTAATAGCAACGAGACGAGTGTAATTTTTCACATGGTGTACAAATAGAGTAGTGATATAGTATTGGCGCGCTAAAGCAAAATATGCTATGTTCAAATCTCATATTTAGGTTTACATTTTGTATTCAGGCCGGGATAAAAATTATCTAGGTGTTTTGTACACTTTAAAATGTACATTACATTCTTTTTTAATTTTTTTTTATCTCAACGTCTTACTACACGCCCGGATTTAACACATTATGTACTAATTCTGCTAGTGTGTTTGGTATGAATAAGGTTGAATATGGAGGAAGTGACCGGCACTTGCACCCAGGGAAAGTTGGAAACTACTTGAGAAAATATACCCTCAGTACAGCCATTCAGGGATTCGAGCCCCTTTCTCTCCATCATTGGCAGTCTAGTATATTGTGTTACCTTTAGACCTTTCAATCACCGAATTGAGTTAGGGTAGTTTGAATGCATTGTAACAGGGATGAGGTGAGAGGTTTATGGAAATATAACAGTAACATTTGCAGGATGATGATTATTCCCAGCGCAACTGGCTAGGTTTTGAACCCCAACCTCTTTGTTAACGTTGACCAATTCTAAACCAAGACTGATGTATTAGACCTCACGGGGATAATATTTAATTTGTTGTTTTAAATTTAAAATTCAGGCTTTTGGCATTGGTACGAGTACAATCTATTGTGGTTGTGTCTTGACTTGTAAGGTTGAACATTCTGAAACCTTAAAGTTATTGATTGACATTATGGCCTAATACAAATAAAATAATATTGGCTTTTCATATTTTATATTTATTTAGTAAGTTCAGGATAGAAATAACAAATTTACACCTAATCCAATCTATTTTACACTGTATTATGTCACCATCCCTTGCCACCCACATTAGTTTTATGACCAAAATTGACAAATATTGTATTGTAAACTATCATTAATATTATTTAATAAGTATTGATAATATATATTAAAATTGACAGCTATAGGTCAAGGGACCTGACGGATGCATACATGAAGTAGATCTATTTATTTTAATAGTGTTATCCTATGAAAACTTGACTCTACTCTCCACTGATTTTTGGAGGAATTACATCTAGAAGTCCTTTTTTCTTACTATATACCACTATATAGTAGATTTTTGATAAGAAAAATGGCTTCTCGGACAATAATTCCTAACAAAAATCAATGTATGACACTTGTGTGGAGCGCTTTAGTTTACATTGAGAATTTCATACTACAACCGAAACCTCTAAGAAATTAAGCGTTTTTTTAAATGTTATGTTGTTTATTAATATAAATTAAGAAGATTTGGATCTTAATTTTTTTAAATTTGGCCACCATTTTCATTAGAGCATATGATTTTTCCGGTTAAAATATTAGCATATCTAATATTCTAAATTAATAATAAATAGTTATTGTTGTCCATTGTTTTATCTGAGGTTGAATACGATCTATTTTTTAACTGATTTTATATTAATTAAGATCCTTGGTATTAAAGTATTGTTTTCCGAGTCCATGTAATCTGTATTTCCTAAATGGCTCTCTATGAAAATGTGGGTACACTTCCTTAAATAATAGCCATCCTCATACTAGACCCATCAGAGTAATTAATATACCTGCATATGCGTACAACCCAATCGGTTAGACAGACTCGGTGTTAATAAATAAAATATGTATAAAGAGTAGTTGGGTGCGTATCCTATGATAAGGAAATATGTAAAAACTATATCGCTTAAACAACTTGAATTAAAAAAACAAATATATGTAACATATATTATTACATTTTAAAGCCTAATATGTTCAAGTTTACTTTAAGACAGTTTTAAATTTTATTTTTAAATAACGTTATTTAAGTTGTTTTTAAATTGAAATATCCAAATGGCAAGTCAAGGAATTACTAGATCGCATAGATTAGAATGCAATGTATTTTAATTTTGTTGATAACACTAATAGAATAGGGATGAGAACGTTAGAATTTAGAGGAAGCGTACTTGAATTTGTGTATAGGAAGAGTGGGAAATCCCTTAGGACTAGCTACCTCAGTACAACCGCGGGATTCAAGACCCATCTTCTCCGTCACCGGCAAGCCAGCCAAGAGGAGACTGACACTTTTTACCACGCGATAAGTGGTGTGAATTTTAAGAGCCATTCTTAATTGTTTTTAATTTTATTAAAAATTATTTGCTCGTGTATTTTCTCTTAGCTTCCCTCCTCACCTGTCCTTGGTATTAATCCTCACTATTGCCCACGCTTAGCGTAATATTGGACAAATTATATAAAATATATATCTTTAATATACGAGTGAAATAGTTTTAATGCATTTTTACATAGGGTCTATCATTTTATATATAAGTAGTTTTGCTTTTGTAATAATATGACTTCAAAACATTTTTAAATTTATGGTGGTTATAACATATTGCATGTTTAAAAACTCTTCAGATTTATATCAACTCCCATTTAAATGCCATTAATGTTTTAATAAAAATATAATTAATTTAACAGCTTATTATAAAAATGCAATTTACAAAGGTTATCTTACTCTCTTACTCACAAACAGTTTTCATTATCAACGTGAACATGCTTTTTGTTGCGGTTCCCTCCCCCCTTTCTCATCTTACTATCCTTTAGAGCTTACCTGCATATTTACATAGATTGGGCAGAGATAAGGAAAGTAAATAATATAGGAAAATTACCCCGATTTGTATGAAAGAAGAATGGAAATAACTTAGGGAAAACACGCTAAGTAAACCCGTCAGGGAATCAAAACCTGGCTTCTCTATCATCAGTACACCAGTTAGATTGATGTTTCTGAGCAGTTTAACTTAGGAAATCCATACCATTGTGCGTTAAACTATGGAAACAACGAAATAAATCAGTATTATGGCTTGTAAATGAGAAATAAAGTATTTATAATAAAACTTACCACACCAGACAGTGAACTAAAGTTGGAACGATAAGAGCGCGTAGCCCAACTCCCATCAGCCACCACTGTTATTAATGGAACACCATCCACGTCAACTGCTCCTTCTTGTACAGCAAGTCTCGATTCTTCCTGAGCAGCCATCTTCATCTCTTCCATGGATGTCGCAAATAAACCATCACAAATAATGTCGTGATACTTACTGTAAGTTCGACTGCTCCTACATGGCATGTTCATGGCTGCAGTAATCTCTTCTAGATGAGCAAGACCACCTCCAATACTTAGCACGCCTGACACAGCTGAGGAATTGATTTCCATTCTTGATTTATCACATGGATCCCCTGTAAATATGTTTTTCTCTACTCCACAAACATTGCACCGAAAATGAAGGCAGCTTCGCAGTCCACACCTTGATTCCTTGGTCAGTTCCATATTTTCTAATTAGCAGCTCAGTGGTCCATGTTCTGTCATTTTACTGAGCGATTTTAAAAAGTAAGAAAGTTCTACAATTCTTCTGCCAGCTATTTGAAATGTTATATTCTGGTTATGTTGATGTTCTGGGGTAAGATTTTCTAATATTAAATCGTATTCATTAAGATTATATTGATTGTTGTCACTAGTTTCTTGCTGTACACAAACTGTTTGCTCTACTTCTACGGTATTATCTTTTGAGCTTCTCGATACTTTTTAAAATTCAAACCGCTCTGCTTTTTTTTTTTTTTTTGTGATCAGAAGGATGCTTCCTCCCATTCTTTTTCACCATTTGAAAAAAATTCGCAACAAATTATCTAGTACTACTAATAATACAACCTGTTCAGGTAAGAGATTATTGAAAGATAACCGAGCCCTCTCCCTTCACCCCTTCTGTATCCAACCAAGCGTACTTAATGGAGTTTTGAAGGGAAAAGAATGGAAGTAAAGTGACCTATCTCCAATGTAATATTAATTCGAATAGGCATGAAAATAGTTTTTTTGGGTTTATTCAGTTTTTTCATATATAAACACCCAATTATAATCGTACTGTTGCAAGCGTAAACTAGTTGCGATTATGAATGCCTAGTTAAAAAATTAAGTTTCCTTCTCAATTAATAGTTTGAAGCGCAAACACATTTATTAATTTATATATAATTTTTTATCTAATTATTCAATGATTTTATTAAATTTTGGGTCTGGCATTATTGTTTGGCATATTGATACCTTAGATTTGACACAATAAATATTTTATTATCATTCATGATAGTTGAGATATCATCAGAATAAGAATAACCTTTGGGTAAAGGGGTGAAATGCGGGCTGCAGGTAGCCCCTTCAATTGTAAAGCTCCTTCTTAATTCCGCAGACGGTCTTCGCGTTCTTTCTTTCCTGGTTTCACTCGAGAAAACCTGTTTGGCAAGGTCGTCGGAGTTCGCGTCTGCTCCTATGCCACTATCGCGGCTGTTGCTCCACAGCGTCCGACGGCACAGATGGTCGCTTTTCGGGTACTTTTAGTCCACTTAAGGGATTAGAAACTTGAAGTATATTGCATTTTTGAATAGGTCGTTAGGTAAGTTCGTGTTTTCGTAAAGACTGATTATATTTAGCGCACCGGTAGCTTTAACATTTTATCCATCTTACTTTATTGAAAACCATATTGAAAGGGGTTATAGTGTTCTTGTTCGGCTGACTCTGCTGTGAAGGCTGGGACTACAGTAGCCCCGTGGCTTCTTTGGTGCTGACTGACAGCTCACAGCCGACATTTAGATATATACCTAAATTTTGACTGTCAGAAGTGACAGCTGCTAAACATATGTTTTTGCAGATTATATGGTTCGGCGTAGGGATACATAATTTAGTCTAGTAACTTTTCAAAGATGTGAGCTGTCAAGTCAGCACCAAAGAAGCCATCGGGCTACTGTAGTTGTGATTGAAGTAAGGTGAGCATTCTTATCCATAATAAGATTCGTATGCCCGACTAAGCTAGTCCCCGAATTGTCTAAATAATTTGGGAAATAAGATACATTCTTAAGAAAAATAATATTCTATAAATAGAGCTACATTACATAAGATTTAATTTACTAACACTGTTCAAGAAAACGCATATATTAAAAAACACGACTTATAAGATTTATTCGGAGCCATTTATATGGAAGCCAGGCCAAATTTCACCGTGCAAGTCTTTAAAAAAATACCAAACAATTTTTTTCGCGGTCAACAAATGCTACCATTCTACTAAATTATTACATAGTATTATTTTGTAGTGATAAACATATCTTATCAAAAGTGACATCAGCAAGATCACATGACTGGATGTATGATGAATACGTAAAAGTAGATCTAGTAAATTTTGTTTGGGTGTAAGATATAGGCCTTATGGCAATTGGACTGTACCGTCCCCAGTTCCAACCAGTGATTTTTAGAATGGCTTTCCCAGAAAAGACCAACCAAAATGGATCCTTGAGGGAGCATGTCAACATTTTCTCGAGATGAAAAACTCATTTGTAAGCTTTGGTTCAAGTGTCAGAATGTATCTAGCTAGCGCTTTATTGGAGCCAGTTTGTGGTTGGTATCTTTGCGCCGTTCCAAGAAACTGTCGACTAATCTTCCCTCGCAATCTTGTAGAATAAATAATCCGGATGTTTGGTTGAAAAAAAAATGACTAATGTTGACTACACACAGGCGATTATTTAGTACACAATTCAGTAGTGAATTTAGGTAACCTGGTGGTCTAGGGGTAAGGTGTCGGACCTCTGTGCTAGGGTCCGGGGTTCAATCCCCGGTCCCGGCATATATTTATCTGATTACCAAACCCTTCCTTGACCTCTGACAAGACGTGTATTAATCACAACTTGTGAATGTGGGGAATGCCAGGCCTCCACCGTGGTTCGGATTCCACGTTAAACTGTAGGTCCTACATTTCATCTCGCATTCACCGTACCATTACACATTAGCGTAAGTGCGTATAACCCGAACGGGTAGTAAGACGCAGTGCTAATAATAATAGTAGTAGTGAATTAATTACGCCATGTGTTACCGCGTGAACGACCAATTATCTTGGCGACTATTGGAAAAATAAAAACCGATAACTCTCACGGAAACTTGTGCAAGTTAAGGTATCAGCGCATGACCTTTTATTAAGAGAAATAATAATCACGGGCGCATGCGCAGGAAAGATGCAAGTTTCCTTGCGTTAGCAAATTGAACAGTGATTTCACTCGCTTCATTGACCAACCGGTCTAAGTGGCAGTGGTTACCAACCTGGGGGGCGTTAGTTACTTCCAATAACAATAAAAATAATCTAAGAATTGAAGACAATCTTATTTAAATCCATTTTTAAATTAAGTAAGATAACCAGTTTTAATAATTCTTTATTTAGGAAACCATGCGCACTAATGCGTATGCTTATTTTTAAGCTCGTAAGACTCTGGTCCTCCAAATATCCTTTCTGCCCTCCCCAGAAGCTACCATTGCGGTCACGTGCATCACCGCTGGATTTTCAACCTCTTGTTGACTTGAAGTGGAAAGCCATTATCAGTGTGCTCTTGTCAAACAGCGAACAAACCCAACATTCAAGAACTGACAAAAAGAAAACTGCCAGCCAATACATTATAATTTGTTTTACCTAAATAAATGCTGCCAGTGTTACATTGGTTTTTGTATAAAATAAAGTGGAAATACAACGATAATTTTTAGAAATTTTCTTAAAAACTATCCCAAAAATAAGGGTAACAGCTAACACGACCTGACGCAAAAATACGTGAAAGTAAGGGGAACGGGGTCTACTAAGCCTCGTGAAGACAATTATTGAGGAGCTACTTGAATAAACAAGTAGTGGCTCCGCTCTAGAAAACAGAGATATACGGTTAGAAGGGCTTGGTGTGCTGACCACTTGTAACCATATATCCGCAATTGTTGGAACTATCTTCGTTATGGAGTTTTTTTTAATATGATTTCATGGCTAAAACCAGCTGGGTGTTAAATTTTATACCTCCCTCCCCGCACCCTCTAAGTTCGGCCTTGCCTTCAAAACAAACGTTGCCCCTTTAAATAGATAATATTTCATGATGTGGGGAAAATTCTTCACTTTATGAATTGAGAGTTAGAACTGTACCACAATCAAGGACGGACGGGGCAGAATGTGTGTAAAAAAACAGATGCTTTAGTTTATTTTTCTAACGTCATGTGATATTATCTCGTGAATGCAAGGAGAGACCACTCTGGAAGTTTGGTTGGATCATCATTGCGTTACCACTTGACAAAATACTTGTCTGAAAAAAAACCCCGGGCTATTTTAAAAAAGGGGTCCGGGGTTCAATACTCTGTCCTGGCACAGATTTATCTGATTACCAAACCCTTCCTTAACCTCTGACAAGACGTGTATTAATTACAACTTGTGAATGTGTGGAATGCCAGGCCTCAACCGTGGTTCGGATCCCACGTTAAACTGTAGGTCCTCCATTTCATCTCGCAATCACCCTACCATTACACATTAGTGTAAGTGCGTATAACCCGAATGGGTAGTAAGACGTGGTGCTAATAATAATAATAATAATAATAATAATAACAATAATAACTTTACTATCTGTGAGATAAGGCACTTCTTATGAAAATCAGGCTATATTAGTAGGGTTCTGTTAGGTAAAACTGTATCTGGCAGTAACACTCGCTAATAACACTTATTTAGTATATAATTCTTATGTCTAGTCATGTGACCTAGAGTTGCCAATATATGTGGATATTATAAATATATCTGTATATACAAGGTTGGTACACACCTGGGAAACTAGAAGTCAGGGGATTTGATGTGTGTTTGCAATTTTTTAAAAATGAGATAGACGATACAAATGCGGGTACACTTACTCTAAATTCTACCTCCTACATCCTCACCTCATTGATATGTCTAATTAAATATGCGAACACTCCGAACAGTTCTAAAAGCACAGGGCACGTAAGAATGTTTGAGGAATAATTCACAACATACGAGACGTGACTATTCATAAGCGAGCTATATTGTTTTTGTCTTCTTTTACACTTTGTTCGACACTCGGTTTAACTCAAACAATAACCTTACTCACTGTAGGGCATTGTATCGGCGATATTACAACGAATATCACTATTATGTCCTTTCACTAGGTGCATGACACTACTATTAAAAAAATACATTTTCTGCCGTTTTTGAATGAATTGATAGTAGTAGTACGATATCAAATATCTTTTTCTTATATTTAAATATTTTCTTTGTCTTATTCACGTTATGCTGTTAATGTTTAAAAATAAATTCCACTAACATTTTAAACACAAAGGGGGCTCTTTAGCTACAAGGTCTGAATACCCTATTTATTAATAATTAGGTTCTCCGAGAAATTGGAGCATGTTTTTATTACGTGAATAATAGTCCTGCTTCGGTAGCCGCGTGGTCTAAAAGGTGTTACCCTCATAATAAACTAGACTGCTGATGTCAGGGAGATCGGGGTTCATTTCGCGCCTGCCTTTATTGGGGGATTTTTCCTACATGGTTTTTCACCCACCCTCTACGCAAATACGGGTACACTTCCTCTAAATCCAACCCTCCTCATCCCTAACTCAGCGTAATTATTACATATGCGTATAACCCGAACGGGTAGTAAGACGCGTTGCTTATACATATATAATATAAATACATATGATTTACTTCTTGGACAAGTTTCTTAGCTATGATTCGCATGGGTGGGCACGTGGTCTAATCCGTCAACCTCGTCTGGTCTCTCGGGAACGAGAAGTTCAGGTCTGGTTTATTGAGGGTGGTTTTTCCTTAGATGGTTTTCCACACCACCCCTACGCAAATTCGAGTGCATATTTTTTTTAAAGATTATACCTCCCTCATCCCACTCACAATACTAGTGTAAGTGATATTCTGGACGGGTAGTAAGATTCGGTGCACAGGTGTTTTGTTCAGATCACCAGGTGTAACAGCTGCTTGTGATTGTCGCTGTTGAGGAGACATTTGCGATATTAGCACAACATCGATAAGTGAAAATTAACACACGTCCTCTCAAGTGGCCTAAATATCGCAATTTGGCGGTCTGCGCGTGATAACTGAACTGAACGTAACTTCAATCCGCTTTAGAGCTTACATCGGACACAAGAGTTTTACCCGGAGACTTGGACATTGGAATTATCTTTTAACCCGGATAATTTTTTGAAACATCTACCACTTTTCACTCGAATACAGCAATTAACTTAATATCCGGGTAGTCATTGAACATGACATACCAAAGAACTTAATACCCTGGTAATTTTTGGACTTGCTAGCAATTTTCACTAGAATCCAGTATTGTCAGCCAATTATAAAGTTGACATATTTCTCTTTTGCTCTATTAATATATGTGACTAGATTTATCTGATTGCCAAACCCTTCCTTCACCTCTGACAAGAAGTGTATTAATCACAACTTGTGAATGTGTGGAATGCCAAACCTCCACCGTGGTTCGGATTCCACGTTAAACTGTAGATCCTCCATTTCATCTCACAATCACCCTACCATTACACATTAGCGTAAGTGCGTATAACCCGAATGGGTAGTAAGACGCGGTGCTAGTAGTAATAATTAATGCGACAACCCAACTCGTACTTGTATAGTTGATTGGGACCGCGTATTTCTATTATAAAGTTGGATTGAAATAAAAAAGAAAGTAAAATCCAAATAAAACCCGTGGAAATCTTTTTGATTACCTTTTCGATAATATTGTGTGTCACTGACGTGGAATGTTGCAAGATAAAGCAGAACGTGTTAGGGTTCGGCCAGACTGCCAAGCGTGCGAGCGAGCGAGCGAGCGAGCGCGCAAGCGACTGGGTGGCCAAACTGGCGAGCGCGCGAGCGAGCGAGCGCGTAATTAGCGGACCCTAGTTAGATTATTATTAGCACCGCGTCTTACTACCCGTTCGGTTATACGCACTTACTCTAATGTGTAATGGTAGGGTTATTGTGAGATGAAATGAAGGACCTACAGTTTAACGTGGAATCCGAACCACGGTGGTGGCCTGGCATTCCCTACATTCACAAGATGTCTTGTCAGAGGTGAAGGAAGGGTTTGTAAATCAGATAAAACTGTGCCGGGACCGAGGATTGAACCCCGTCCGCCAGCATAGAAGTCTGACACCTTACCCCTAGACCACCAGGTCACCCTTCTTTTTTATAAATACATAATATTTTCTGTAAAAATTTTCGAGGAACATAGATGTACCAAGTGTCTTTGACAGAGACATTTTCTCTGATGAACTAGGGTCTGCTAATTACGCGCTCGCGCGCTCGCTCGCGCGCTCGCCAGTTTGGCCACCCAGTCGCTCGCTCGCTCGCGCGCTTGGCAGTCTGGCCGAACCCTTACAATTGAATAGGTAGCGTGTGATATGTTCTCCCTCATTCTGTCCCCATCGGACAAATCATAGTCCAGTCGCCTTAGGAGTGGTGGTAGTATCAGACATCTGGTATAATATGTAAAACAATGTCAAAAGGAAAAACACAACTAAAACAAATTGCTTGTGGTGAAAGTTTTGGCTAAAGTTACAGTAGCCCCATGGCTTCTTTGGTGCCGACAGCTTTGAAAAGCTATCAGACCAAATTATGTATCCCTACACCGAACCATATGATCTGCAAAAACATGTGTTTAGCAGCTGTCACTTCTGACGGTCAAAATTTAGGTATATACAGTAGTCCCATGGCTTCTTTGGTGCTGAGTGACAACTGCTAAACACATGTTTTTGCAGATCATTTGGTTCGGTGTAGGGATACATAATTTGGTCTGGTAACTTTTCAAAGCTGTCAACTGTGAGCTGTCAGTCAGCACCAAATAAGCCATGGGGCGGGGCTACTGTACATAAATGTCGACTGTCAGAAGTCAGCCGGTACCTGTCAGCCAGTACCAAAGAAGCCATGGGGCTACTGTAGATTCACACTATGCGTGAATTCGTGATGCGTAGTTCGCGTTTAATTCGCGAATAGTGCGAATGCATAAATCCATATTTTTAATGTTCGTGATACATGATTAATTATTCGCGTTCGTGACGATTCATTTAGGAAGAGTTTTTTTTAAAGTAGTGATCAAAGGAAACGATTCATTTGTAAACGATGAGGCGTGAGTAATCTCTTCAGAGTTTACACTGTGCGCGTAGGTTTGTGATTTATAAAATTGGTGCTTGCAGTGACCACACTTTCGTCACCATTCGGATCCTCATGTAACATTGTTCCTACATCTAGCGTCACTTGTGAGCTAGTGATGTTTGGAGTTTCTGGCGTGCGCCGGACCCACGAACCACCACGCTACTAACAAATTTCGAATCAGCGCATTGTGTGGTCGTAAAGTCTAAGTAAAAAGACGAATGAAGAATTTACGACGATTTGTCTACGAATTGACAACACATGCATCGAAAACCACGCATAGTATATAATCAGACTTTATGGATGGACACATTAGAGTAGATCTAGTAACTTTTATTAACCGTCATTTACCACCACTCCTACAATAGTCTGTTCATGATGGGTTTTTACCTGTATGACAGTTCAAAAATCATGTTTAGATTGTGGGTTGCCAAAACCTGTCAAATACCACTGTTTTGTTATATTTTTATTTTATATATTTAGCAACGCGTCCTACTACCCGTTCGGGTTATACGCTTTAACTACGCCAGTGGATTAGGAATTGGGAAGGTTGAATTAGTGGAAGTGAACCCGAATTTGCGTGTAGGGAGAGTGGGAAAACCATTTAGGAAAAGCCACCCCCAGTTTACCCGACTGAGATTCGAACCTCGATCTCCCCGTCCTCAGCAGTCGAGCTTAACACAAGCGCGTTAGCCAACTACGCCACCGAGGCGGGTTGTTTTGTTATAAATGTTGAAGCTATTTTCGTAAGAGCTTTTGTGGAAGTGCCGTGAATGATATTTTTTTAAGTGGGATAAAACTATAAATAAACTTTGTGTCCGACCTCAAATATGTAAATAATATTGGCCTAAATTACTGTGGTTAACTATCACATTCATACGTTACCATCTGTTTTCATTACAGTTATCCAAAGTGAAAGATGTCGGCTGTTGGCGTAGGGATACATTAGGGACTTTTCTAGTAACTTTTTGAGCTGTCATCCAAGACAACTAAGGTCGTGAATGAATTATACGTTGTCTCGTTTCTACTCTACACACCTCAAATAGGTTTGTATTTTCGTCGATACCCGAACATGAGTTTTCTACTGAGGGACGACAGCATCTCACAGGTATAGCTTGGACTGACGTCACTCCACGGCACTCCCCATGTTTCCCAAACAAAACGTCAAAGCAGGTCACTCGACCTGGTTGGAAGGTCGTGTGATGCCGCCGTCGACTATCTGATCGAGTGAGACGCGGTGCCCAGAACATTGAGCGTGAAGGTTTTAGGAAGTGATGGTCGAGTTTAGTTTCCCGTGTCTGAGCCGGTCAGTATGACTCACGCCCACCGATGTACAGTCACTAATAGGCGAACGTCACCCCTGTAGGCTACTACCGGAATAATTACACGCAGTCACTCCACCTGCACACGTGTTCTAGAACGGAAACGGGCGTACACTCACACTCTATGACAAAACGAGAGGACGATGAAACACATACACACACACCCTCTTAATTTTTACAATATCGATCTTATATCATTTCAATTTTTTAACTTGATACACCCAGTTTCCTCTAAAAGATAGCCCTTCTCTTGACCTACTACACTATAAGCTGCACCATGGTGCAACCCGTTAAGGTAAGCTTGGTATCTTTCAGTTAAACAGTCTAAGTAACATAACCTACAAATATTGTTACCTACTAGAAAATAAAATTTTCCTAGTTTCATTCTAATACCGTACGATTTTCTTAATTCATGTTGGGGGGCCTTTATAAAAAACTAAACCCACTTTTTGAAGAGTAAAAAGTAAGTTTTTAATATCTATTTATATCTTAGATTCTTTTCTTTGGTCGATTTGAATCTCCCCTCCCCCCGCGGCAATATTGTGGGAACTGAGGGCTGATTTTAACAAACCAATAATTTATTAAGATACTTCTTGCTATGTACCGCGTCTGACAACTCGTTCTGGCTCTCCAAATATTTACACTTATGGATTAGGAGTGAGGGAGGTAGATTTGAAAGGAAATGTACCCGAATAGCCCTTAGGGAGTGCGGAACCATTTAGGAAAACCAACCTACGTATACCCGACCGGGATTAAAACCACGGACTCCTCACCTATCCGTCACCGAAGAAGGTAGTAATTCGTAATCGAGTATTTTTATGAAGGAAATTATTTGTTTCGCTAAATATTTTGTGGGCCAGATCCTGCGCGCGCGCGCGTGTGTGGGGGCTTTGGATCTATTTTTATTTATTTAGCACCGTGTCTTACTATCCGTTCGTGTTATACGCTTAAGTACTAATTACGCTAATGGGTTAGAGATTGGGAAGGTTGCATTTAGAGGAAATGAAACCGCAGTTGCGTTTAGGAAAACCACCCCCAGTTCACCCACCGATATTCGAACCTCGATTTCTCCGTCCTTAGCAGTCTAGCTCAACACGAAACTAGCACCTTAGCCAACTACGCCACCGAGGCGCGTCTTTGGCTTAGACCATGCGAGGGCTGAAGAGAGTTGATAAGAAACAATCTATTAAAAAAATTGCTGATATAGATGGCTTGGAACCGACACCGATCTCCTGGAGGGGCTACAAAACGCTCCTCTAGCCCTGCAGAAAACTCGATTTACTCCCGTTCTTTGGCTATTGTCCGTCCTATCGATTGCATGGCGCTAGAAGGTAATTCTACCGGTGTGCGCCATTATATGACTCGATCACCTTTATTGAATACCGGCTGCTAGGCGGGCTGAAGAAACGTGTGATTGACCTGATCGTGTTGATTTCCATCCACCAATTAATTATTTAACGATCCTTTTAGGTTCTTTAGATTGAAAAATGACCCCTGGACACGGGAATCGAACCCAGGACCTATCAAGGAGTCGTCCGTGCCCAGGGTTGTTTTTCTCTCGTATTTTAAGACGGTCTGTGATGGTCGTACGGAAATCGTCAGATACGTATGAGCGATAATCTTGTGTTGGAAATTCAGAGTTGTCGCGGATAACCGCTTCTGGAATGATAAGAGAAGGTGCAGGATCTTGCAAAACCAGCGTTTTGTGATTTATGCTGAGTGTAAGTTTTGTTTAGTGAAACATGGGGTTATCTAATAATCATTTTCTAAGTTAAGAACGTGAAAAATAACTTTTAGAAAATTCACTCAACATTAGGGGAGAGAGAAGATAGGGAAACTACTATGTGTATAAATCACTTGATCTAAAACCACCCTTAATTCACCCCAGACGTCGTCATCGTTTATTCTGAGGCCGATCATGTGACCATCGATGTGGTTTGGATATTAAAATTAATAAGACTTTTGTAGGATAAACTTTTGTTTTTTGCCACTAAAATTGATAACTTTCCTTTATTATTTTAATATTATTTTGTAAGTACTGGTACTATATCTCAAAAGTGACTTCAGATCCCGTTATTTGACGTAGGCCGATGAGAATTGTTTCCAACTGTCCAAAAAGTTCCTTCCTATCAGAATCAGACTGTAGAAATCTTAACACACTATATTGATGAAGACTTCGCTTGGAACCATCCGAATGGGGTCACGATTCGTTCACCTGGAATTCTGTTGTGTTGCTGGCTGGGGCGGGCCCCGCACGTCGGTCGTGTCCAGAGGTATGTTTCGCGCCAATCCTCATCTGCGACCCTGGGTTTTGCCGCCACAACACACCCACTCTCGTCGCTCTCTGACCTTGGACGGGGATACATTTTGTTGGTGTGAGGATAATATTGTACAATTTATTTAATAAATATCGGTGACCTGCTGGTCTAGGAGTAAGGTGTCAGACTTCTGTGCTGGAGGTCCGGGGTTCAATCCTCGGTCCTGGCACAGATTTATCTGATTACCAAACCCTACCTTCACCTCTGACAAGACGTGTATTAATCACAACTTGTGAATTTGTGAACGTCATTTAGATGGTGAATCGCTGTTGTGGGGTAGTGTTTTCCTAGAAGAGATCGATCGCCATTCGTGGGGCATTTTATGTGGGGTACATATCGTTCCTCTTGTTTTCATAATTTCCGTTGGGTTTTATTTAAATCAAACTCCTTCTTGGGGAACAAAATTCTCAACATTTTCTAACTAGAACACAATCAAACACGAAACAAAATTAGTTCTATGGCCAAACGTCTGCTTGGTGCGATCACAACAAGACTTGCTCCCTAAGCGGCCGTGGTCACGGTCGGCTCGAAGGAACTGATCTCACAAACTTTTGAATCCAGTCTGGTCGAATGCGCCAAATAAAGGGCGTAACTTATTACTCTTTTAAGGATGAAATATGTTCCGCACCTGCGTACACTCAGATAAAAGCGTCAGTCTAGTCTAGTCTTATGGTTACGGAGAAGTCCTGTGCTCGAATCCTGGTTCGGTGATCTCTGGGGGCTTCTACACTATTTCTCACGCTCCCTCCACTCAAATGGTGATACACTTATCTCAATTTCACCTTTCCACCATGCTGATGAATGGTTGGTAAGTCATACTTGTAGCACTCTGTGGAGGGTCGGTAAATTGTTACTCAACAAAACCGGTTGTTAGCTACCTTTTGCGACCGTCCATTTGGAGAGGCAGGCGGACATTATGAATTTGATTTTGTTTGCCTACATATCCGTTCGCCGTGCGAGTATTTGGGTGTGTGCTCGTGCGTTAAGGTTGTTGAAAAGGGAAGTGAGGGGGATGAGGGGGGTATTGTCCGTGTCGTGATCTCGCTGTCGGGGTTTGAGGGTCACACAAAGCCGTGGTCGTTGTTACAGTTGTGTGGTCACGATCCATCTCGCCCTTCGAGAGCTTCTTTGTACAGGGACAATTTTTTTTAGCCGTCATCACAGCAACACAGTGTGGAAAAAAAAGCGTCTCGTTAAGGTGTGAAACGATACACACGCAGTCTTCTCATACGAGCGATCTATTTTTCATCCACGACAGGAGAGGTGGTGTGGCCAGGCCTGAAAAGTAACTAATATCAAGCTATCAGGAAATAGCTTTTAACAAAGAACTTTCTGGTAGCTGTCTACCTTAAAATGAGTAGATACAACCATTGGCATTTTCACTGATAACTATCTGATATCCGTCGTCTATCAAGTATCGTTTCCGGGAGCTTGCAAAGTCCGACTAGATATCGGGTTCGACTAATCCTCTGGTCCAGGCTCTCGGGAACTAAATGGCAGACGTCTCAAAGCACTGCTCGTATAAGCGAACTCTGACCATCCAGTTCCCAGTATGGTAAAGTGATGGCAATATATATATATATAAATTTTATTTTAATAGGGAGCTCACTTTAGACCACCAACATTGATTGAAAGTCGCTAAAATTTGGCATTCTAAAAATATGAAGGGTCTGCAAGCTTGTTTTTTATAGTAGAGTATTTCAAAAAACTTCCAGAGTTCGAGTATAGGCCATTTATAATTTTAAAATGTCGCAGCAGTCAAAACAAACGTACCACATCTTTAAAATGTGAGATTTTAAAAATATATGAAAAAAACATGTTCTTAATAAGAAAGATACTCATATTTTGTAAATGGTAAATACTAAAAAATAAAGTTTAATAAATGGAAATATTGGTTTTTAAATTAGAAATCCAAACATGATTTAAAAAAAACTCATACAAAACTAATAGAAAAATAATTAAAATGGTTTCATCGTTCATGTCTTAGACTTAATGTCAATTACACTGGAAATTACAAAATAAGCTAATATTTCTCCAAAATAAGCCTCCGTAACTTTATTTACCCTTAAAAGTAAGTCAAACATACATCTGAATTGTTTCATATTTCATTTATTAGTCCTTGATGTAATAATCGTACGCATGATTATTTCTTCTGTTCCAATTTCAATTCTCTGCGCAGTCGCGCATGCGTCTTATATGGGCTCTCACTCGTTTAAGTTAAATTTACATAGCTATTTTATTTTCATTGCTTTCTCATGGAAATCTAACTTCAATCGATAATAACTCAAAATGGATGAACATATTTAATTAGTTTACCGATCTAAAATATTTTTAGAGCTTATTTACGTTATTAATGTGAAATTTGATGTTAATTTTGATAAGTCAAGTTACCGAATGATTTATAAGCGAAACTGCCGATATCATCTAAATTAAATAGCATATACAGGACTTATTATGTTTAAAAAATTGATTTTTATGTACATCAAGAGGAAGCTTGAAAATGACGAGCCTCCAAAACCTTTTTTCTCGATACCAAGCTTTAATGACAAGCTCGGGTCGAAGCTCAAAATCTGAGAACTCTGAAAGCCTTAAAAGTTTTTATTTTATTTATTAATTTAAAAGTTCATCTAGAAATTCATCAAAATGTTCCAATAATCCTTCCTTATGGCTTACTATATTGTTTCTCTTGACATTATTAACCAAACGAAGTAGATATATAACAATTTTAATATTTTTACTTCCGCTATTGTGGCGACACGAGTTTCCAGTTTTAAAATAACAGGCTTACTATTAAATCGGATTAGAAACCCTCTTAGCTTTGAAATAGTTTTATTTAAGTTGTTTTTACGAATCCAGTTCTTTCGGCAATAAGTTACTTAACGAAATGTGACAAACCGCCACCTTAAATTTAGAACAGTTCTAACCACGATGTGACCTAGAGTGTCGGTACATGGTTAAATTTTGCTCCAGTGCTTGCCAGCATCAGAACATGCACTCGGCGTCAGCAACAATGTTTGTTTCTATTATCATTAATTAAATTGTGAACCTGACGGGGAGACACGTGGACTAAATGTCAAGCTCATATAGTTTGTATTTCACCCACTGGCGGGAGGTCGGAGCCCGAATCTCGGCTGGTTTTACCGATCTTTTTTGTTATTTCCTAAATGATAATGATAATAATAATAATAATATTTAGCACCGCGTCTTACTACCCGTTCGGGTTATACGCTTTAATTACTAATTACGCTAATGGATTAGGAATTGAGAAGGTTGAATTAGAGGAAGTGCCCCCGCATTTTCGTGGAGGTAGAGTGGAAAACCATTTAGGGAAAACCACCTCCAGTTCACCCGACCGAGATTCGAACCTCGATCTTCCGTCCTCAGCAGTCGAGCTCAACACGACAAGCGCGTTAGCCAACTACGCCACCGAGGCGGGTATATCTCCTAAATGTTTTTCCCTACTATCCATGGATTGACGTTTTTAAGTTTTTTTTAGCACTGCGTCTTATACTATCTGTTCAGGTGCACGCGTATGTACTAATTAGCCTACCTTTACTAGCTAGGGATGAATAAGATTGAATTTAGAGGCGGTTTACCCGCATTTGCGTGGAAGGAGAGGGGAAAACCATTTGTGAAAAAATACTCACTACACCCGACGGGGATTCAAAACCCGATCTCCTTTTCATTGGCAATTCTAATAATTATTTTAGTCGCTGTAGTTAAGTTTATTATTCCTGTGTTTATACAATACTGTGTTTTGAAAGTGCATTTTTTTAAATACTTTCAACTTAAAACACCCAACAATTGCAGAGTCAGTGATGCTTATTGGTTTTCTCGACAGTACAAAGACGTTCGTGCGAGTTTTTTTTGACAGGAAGTTGTTACCGCGCTCGGTGGATATCCGGTTAGGATTGTCTGTATCCCCCCTTCGTTGAAAGCGCGACTTTTCTCTCTACCCGTCTAATTGAGTGTCGCCTAGAAAAGACTTCCGCACGGTCCAATTGCATTATTATTATTATTAGCACCACTTCTTACTATCCGTTTGGGTTATACGCACTTACGCTAATGTGTAATGGTAGGATGATTGTGAGATTAAATGGAGGACCTACAGTTTAACGTGGGATCCGAACCACGGTGGAGGCCTGGCATGCCACACATTCACAAGTTGTGATTAATACACGTCTTATCAGAGGTCAAGGAAGGGTTTGGGCAATCAGATAAATCTGTGCCGGGACCGAGGATTGAACCCCGGACCCCCAGCACAGAAATCCGACACCTTACCTCCTAGACCGCCAGGTCACCCTCCAAGCAGTTATAAAATATGCGTATAACTTGGAACAAATTGACAATACGCGGCGAAAAAAATAATCTAGCAGTTAGAAAAGGTTCTTACTATGAAAATTGAATATAAATTCACTAGTTCATTTAAACATTTGCTTACATTTCAAGTTGGACGTTTGACTGAAATTGAAAACAAGATGTTTAAACTGCAAGCTGTACTTTTGTTCTACATAATTGCACTTGGAATAAAATAAAGACGTCTTAGTTCGGCCCACTTTTAAACTCTTTTGTTTATTAAGCATTTCTAGGAGCATGTTGACACCAGCATGTTTCTTGTTACGTGTATTCGCTACACAAATGTTTCTCAATCTTTCGGGGCCATGACTTAAAAATAACACCAACATATACCCTGATTTCGCTAGGGAGAAAAGTATCTGCTAGTTAGTTTACCAGGGCTGTAGAGTCTAAGTCGCGACGTCACAGTCTAAAGTTCGTATTTTGGATGGAGTCCGTCCAGCTTCAAAAAACAAACAAAAAAACAATATCTATACTTTCTATTATTATTTAGGATCGAAATTCGTAATTTGGATTGACAAATCTATTTAAATATTAACTCACAATATCAGAGAAACTTCCCATTTCTATTAGAGCATTTTATTGCAGTAAATTTGTTATTGCTAATTAATCTACGTTAGCCATTTATGAAGGCGTCTGAATCGAGTCGAATGCTTGGCGTACCTACTTCACATCCCTGGTTACTAAAGATAATAAAACAATTTTAATATATTCATTCATAAATATCATGTTATATTCAGCTGTCACTTTTGATTGATTATATCAATACTTACAAAACAACACTTAACACAGTATAGGTCCGACAATCCAACCTAAACGGGACCTATAGGGGATCGGATAGTATGGGAACAAGGGCGGGGGGTGCAGGGGGGGACTCTGGGACGAAACAAATTAAAATTAAATGGAAGTGCAGAATACAATATATAAAATTAGGATTGGTAATTTTACTCGATAGTATAAATAAATTATGCAATAAACTACAAAACTCTTATTTTATTCATGAAAACAGAACAAAGGATTTTAAATCACTTGAATGCAACTATTTTTATTGTTATTATATTATACTAAAATAAGCAAAATGCTAAAGTCACCGTTAAAAAACGGGCACTTAAAGTTTGCTTCCCACTTTGGCTTATTTTCCTTGCTTAGAGGTCACTCCAATAGTACATTAAGTTTTATCTGACATTAGATGTATAATGTCGGATAATAGGGACACTATTGTAATTGTAATAGGCCTATGGTAAAACGCTATCATATTTTGACCGCAAAGAAATGCTTTTTAATTTTATAAGATACTTTAAATCAGCAAACTAACTATACTTTTCTTTAGACCCCCCCCCCCTATACCCCTGTAAGGGCTGCCTTGGTATTTGGAATATTGCTAATCAGATGTCGCGCTTAGCTATTGACAAAACCTTAAAATATACCATGAGGTTGGTGTTTACTGGCATGAACACACAACTTTTTTTTATGAACTTGTACATATAATAGCCTTGTAAACATAGTTTAAATGATGAATTTTTCTACTCTGAAAATTCCGAAAATTTACATATGGTTGATCATTAAAGCCTTAATGCCCGGGAAACTAAAGGTAACTGATATAGTAGTTAAACTGGTTCTTTGTGAATCGAATGATGTAATTTAATACCGAGTGGGGCCACGACATTGATTGTATTGGCATTTGTATTTTAATACTCTCCTGTTTGTTCTCCTTCCCTACAACCACACCAATAACGTTATAAACCCACTTGGTTTCTTGCGATTATTAATTTCTGCTAGACCTCGCAGGACAGCAAGCAAAGTATCAATCGCGGACATTGGTTGTTGTCGTTTTCTGAAACTACTCTATTTGGTCGAAGCTTATACTCCCTTTTGCTCTTCACACACAATCATCTGTTATATCGCCTAACCATCTGTTATGTCGATAAGAAAGAGGGGTAAGAAAACTGAGACTTCTTATCTTGAGGTAAAGGAAGCTCGCTGCTAGTTCTCAAACTTATCTTCAAAATTTTCTCTTGTGGGCCTATCAAAAATTTGCTGTACATTTTTGTTAGAGGAATGATAAGTCTTGAGCCCTTTTTTAATCAAGTCCAGTATCACAGCGCCGCAAATATGATTTTTGATTAGCTCATAAAATTTCGTTGAAAATGAGCTAAGTGTTAAATGTTTACATTTTTTTTCTATTAATAAAACTTTAAATAAATCTAGGGTTGTTAAGGAAAAAAGAGGTCTTTTGGAATCTTTCAACTTCATTTTGGCGGGGACCATATTTTGAAATAACGCGTCGTATAAACTAAGTAGGCTATTGCGTTAAGAGCGGAACGTCTCGTCGCTGCAATTTCTCACTTACCGAGGCGGCCCCCTTAAATCCTTCGCCCACCTTAGAGGGGCACGCGTACCACACTTTGGGAAACACTGCTCTTCAACATCTTATAAATGTCCGTTTGGGGTGTGGCAATGCGAGAATGCTTGTTGGAGCATGATCAAAATGTTTGTGAAGACGTTGACACCGTCTTGTAGAGATATAGATGCGTTGACGCGTCAGCTGTTGTCATCCTTGACGTGCGTGTGTGACGCAGATGGCCCTGGGATGCTCTCGATACAGGATGATTGATGGCTTGGACAATCTTAGCTTCCTTTAGTGGACCTCCATTAAATAATAATACCTCTTGGATAGTGAAAGGATGGGATTCTTTTCGTCTGCCCAATCTATCTCCATATAAGCTGACCTAGTTTTTTCTGTTCACATTCTTGTCTAAATTTCATTCGGACATATTTCTACAATTGGCTTCACATACATTTATTTGATTCATTTTCTACAATTTTTTATTCTTTTACACTGTGTCTTAACTGTTCAGGTTATGAACTAATTACGCTAATGAGTTAAGGATGAGGAAGGTTGAATTTAGAGAGTTTATCAGCAATTGCTTGAAGGGAGATAGGGAAACTATTGAGGATCCTCACACCCCCTCATTACACTCGACCCTGGTCCCTGGATTCGAACCCTGATCTCTTTGTCATTGGCGGTTAAGTCTAACATGAGTGACGCCTCAAACCATACTTCCACTGAAATAGGGTTTTCTACTGTTATTTCCTTTTAGTTTTTATCTAATTTTTTAAATATTCTTTTATTATATTCCTGTAACCAATTAAAGTTCTCATTTTAGAAAATTTATTTCCCTAACCAAGACTTATTGGTAAAGAATTAAATTAGCCTATGTTTGAAATGAATTTTATGACATTAAATTGTGATCAAGGGCAAATATTTAAAATTTAGTAATGAAAGATTTAGCCATAACTTTTCTTTCAAAAACACTATACTAATTAAATTTGAGTCTATTTTTAATCAATTTTAACCAAAATAGGCATTTTATTTACCAACTTTCAATAGCCCTGAAACTTTTTACCAAGCAAAATCTAAACATTTTATTTAGGTACCACAATAAAGGTCTCTACACATTAGTGTAATAAGATGAAATTCCAAAAACTGTATCAGATTTTATATTTGTAGATTCGTGTTCAGAATCAGCCTTATAGCGAATACTTGCTCAACATTTAAATACAACTCCCCCCCCCCCCCCAACTACTCCTGGTTGTAAATATGTTGTGTGTTATGTTTCCAGGCTGAGAGTGAGGTGGCCGCCCTGAACCGTCGCATCCAACTTCTGGAGGAAGACTTGGAGCGCTCTGAAGAGCGTCTTGCTACCGCCACATCTAAGCTAGCAGAGGCCTCCCAAGCTGCTGATGAATCTGAACGGTAAGTTCATATATATGTGTGTTTCTCATACTTCATTTAACTGAGCCAATTCAAATATACCTTGATTTTATTACTTATGGACAATTGAAGCACCTTTTAGAAATTACAAACCTGTTTTTATGTGGTTCAAAACTGTTAACATTTATTATATTGCTAGTGTTATTTTAAATTTATTGCTATTATAATCAAAAGTGATATCTGTAGATCACATGACTTAAAACATATGAATTATGTGAAAGAGAGATAGACATTTTTTCATACTGTCAACTATGTCCAGTCTTAAGAAAATAAGGGTATACATAGGCCCTACCCTATTATATTATTTAATTATTTTTAACCATTTATTGTTTCCTTTTAAAACATAAAACATACAGCTCAACTGTTTTAAATTGAATTTTCGTAAGGTCCCATTTCATTGGTTGAATTGGGAATAAGAAATATCTCATAAATAATTCACCCAAAATAATCTATTGAATATTAACATACAACCAATAATTGTGTAACGTAAAACTGCTTTAACCATATCCTGGAAAAATTAAAATAATGGTTTAGGGAAAAATTTTAATGTTCACTAGTACCTACTAGTGATGACAACTCAGGCATACAATAACTCACTTGCACCTACTAGTGATAACAACTCAGGCATACAACATGAATACTCACTTGCACCTACTAGTGATGACAACTCAGGCATACAACATGAATACTCACTTGCACCTACTAGTGATGACAACTCAGGCATACAATAATAACTCACTTGCACCTACTAGTGATGACAACTCATGCATACAATAATAACTCACTTGCACCTACTAGTGATGACAACCCAGACATACAATAATAACTCACTTGCACCTACTAGTGATGACAACTCAGGCATACAACATGAATACTCACTTGCACCTACTAGTGATAACAACTCAGGCATACAACATGAATACTCACTTGCACCTACTAGTGATGACAACTCGGGCATACAATAATAACTCACTCGCACCTACTAGTGATGACAACTCAGGCATACAATAATAACTCACTTGCACCTACTAGTGATAACAACTCAGGCATACAATAATAACTCACTTGCACCTACTAGTGATGACAACTCATGCATACAATAATAACTCGCACCTACTAGTGATGACAACTCAGGCATACAATAATAACTCACTTGCACCTACTAGTGATGACAACTCAGGCATACAATAATAACTCACTTGCACCTACTAGTGATGACAACTCAGGCATACAATAATAACTCACTTGCACCTACTAGTGATGACAACTCATGCATACAACATGAATACTCACTTGCACCTACTAGTGATGACAACTCAGGCATACAACATGAATACTCACTTGCACCTACTAGTGATGACAACTCATGCATACAATAATAACTCACTTGCACCTACTAGTGATGAAAACTCAGGCATACAATAATAACTCACTTGCACCTACTAGTGATAACAACTCAGGCATACAACATGAATACTCACTTGCACCTACTAGTGATGACAACTCAGGCATACAACATGAATACTCACTTGCACCTACTAGTGATGACAACTCGGGCATACAATAATAACTCACTTGCACCTACTAGTGATGACAACTCATGCATACAATAATAACTCACTTGCACCTACTAGTGATAACAACTCAGGCATACAATAATAACTCACTTGCACCTACTAGTGATGACAACTCATGCATACAATAATAACTCGCACCTACTAGTGATGACAACTCAGGCATACAACATGAATACTCACTTGCACCTACTAGTGATAACAACTCAGGCATACAACATGAATACTCACTTGCACCTACTAGTGATGACAACTCGGGCATACAATAATAACTCACTCGCACCTACTAGTGATGACAACTCAGGCATACAACATGAATACTCACTTGCACCTACTAGTGATGACAACTCATGCATACAATAATAACTCACTTGCACCTACTAGTGATGACAACTCAGGCATACAATAATAACTCACTTGCACCTACTAGTGATAACAACTCAGGCATACAACATGAATACTCACTTGCACCTACTAGTGATGACAACTCAGGCATACAACATGAATACTCACTTGCACCTACTAGTGATGACAACTCGGGCATACAATAATAACTCACTTGCACCTACTAGTGATAACAACTCAGGCATACAACATGAATACTCACTTGCACCTACTAGTGATGACAACTCAGGCATACAATAATAACTCACTTGCACCTACTAGTGATGACAACTCATGCATACAATAATAACTCACTTGCACCTACTAGTGATGACAACTCAGGCATACAATAATAACTCACTTGCACCTACTAGTGATGACAACTCAGGCATACAATAATAACTCACTTGCACCTACTAGTGATAACAACTCAGGCATACAATAATAACTCACTTGCACCTACTCTTGATAACTAAGGTGTACATCATGAACGCTCACCGACACCTACTCTTGATAACTTAGGTGTACATCATGAACGCTCACCGACACCTACTCTTGATAACTCAGGTGTACATTATGAACGCTCACCAACACCTTCTCTTGATAACTCAGGTGTACATTATGAACGCTCACCAACAGCTACTCTTGATAACTCAGATGTACATTATGAACGCTCACCAACACCTTCTCTTGATAACTCAGGTGTACATCATGAACGCTCACTGACACTCTTGATAACTCAGGTGTACATTATGAACGCTCACCAAAACCTACTCTTGATAACTCAGGTGTACATTATGAACGCTCACCGACACCTACTCTTGATAACTCAGGTGTACATTATGAACGCTCACCGACACCTACTCTTGATAACTCAGGTGTACATTATGAACGCTCACCAACACCTACTCTTGATAACTCAGGTGTACATTATGAACGCTCACCAACACCTACTCTTGATAACTCAGGTGTACATTATGAACGCTCACGACACCTACTCTTGATAACTCAGGTGTACACTATGAACACTCACAAACACCTACTCTTGATAACTCAGGTGTACATTATGAAAGCTCACCAACACCTACTCTTGATAACTCAGGTGTACATTATGAACACTCACTGACACCTACTCTTGATAACTCAGGTGTACATTATGAACGCTCACCGACACCTACTCTTGATAACTCAGGTGTACATTATGAACGCTCACCGACACCTACTCTTGATAACTCAGGTGTACATTATGAACGCTCACCAACACCTACTCTTGATAACTCAGGTGTACATTATGAACGCTCACTGACACCTACTCTTGATAACTCAGGTGTACATTATGAACGCTCAGACACCTACTCTTGATAACTCAGGTGTGCATTATGAATGCTCACCAACACCTACTCTAGATAACTCAGGTGTACATTATGAACACTCACTGACACCTACTCTTGATAACTCAGGTGTGCATTATGAACGCTCACCCACACCTACTCTCGATAGTGTAAAACATGAACGCTCACTCACACCTACTAGTGATAACAATTAAGGCATACAACATAAATGCAGATCATCACCATTGAGTTATTTATTTCAGGGGAATCTTTCTAATGGGATGATTAGGACTATATGTGCAATATTAAAAAAGTATTTGGGTCATAAAAAATCATGTGCTCTTGCTGTACTTGTGTCAACATAGCTGTACAACATAATCTAATAGGAATTTAACAGAATCCTCCAACATACCGTGTATGCTTATTGCACGCTGACCGGTATACTACTGTAAGAGAGCTAGTTTTAATTAGACATGACACAAAGCTTACACCACTAATTAATAAACAACTTGGCAAATGGCATAATATTGTATATGAGTCTTTAAAATACGTTGTCACAAACTTCTAACAGTTAAAGCAGTCTATCCAAACAATTTATTTAATCTTTATAGAGTTTTGAATTTTACAGATTGTTTTAAGATTTCTTATATCGGACACAGTAAGTCGTATCAAAACTAAAATCCCCTTATGATCTTTGTGTGTTGTACATAACATCTTTAAATTTCCTTTTAATAGTGGAACATTAATTTGGTTTTACATATTAGCTAATATTTTAGTTAAGGCTTAGTTTATTTTATTTAAGTGCATGCATTTTACAAAAGTATTACCTAGGTCAACTCTCTCATATCTGAATAATATTCATTTGAATGTTCATTTAAATACATCCATATAGCTACATGACTTTTTAAAATCATAAAAAATATTTTAATATGTAATCTAATTATATTGTATACATTTAACCACTAGTTTGAATTATTCATTGGTGCAATATATATTTGTGTTTTTGTGTAAGAAATTACTGTTGATTTTTTCAATATAATTTTTATTTTTTTATTTGTGTGAGGGGTCTCATTTAATTTTTTTAGATTAGTTTCCTTTACAGATATGTGGAAAAAAATATTGGCAAGCATATTTAAAAAGGATGTTTTTTGTAACAAGACGGGTCAACAGTTTTTTTTCTCATTTAACTTGTGTGGTGTAATTTTGTTTTCATTTGTGTGGGTGAAGTTTTAAATGTTGAGTACAGCTAACATAATGCATTGCAGATCAGGTCCTCTGTATTTATGGGATCCATTCCTTGTTTATGTTAAACAGCTAACAGGGCTGCCATACACCTGGAAAACTAGGAGAGTTGGGAAAATACAGGGAATCCGATAAAAATAACTAAAACAATACTGAAATATTTAACTGCAAGCTTTAAATAATAGTTCTTTGCATTGAAAAAAGAGTGGACTGGAGAGCTAAGCATGTTGATTTGAGCATATGTTTAGTTTGCATAACAACTTTCTATATATCCATATCAAGACCAAATTATCCTGTTCCAAACGACAATCTTATGACCTCACACTTGTCAATTTTATAGAAAATGAAAGTTCATTTGTCTCTCTTTGGAAATATACAAGGAATTTTGTGTAGAGTCAATAGTGGCAATCCTGAATGCAAAGTATCAGTAAACCCTTCTTGCAAATTACCACACCATGACGAGCTTGGAAACATCATTATTACTAATATTTGAGCTACTCACTTTTAGTAAACAATTTAACTGGTCAGCAAATATTTGGTTGTAGCATGAACTTTTTTTAGTGTTATTTTTGGTTTATTTGTTATTTGTTTTATAGTTTCATATATTTTTAGTTTGTCTATATAGTGTTTAATTATTTCAATGGTTAATTTGATTAATCATTTAAATTTACTTATTAATGCACAAATTTTGTCTTTGAATTTGAACATAGAATATACTCAAAGGAATATTGAGTAGTAATTTTCTTATTTATAAATAGCTTAAACTAAATAAAAATAAAAGTTTTAATAAACTCCACTATTTTACAAAATTAATTTTGTTGTGGTCTATGTGATGTTTAAGAACAAAAATAGATTTTGAAACATTATAGTCTTGGCTTTCACTTATTTTACCTGATTATTTGAATGAATAGTAACAGTTATTTATGTTACCATAACTATTTTTCCTGAACTATTTTTGGTTTGTCAGAAATTTCATCTTTTTTCTAATATGGTGACCTGGTGGTCTAGGGGTAAGGTGTCAGACTTCTATGCTGGCGGCCGGGGTTCAATCCTCGGTCCCGGCACAGATTTATCTGATATCCAAACCCTTCCTTCACCTCTGACAAGATATCTTGTGAATGTGGGGAATGCCAGGCCTCCACCGTGGTTCGGATTCCACGTTAAACTGTAGGTCCTTCATTTCATCTCACAATCACCCTACCATTACACATTAGCGTAAGTGCGTATAACCCGAATGGGTAGTAAGACGCGGTGCTAATAATAATAATAATAATAATAATAATAATAATTTTTCTAATATTTTTGGCCATTTCTAATTTTGTAATTGGTATTATGTCAGTGTGTTTTTGTTTGCATGTAAAGATGTTGAATAACATAACATGAATAGGCACTATCCACTAAAAACCTATTTTTAGTTTTGATTTCAATGCTCATTATCTATTTTTTAAACTATTATTTACTACCTGACACAGCCTTCGGTGGGCGCATGGTCTAAGGCATCACTCTCGAAATAAACTAGACTGCCAATAAAGGGAGCTTGAGGTTTGAATACTGGTAGAGTGTAGCGAGCTATTTTTCCCCTAAATGGTTTTTTATTCTACACACAAATATCACACTAGCATATAAACTGAGTGGGTAGTAAGGCAGTGCTAAATATGCATAAAACCTATATTATTTACTTTTATACAGTGGCAAAACTTACCTGAGGGTAAAATTTATTTTACAAGTTGGCTGATTGTTTAAGCTTGTTCTGGTGTAGATATGTTGACATAGGTTCAGATTCCACCTCACTCGGGCAATTGAATAGTTATAAACCGTTGGAAATAGTTCTTATTGTTAAAAACAGGTACTTTTTAAACTGTGTTTTTTTATTGAAAGTATTTTTTAGTCAATTAGGTTTATTTTCAGTCTTAGATAATTTTTGGGCAAAACATATTTGTTCATGTCAAATAAGGTTTAACTTGGCATTAATTGATTTATGCTGTTAAAATGATTTTAATTTCAGTCTAGTTAAATTTGAAACCCTTGGACAATTAATTTATAATCACATTTACATTTGCCAAAATGTTATCTAGATTAATCAGGATTGTAATTAGCTTTATCTTAGTTTAGAGAAACTTATGAAATATTTAATTTCAACATTTATCTGTACAATAATGATCCAAATAATATAAAGTAAAAAAAAATAGATAAAATAATTACTAACGTTGTGTGCAATTTTATTCCGACTAAAGAAGTCTGATGCCATTGAAGCCTTCTGTTTGGTGTGTCCACTACTAACAAATAGTTTTGAGTTAACCTTCCGGCATGTTGTGTTGTGTTCTTGTAGGATACGGAAGGCGCTTGAAAACAGAACTAACATGGAGGATGACCGTGTAGGAATTCTAGAGGCTCAGTTGAACCAAGCTAAGTTAATAGCCGAAGAGGCGGATAAGAAATATGAAGAGGTAAGATTGACAGTTTCGGTTAGGGGGTGGTAGAAGTTTTGAATTTAGTGTTGATAAAACTTTCTTGCAGGAGTCGATGTGTCTTGGGGTTCGTCTGTTGGAGATCTTCAAAAGGGCTTTGTTTGGAACTTGTTTCATTGAGTGTACTTTGTGGCAGTTAAGCATGCAAGGAATCTTAATGATGGCGAGTCATTTTCTGCCGACGCACTTGTGGAGCATTGTCTCTGATGTTTTATTAATCCGGTCTTAAATGGTGTAGGCATTGTCCTTATGTCATTACTATTTCAGAATGAGTACATTCATGAAAAGGATGCCAAAATAAAAAAATCTATAATGATTATAAAGGTTTTTACTTTTTGATAAAGTATATTTATCTATAATTTGCAATTTGCAGCACTAAAGCCATTAAGTACAAAATTAATTGAGGCTTTTTTTTTTTTTCATTTTCACTCATCTTAAATTCACATGTGGGTTTGGGAAATTTAATTAGGTCTTTCCACTCACATTGCACACCATACCTGATACAGTTCTACACCATTAAATAGTTACTGTACATTTCTTCTCTTAACTTGCTTTCTCAATTTTAAATATATGTTTACATATTAATAAAACTTCATTTTCATTATAGATTATGTACACTTTTATTCAATGCGGTTTTGTTTGGTCTCACCTATTCCAATTATAATTAATAACCAATATATTATTTGATTATTTATGTCTTTAGAGTACCATTTTTATGACTACACTCTTTGTAATTTTTAACAATATTCTACAAAATGGCTAAAAAAATATGAATATCTAACCTTGTTTAATATTCCTAGTGATTGCTATAGTGTGACTATCTTATCAATTACAACAATCTTCTGGTCTTGTCTACAATGTTTAACTGACAAAACACAGCTATCTACGTGTTCTTATATAGTGTGTTAATTAATACACAATCTAGAACTGACTTAAGATAACCAACACAAATAAAAAATTTATACAAAAAACTTTTTTTTTTCCAAATTGCTTTAAGCAATGCCACAGAATGCTTACTAAGTACACTCAAAGAGACAAGTTTATTATTATTATGTAAATATAAAATATGTTCATTTTTTTTACTTTTGTCTTGTTGTGATTGTTTCCACACTGCAGACAGCGCAAGATTCTTGAGAACCGCAGCTTGCTTGATGAAGAGCGCATGGACGCTCTGGAGAACCAGCTTAAGGAGGCAAGGTTCCTCGCTGAAGAAGCAGACAAGAAATATGATGAGGTGATTGAGAAGATCCGTCGGATAGAGCATGATGAGACAACTTAGGGGAAGTGAAAAAACTTCCTACTCGACTCTACAGGGGGAAAAAAAATACACGTTGAGAATTCGCGACGTGTTTTGAGTTTTTTTTGTGTGCAGTTCAATAACACATTTCGTTTTCTGGGCTTACCTTATTCATTGATTTTAAAATAGTTTTGACTTTGATTTTTTCAAAATTTGTTTGTCCTCTTGAGATACCAGTGAGCTACAAGGAAGATTTAAGTGTGAATTTATTATAAATTTCCCATTTCAAAAGGGGATCCTATAAATATTGAAATATTTTCTCAACTAAATCAAATGTTTTTGGTTAAAAAAGAGAACAGGGTACAATATTTGTTTCCGGAAATACTCATTTCTCAAGATTTAGTTACCAAATTAATAACTAGCTAGCTACTCTTAATGATAAAGTTGTGTAATCTCGTTGCCTTTGCCATGCCAGTAAACACTCAAGTTTAACTGTTGTCAAGGCCGTAAAACACTTGGCTATATCAACTGAATCAGTGCTTATACTTTTACCATGATCAAGTGAATTCTCTAATAGTCTTACGGTTGTGATTATTTACTAGTGTAGTGTTCATCTCTAATTACCGTACGTAGTATGTGTGTGTGGAGTTGATTTGGGACTGAATTACCAGTGAATAAAGGTTCTTCGTTTTCACTGAACCATTAACACTGATGCATGAAATTGTGTTTAAAATGTTTTTTGTTTTTGCTTGTAAAACTAATTGGTAGTTTAGGTTATTTTTGCTTATAATTTTTCTTCACTTAATGATAAGTGCACTTAACCTTTATAAACAAAACAATCCTTTTTTAATTAACTGTTTTCAAACTTATAACTCTAAATTAGTAGATGAATTGTTCATTTTCTGTAAGAGATTGCAGTATCCAAAATTCTTATAAACTACACTGCGTTTGAATTTAAATTTGTGAGAAAATGCCAAAGACACATTCATTCTAGAATTTCTGATGCTCCAAAGAAAATTGTGAATAGTAATGCTGGTATGTAATATTCTTTGATCAAATAATTATTTTATATTTTAAGGGGAGGAAACAAGCAAACAACTTGGAGATTTCTGCAACAGAAAGCATCAAAGTGTTGGTTAAAATTACATATCAAATCTCTAATATCTTTGCTCTGATACTGGTAGGAAGAACAGAATACACAAGTCACAAACACTAGTAAAATTATTTTCACATATTCATAATTTCAGTAATGTGATTTAAATATTTAACTTTTGATATTATCAACCCAATTATTAAGTAAAAAATAATATCAATAATGATCCCAAAAAGCTATGTTTGTATATTCTAAAACTGTTCTTTCTTATTGAATCAGGGAATACTAATTGGGCTTGCATGATTGTTCAAATTTTTACATACAAGTCGAGTTGAGACACAAGTTAAGACTCGACTCATGTATTTACAAAAACAAATTTAAAAATTTGATTTTAACAGGCCATTTCAACACCAACATATCATTTTCACTTCTTCCAGAATTAAGTTTTTGTTTTTATGAAATAATGAAAATTGACTAAACAAATTTGTAAATGTATAAATGGCTATAGAATGTAAAAAATTGGTTCAATTTAAAGAAAATATTGAGAAATGTGATGTTTTAAGGAAGAAACATTTGGTATTCCCCCCCCCCCCTCAAAATTACTCATTATATCACAAATAGTTTTTACAAATTTTTGGGTGCAACCTAATTTTGAGGGCAGCCTATTTTCAGGGTTGTCTCATTCTTTTGAATTTATATTCATCATTAACATTTTTTTGCCAAGTCTACAACATTTTTGTTTACAACCTTTTTCAAATAATTTTTTTAAGCAAAACTTATATTAATTACATTTTGAAAGAAAAATTAAAATAAACATGCTGCTTTGTTTCTTAACCAATCTCTAAAAACTAATAAAATTGTTACTTTAACTTCCAGTCTGGCTTCTCTTATAAATTGGGTAGTTAACAATTACTCTTGCTTAGTGTTGTAGTTATTTTTTTAACTGTGTGATATACTAATATGTACTAACTCAGGCCTTAAAGTTTTAAATTAAATTGCAATCTTTGAAGGAATTATTGCTTACTAAGCTAGATCAATATTTGATTGAAGATAAATGATTTGCAATGGGGATTTTAACTACCGGTATATCATTATGACGTTGGAGAGAAAAATCAGCAACTCCTTTATCTACACTATTTTATTGAAAACTTATTTTTGGCGATAATACTTTCTCATTAAGGTGCGGTAAGAAACAACTGACTCTTTGTAGGTATTTTAATGACCTTACTAGTAATCAAATATTTAATGGCGATGATGTAATTTACACGTCTAAATCATTTGAACTATTCCAAAATATGTTTATTTTGGAAAGTTATCTTAAATAGTTTTTATCATAGCATTAAATGTTTCTGGAACTAAACCTTGATTCACACATTCGATAAAGATAGAAAGCAAAATCTGCATAGTAATTAACACACTTAAGCACACTTTAAGTTGACCCATGATGTATTGCAATGCAATTTTATTTTTTCTAGTGTATACACACATATTTTAGTTCATTCTCATGATGGCTATTTTAAATTATAATTCTGTGTCGTGGCACAGTCCAATACATCGATACACACGCTTTACATTAACAGGTTATTTAAAATCTCCTCACAAAGGCCAACAAAGTTGTCTGCTCTGCAAATGCATCGTCAAATGCGCATGCACACTGATTTGAGATGGTTGGTTCTGAAATCTTATTGGTTCACCCGTAGGGAATAGTTGAACTTAAACAGAACAGCTCACACCGATTAAGCTGGAATCTTGTGATTATCTTAGAGCTCGTCACATGACCACATTTCTGTTTTGCGCTAGTTTTTCAGCGATTGTATGAACCCAGTCATGCTAATTGGATTAAGTTAAAATGAGTACATATTGGTATATCATATCGGGTGGCTACTAAACCTGTTTGTATTTTGCAGGATGGCCAAACAAAGTGGTGTACCATAAATAATTAACATATTTATTTCTAATATATTCGTTGAATTTAAAATAACTTATTTGTTTGGATAATAGCAATTTCTACTTAGAAAGGAGATTGGGCCAGTTTATTCCTTTGTTTAAATCTTTGTGTTATTAACAAGGTTTTGTTTACTTTAAATAATAATAAGTTAATTTAGTTTATATATTGATGTTTTTATTTTGATTGATAGTTGCCTTTAAATTAAAATCTAACATTTTTAAGGTTTATTAATAACAAATTAGTTTTGTGCTGGTGTGTTTAGCAAATGGTTTGACTAATAATAAGGTTTTGTGGATTTTAACTGTTTTTAGGCAATTATAATTTATTATTGTTCAATATTTATTTGTATTCAAATTACCTACGTGTTGGAATATTATATTCAATTTAATACTCTATAATTAGTTTGAACATTGGGGTGGGGTGTGTTAGCTCGAATCTTTTTTTAATGTGTTGTATTCCAAAATTAATTTTTACAAGTTAAAAAATGGTTTATTACTGTTGTGAAAGAATTTTGAGTTAGTTATTTTGTGAGTATATTTTCAAATTTGAAAATATCTTTGGACATTATTTTTGTTAGATGTTTGGTAAATGAGTTTTCTTTCACTCACACATATCATTTTTTGAGGAGGGGGAAGATGGTTATAGACATAAGCTTTCTGTGAAGTATTTAGTATGTGGATGTTGGCGCTGGTTTACAGGTGGCCCGTAAGTTGGCCATGGTTGAAGCCGACTTGGAGAGAGCAGAGGAACGTGCCGAGTCTGGAGAGTCGTATGTGAAAATTGTTTACTTATGTGTTTGAGTTTTCCCCCACCCTAGCTTATCTCACATGGCTCTCCCCCCCACCGATAAGTGTGATGCCAGGAGTAGAATACCGTGGAGATGCAAGCTTAACTTTAATATACTCTACAGCAAACTTCACAATTTGTAAGGTCTACATAAAAAAAACTTATTCAATGTCTTATCTTTGTCTTTAAATTGTCTTATCAACAATTTAATAAAAGTATCACTAAACTAATATTAAGCTACTGATACTATTGAAAACAATCTTTATTTTATGAAAGGAAAACACTCCTAAACTTAAATGGAGATTGGGGTGAAAAATATGAACCGGACTATTTTTGATTAAATTAATTCCTGCACTTAAACATGCCACATCACACGAATAAGTTTTTTTAAATTTGTAGCCCTTGTAATTTGTGTTGCTAGTTTATGAATAAATTGAGATGTACATGATAGTCTATTCTTTATATATTTTTTGTTACATATTTCCTTAGAAGTATATTTTATAGTGATCGGCCTTCTATAAAATATGACACTAAAGACAAAGTCAAGGGAAGTATTGCTTGTAAAAAGGAATATTTCTGTAAATTTATGTATCTTTTAAACTTTAATTCAACCTTATATTTGAATTTTTCCAGAAAATATTTAGTATTACTACTATCATGTTTATCTTATAAAAACATTTTCCAACCACAAAAAATTTGTGTAAGCCTAGCATGGAATAATGTAATACATGGTGCAAAGATCCAAATTCGCCCAAATTTGGATGATTGTAATGCTTAATTGACTTGTAGCCTAGCTTAGCTTGCAGGATGGATGACTTCATGATCAATTGGTTGACCAAGTGAATTTTTGCTTTTACAAAATGTTTTGTAATCCAGTTGTGAAAAAATACTCTGAAAACTACACAGTATATCAAAATATGTTTGTAAAATTAGTAAGATTTTGTGAGACAATTACTCACGGTAAAATAATAGATTCTTAATATATATTCTCACATAATGGGCACTTTGTAATAAATTAAATTAACCATCTTCATTAGTGTTTTTCCAAAAATCTTTGGCACGATTATTTTTTCATCTCTTATAGTTTAGATTTTGGTAGAACCTTACAAACCCCACTATTTTTAAATTTTATTTATTTTTCACTAAACATATTATGCAAATTTATTCATATTAACCCGCCTCGGTAGCGTAGTTAGCTAACGCACTAGTCATGTTGAGCTATACTGCCGAGGACGGGGAGATCGAGGTTAAATCTCGGTCGGGTGAACTGGGGGTGGTGGATTTTTTCCAAAATGGTTTCCCACTCTCCCTCCACGCAAATGTTGGTTCACTCCCTCTAAATTCAACCTACCCATTTCCTAATCGATTAGCGTAATTAGTACTTAAGCGTATAACCCAAATGGGTAGTAAGACGCGGTGCTAAATAATAAATAATAATATTTATATTAAATTCTGACATAATAGGGGACTTTTTTGAAAACAATATTTCTTTGGAATCTGATCTCACTAATGATGACACGAGAGAGCTGTGTAGTTTTCCTAGGGGTTAATATGTTTTAAAATGCTGGCGGTAGCGTTGTTACTCACTGCATGGTTTTTTTGCACGCTGTGGCTCTTGTCTGTCAGGTGGCACGCAAACTAGTCCTCATGGAACAGGACTTGGAACGAGCGGAGGAGAGGGCGGAAGTGGGCGAAGGGTAAGTTCTGCAAGGCATGGTTCACTCAATAACTGTGGAAGCACAAATCTGGTGTTTTTTTTTTATAAGTACAATATTTTTTTGTAATGGTCAAGTAAAGTTTTGGATTTTTTTTTTTCCAAATGAAGTTTATAAATATTCGTCAAATTATATATTTCATGTGACAACAATAATTGGAGTAGCTTAAATAATCCTTCAGTTAAATAGTAAATTTTTAAATCATTACATTTGTGCATCTGCATAAACTGCACGACTCGTTTAAAAGTTTTTCTGTGCCAATGTACCATTTTAAATATTTTTTGTATGTAGTTATAGTCATATATTAAAAACTGACTATGCAGAAGTGTTGGATTTGTTAACAATATGTAAAACATTATGAATGCACTCAAAAAACAGTTCAAAATAATGCATATAACAATAATTACATTTTATAAGAAAATATTTAATCACTTATTTTACTATATTGAACACTTCATTATAGTTAGTTAGCTTAATAAACCATGTAATATTGCACTGAAATATAGTGCATATTTTTAAGATTATCCTAAAATCAATTATGAAAATGTCAATCTGCTGAGGATGAACTATTTTACATATTTTAGATCCTTTGTGACAATGAATAAGCATTTATTAAAATAAACTATATTCTCTCCCCCATAGTTAATTGATATTTGATTAATAACTAGACTATTATATTAGGAAAGTCTCATAAATCTAACTCGTTAAGAAATGCACCAAGAAAAAAAAAAAGGTTTTTGGAAATATCACAAAATGTATTAATGGTTTTTATTAGTTTCATCCTGGAAAAAGGTACAGCAAACAAAAGATGGTATAAATAAAAGAACGAACACACTATTTATTTTACAATGAAAGAGGATTATCACAGTTAACACTTTACATTGCTGCCAATAGACATTGAGGTAATGGGGTGCCTCATGGAATATCTGTAGCTACCGCTCAATCCCTCAACCTAGGTGCCTTTTTATTGGAACTCGCTAAAAGGGAGTGTGAAATGCATTTGATCCTAAATGTTTATTTTCTTATTCAGGGTGGGGTCGAAACAATTAGAAGATTAGTAACTTGAAAATAAACACTATAATAAATTGAAAATCAAGCTAAATAAAAACAAATGCATACTACACTTTTTGAAGATAATGCGACCCAATTAGCTCCACCAGACATCAGACAAACCTCAGCACATTGTCCATCACTTTTCTCAGCATAGATCGTCTAGTTGTGTCCTCCCCACCCTGTATATTGATCCTAGTCCTATTTTGAAATTATTTTTCTTCTCAATTTTGTCTTGACCTACACCCTTCAGAAGTTTGCATGTTTCACAATCCCCCTTGAAGGATTTTGATAAAACAGGATTAGATCATTTTTGTTGGTAACAAATGATTTTTTTATGGAGATAAACAATTATCCTGCTCTCTAGTGGCAGCAGTGTTAAGTGTGAATTATATTCCTATTTTCATCGTAAAAGCCATTTTGTGTTTGTTCTTGATTGTTTCCATTCCCTCCCTTACCTGTATAATGTATTTTTATTTTATTTTGGTCTTCCAACACTATCTTTCATTGGATAATAACTATAAACAATCTGGCCACAAAATAATGATCTATTTTATACATTTTTTGAGTTTAGATAATGTAATTAAATAGTTTCCTTTCTGTTAATGGTTATTGAATTGTCGAAGTGTATGTTTAAAGCTTTCTTGTCTGTCCCGCAGGAAGATTGTGGAGCTTGAGGAGGAACTCCGTGTGGTTGGCAACAACTTGAAGTCGCTTGAGGTTTCTGAGGAGAAGGTACGCATTACTCCATACTGTTTTAAGGGCTTGTGTAAGAGGGATGGGACTCTCAATATTACCAGTGGCACCTGAGCCCAAAAAACTGAGTTTTTGGGGTACAACCACTTCCATGGAAGCTTAAGAGCAAAGGGAGGGAGAGGGAGTAGACTAATGGTTCTCCTCGGCTTGAGAAGCTAGTCGAAGGGGTTTCTATTTATTTTCTTCATCCTCTCACCTCTTGTAGATATTTTACTCTACTCTTTATTACCCTCCCCATCCTTTTACAAGTGTTGTTATCATAATAACACCTTGATCCTGGGATCGGTGCCACTGGTTGTTATTGTTAAATAATTTTCATAGTAAAAAAATATTGAAAATATTATGTTTTTCATCCATTTTTGACGACTTAAAGCCTTAGTTTATACACTTGTTACCATTGGAGTACTTTTCACAAATCTTGTGTTTTAGTATTTTATCTACAGTACATTGTTACCTATGCTTTAAAGCCAGACTACATTGTCATATATTAGGATAATTTTATATATATATATAAAAGCCAAATTCCTAAGACTTAAAGCTCTTAGTTTATTACCACTTTTTACCATTGGAGTACTTTTCACAAATCTTGTGTTTTAGTATTTTATCTACAGTACATTGCTACCTATGCTTTAAAGCCAGACTACATTGTCATCTATTAGGATAATTAAAGAATTTGATATTAATATTCGTTTTTACTCTAAATAGTATGATTTAGATATGGGTTGAATCCAATATTTCTAAAATTTGAATCTCAAATCTGAACTCTAGATTTTCTTTTGAATCCTTGAATCTTTAAAAATGTACAATTTTAGGTGAAAATATTTATAATTGAATGTTTAAGGTTTGGTGCCATTGACAAATTCTATTTTGTTTCTAATGTTGATTATGTTATAAACATAAAAGAGAATACTTTTTTAAGTAAATTACCTAATTATATATAGTTTTGTCTTTTTTTTTTAAATTTGTTATCCTCCCAACCACACTAGTTTAGTTCCTTTTACCTATTGTTAAAAATATTTACATCAATTCTAGGACTTTATAGTTGTATTTGAGATTTTTTGTTGTTGAGATTCTTACATATCTTGAATACCATGGAATTTGAACATCCCATATCAACTATTTATACAAGGTTTTAGTTTCAAGAACAAACACTGAAACTTAAAATCAATTGGTTTTGTATTATAGAGTAGTTTTTTAAAGGTTTAAAATAGTTAAATAAATTTAATTTTTTTCAAAGGCGAAATCCCAATCCTCTTAAAATGCTATTAATTTGTTAAATAAACTGTGATAGGTTTTTTGTGTGTTCCGATAATTTTATTATAGAAGACACTGCCCTTTCATAACTTGTGGGGAAATCTTTAGAATGCTGCAAACAGCAAACAAAATAATAACAATAATGTTGGTGATAATGAACAAATAACACTTGGAATAGTAAAATATTTATTTAGAACCAGTATAAAAGTTCAATATATTAGTTTTATTTCTTTATCAATATAGTTGGTGAAATGACAATTTATTTTTATCACCTATGTTAATGTATAACTGCGATACAGCAATTTTTTATTTGAAAGAGATTAGTGGTTCAGAAGAAAATAAGTCACAAGCTGTGGGTTGGATTACACAGATATTAAATATAGTGCTTTTCTTGAGACTTTATAAGAGGATTGAAGGGCAAGACCTAGACATTTACACAACAAACAACCTTTAGCCATTCTACCATAGTCCACCAGTTTGTGTTTTACTCTATTCTGCTGAAGAAGGGGACTGATGTATCCCGAAAATACATAATTGTGTGTTTTGTTATGTTTTAAATTGTAAACCTTGAGGCCTACAGTTTCCTGGTAAGTGTGTGGGCCCCTTCTATCCTCTTCTCAATGTTTAATGCAAACAATCTCTCTCTCTCTATATAATAGAATTACTATAATTGCTGATTTCATAAAAATGAATCAACTAATTTCCAAAATTGTTACATTAAAATGTGTTTTATATATATATATGTATAAAAACACATTTTAATGTAACAGCACTATCAACAATTTTGGAAATTAGTTGATTCATTTTTACTGAAATCAGCAATTATAGTAATTCTATTTAGCAAAACATAAAAAAGTAATGTTTCACCAAAATATGTATGCAATAAACACATGCCCAGATGGTGGAGCCTGGACTAAATTTCTTATTTTAACAGCTATTAAAGTTAATTATATTTTTATTATATAAAGTGGTAATCCTATGCACCTATTTACTGTTTTATGGTCCATCATTATTTTAAAAAAATAGAGGAGTTTTGATGTATGAATACATCAATTTCAGGCACATCTGCAATCAAAAACTGTTGACTTCGTATTTTAAGTATTATATATATCCAGGTATTTGGGTGCAAAAACCAGAATATCAATTTCTTACTATTTCCTTTCAAAACTATTACAATGGTGCTTCTAGTATGATCAACTTGCATCGGTTGTCAACATATTTGAATAATTTGCTACAGGTTACACTGTCTTTTCAATGCAATTTAAGTTAAATTGATTACAATTTGTGAAGTAGTTTTAATTGGTATTCTGGTCTTTGTACAGATGAAACAAACCATGGAACATTGTCTGAATTTATTTTGTTTTTACCCCTGGTGTGGTGTATAGGCCAACCAGCGAGAAGAGGAGTACAAGCAACAGATTAAGAACTTGAACAACCGGCTAAAGGAGGTATCATCTGTCGTTTGCACCCTCCCTGTTATAACAATCCTTGATTCCTCTCTCTCCTGATCGTAGGTCCTTGCCTGCATGATACTTCGTAACACCAGAGTAGCCATTGTTTGGTTTTGAACTAACGTTGTGTCTGTATTGTTTTTGTTTGTTTTCATTGAAACATCAATTGTAGGCGACTCAACGTGAAGAAACGTTTGAGGAACAGGTCAAAGCTTTAAACGGATCTTTGAAAGAGGTAAAGTTAAACTGGTAATGGCGAGAACTGGGTGAATGGGTGTTGAGCACACACATTGGGGTGCAGTTGTTGGTTCACAGTTGGCAGTGCTTTTTCTCAAATTCTTTTCAGCTTTTTCTACTTGATTTTTCATCTTCGATTTCTTATTCTTCATTTCTAATTCCCGTCTATGAAATTTAGTTTTGGCAACCAAAGTTTTTGAATTATTGTTACATTAACCTACCTATTGATAGTTTTCTTCAATAGTTGTCTAGGTTCCGATTTTCAGGGATAACTGTGAGGATGGTTGTATTTAAATATTTTGTATGCAAAGATCATTTGAAGTTTCAAAAATAATGATTATTTACAAAAGATAAGCCTTTCAAAATTAAAGCAAAATGAAAAGTATTTTTTATTGGAAAGTAAGATGGGTATCACACACACAATTATTAGTTCTTATAAATCATTGCCATCTTATGAAATTTTAAGATCAAATTTGTAGCTTCTTCCAATGTAAATAATGTTTATTTTTGAACGTTTTTACTAATACTTGATCTAGTTTTTCAGTTGTAGAAAGTGGTGTGACATCCAATTTTTTTTTTAACCTTCCTAGCATGTAATTAGTGCTTGATTTGTGTGTGTATAATCAAGTATTTGTGTTTTTGTCATTTCATGTTGTTACCAATCTAAAAAATACAAACAGGCCACTTCAACTATGGAGCATTGTGAGGACAAAATTCATTTGATAGCCGATAAGTTAAACGGAGTAAGTACGGGTACCGCACTACAATTTCTTTTATTAAAGTATATCAGTTTATTGCATGAAAAAATGGTCCATTTTATTCAATTAATTTCTCAGATAGTTATCTGAAATAATTTAAAGAGGTTATGTGTAAACTTTAAAGATATTCATTATACATGATAGGAGGATAAGGACTTATCATTTACTTAAATAACTCCAGGTTTACATTCCCAACCACCCCCCATTTATTTGAGGTATTTAACATGCACTTTCTGAACCAACTTGATTATATCAGCACACGGCTTAAAAACTAAAATCTAGAATGGCCACAACATCCAACCGTTTAGTTTCACTGTGAAAGGGAAAACCTCATTTCACCTTGATAAATTTTCCGCCCATGGTAGGAATCAAACCTTGGTTCCTTGTTGAGTAAACAGATAGAACTATCAGTAGCTCAGTAAATAGACTGATCTAAGGTGACAGACTGCTGGCTTACAGATTAGCACAGAATACATAACATATTATGATATTTTCATATTTCTGGTAACATTTTTCCATTAAATTTTGTCAAAAAAAATTAATTTGTCACTTTGGTTGTGACCTTGTTGATCATTTTTCGAATTTTTAATCATCAACAAAAGTGATTTATATTATAATGCATTGTTAAATATTATGGTACAATTTTATTTAGATGTTATAGATATTCTGGCTTAGGATTATGTCTTATGTTTGATTAATTTTTTTTATCAAATAAAATAACAAGTCATTGGCTTAATTGTTAACTAAGATCCAATATTTGTTCATAAACTGTGATGGTACAGTTATCTAAGTTTCAAGCAGACTCTTGAAAATTTTCTACCTTTATGATGCGTTTCTGTTCTTTTGGACACCTGTTGTTTTCATAGAAATGCGTAAGTCCTGTCCTCTTATCATATGATATCAAACTTGGCACCCTATTTTTTAATTAGTTTCAAAGATATTTAACCAAGTGATTTGAAATAGAATAATATATATTTATTTTAAATTTTATAACTTGTTTATTTTTTAGGTGACAGTTTAGTCAAGTTAGTTTAAATAAATAGGAAAATGTTACATCTTTAAAATTATATTAGGCGTGAAGGAATTTTCACTTTTTATTTAATTTTAAACTAGTTATATTTTCAATTCATTTATTTTTTACTCAGCATCATAATATTGATCTACATTGAAATATAAACAATGCTCATTCATTTGTTTGGATATTACTTAGTTTTATTATGTGTGAACAAAGTTTTAAGCTTCAAGCATTGGGGTTTGAACATAGAGGACTGACATTTTGTTTCTTAAAACGCAAATACTTGATTCTTTTTTTTGGTGTGTCAGTGTAGATGGGTGGTGATTTAGCTAGAGTGAGTTAGCATGCCTTTAAAAAAAAAAGTAGGTGTTGGATTTTCTTTCTATCACTTTGATAATTTTTCTTGGTCTTTTTTTATATATTGGTCTTTCTTGCTTTGCATTTGGGTTGCAAAAACTAGCCTATGTAAAAAGTTTGGCTATTTTTCTAGAGAGGGTGTGTGCTTAAATTTAATTTGAATGACTTAATTTTCTGGAATAAAACCTCAGTAATATTTGTTTTTTGAGTTGTGTTAAATGTAATTTTTGTTGTTTTTGTTGAAAACCTTATATTATTGAGACTGACCAAAAAAAAACTGGTCATCAGTGCATGAAGTGAATAAATTTGTTTTGTTTGAATTTAAAACTTGTTTGTAAGCATGATAGTATGACTATACATCCAACAACTTGCTAATGAATTAAAAATTATTTTAAATAGTATCTGAATACCTCTGAATGAAAACATTCACATTTTCAAAGGTTTAGACCAATTCTTATTGTAATAAAACGGTAGAAAGTAAAGTAAATGGTAGGAAGGACTTTTTTTTAGAAGAGTCAAATATTTTTTGTGGCCGATATTGATAACTTCCTACTTTATTATCAGTATTATTTTATACGTGTTGACAATATATATAAAGTGACAGTGCTGATTACATGCATGACTTGATATCTGAATAAATGTGTTTTATTGATTTTGTAACTGTCAAAAAATGTCCTTCCTTCCATATTATTTTTCAATTTAGTTATTTAATCATGGACCCTTAATAAAAACATAGACTTGTGATTAATATCAACTTAAAAAAAAAAGTTTATCCTCAGTATTAAAACACTGAGAAAAGTAATAGACTCAATAACATGTTAAACAATTTATTATCTTGGTATTAGATTTCTTAAAACAAATTTTTGCATACACAAAAAATCCAATAATCCTAAATAGCTTCAAGCTTATTTGTTAATCAGTCTTCTAAGTGCACATATCGGTAATTATAATTATATTTTTGTGGATCAATCAATCAACCAACAAATGAGTCGTATATCATTCTTTCACTTTGTATAGAACTTGAGGGGTGATATGCAGCTTAGATACACTATTTTAGATTGACAGGTTTGGCGCCAAGAGTTCATCTCTAGGCCAATTAATTTGGAACCAGAAACTGCGCTGAAGTGCAGTCTTCTGTTTTCTCCATTTGAAAACTATGAAGTCTAAATTGCACGTTTTATTTTTCAAAGTAATTATTTCTCATTATTTTTGATTGTAGAAGCTTTTAAAACGCTTTCACTGGTTTGAATGCCACCATTTTCTAATTAGGAATACAGGTATTATTGTATTTTTTTAAAAGCACTGTGTACTTGCTACCCGTTTAGATTATACACATATGTACTAATTGTGCTAATGATTTAGGGATGAGTAAGGTTGAATTTAAAGTAAATGTACTCACATTTGTGTGGAATGAAAATAGAAAACTATTTTGGAAAAAAACACCCTTGATACAGATGACTGGGATTCAAACCCCCGATCTCCCTGTTATTGGCAGTCTAGTCCAACAGGAGAGAGATACTTTAGGCCATGTGGTCACCATAGCAGGCATAGGTATTATTTTTATATATGGGCCTATTGGTACATATTAATATCTACTTAATCGAGGGTCTTTGTCCTTTTGAGTCTCGTTAGTTTTTAAATGTATATAATTACCCGAATGTGCATTTGGAAAACACTGATTTTTTTCTTAATATCTTTCTTACCGAAACTTGAATTTTTACAGGCTGAAGCGCGCGCTGAATTTGCTGAGAGGTCGGTCCAGAAGCTCCAGAAGGAAGTCGACAGGCTGGAGGGTGAGTGCCATCTAATCTCGTTCAGAGAGTCTCGTTGTGAACAGTTTAGCATACCTAGTTATTTGTGTGAGGGACTCATCTTTCTTTGTTACATGATCTTCCATTAAACATTCCACAGGGTTGCCACGTTCTTGGAAAACCAGAACACACACAAATTAAAAAAACTAAAACAATCTTTCGGGAATCTATTAGCAGTAGGCCATTTCATAGAATAAAAGGATATCTGTTTAGACTAGTATTGTCTTCTCTTCACACTTCCTCAAATATTGGGCTGCATAGAGATATAATATATTTTCACATTAAGATCAATAAAATCATACTCTCCTAAACACCTAGCTTTACACATAAGGTTTATGAAAAATGAAATTTAATTGCTCTATACTGAGCTCTGTTAGATGTATGGGGGAAAAAAATGATAATTCCTTAACGAAAACCTGCAAAATGCAGTGAAAATTGTAATCAGAAAATAGGGGCAACCTTGCTTGCTACATTTAAATGAATTTTATTGATAAAAACTAAGAATTTTTTTTGTCAACTTTAGTTTAAGCTACCATGCAAATTATTTTTTATTTTCACTATCTGATATTATCGAAGGGTAGAAAACATCAATATGCCCATTTAGGGGATCACTGGTGGTCTTAAACACAAGAAGAAAATATATATATTTTCATAAACACACACCATTTTCAAGCTTCCACTGTAACAGGGCGTTTCTCTATTGTGCTTTCTTAAACTGATTGTTAGAGTGGATTGTATAAATCGATTAATTTCCTTGGCCTCTAATATAAATCAATTAGTTAATTCTATGCTATCTTTGTGGTAATGAACACTTAAGATAAATGTGTCACTTTTAAGTTTTTACTAGTTTAAAATAGGGGGGGGGGAGAAGGGGAGTGTCGACAAGTTTAAGCTAGGCTTATATTTATTTAATTTGATCATATATCCATTGATTTTCTTATTTTTATCCTATCAATTTTTTTTTACAGCTCATAGAGTACAGTTTTATTTAATAATATTTAAAAATTATAAATATTTATGGTAGTATTTCATAAAAGTTGACCACCTTTGTTGTCAACGTTCCTGTCTACTTACCCAAGGTCATGGGTTCAATCCCCAGCGTTTCAAAAAAAAATTCTCTGGTCTGGAAAGGGGTCAAACCTATCCTTGTGCGGACTAATGAGCTACTTGAATAAATAACAGCTCCTATCTGGAAAACGAGATTAATGGTAGACGGGTTCATTGTAGTGACCACATGACACCGTCTATCCACAAATGTTAGCACTATTATCGCTAATGGTGGCGGCTGCTTGGTTGGTATAGCTCGATCGTGGGTTCACACCATGGAGAGTTTTTTCTAATGTTAGCAGAAGGTAGAGGAATATTAGGACAATCACAATATATCTTAATGATTTAAATTGACACAATTCACTCTTAAAAGCAGATATTATTGGCAGGAGTGTGAACTATGCACCTCCTTTAATTGTGTGGTACATATCTTTATCATCTTTATATTCTGCTTATCACTCTTTCATGTACCCAATTCTTTGTGTACCCTATCCTGCAAATACAATTTTATGTGTCTCAAAACTGACAGAGGAGTTTCATCATTTATATTAATCTTAAGAACATTCAGTTTATAATCACCTCCTGTGTTTTAATTTGGCATAAATTAAATAATCTTTTTTCTGCGTATGCTAAAACTGTTCCTTTATTTTAATAACTATTACTGAATATTACTATTAAATATGCATTAATAAACTGTTCAAAGTTTGAAGGACTACTTACTAGTCTTAGTCTGTCTGTTAAAATTATTTTACTTGGCTGATAATTTTGTCTATAAAGATTTTCATTTCTTAAGGAGAAGGGCGTCTTACCTGGTATGTAAGTAATTCAATGTATTTTGTGAACTTTTGTCTCTTAGGGGAAATCAAAACACTTAAATATTATCTTAATATGTTTTAATTAGGTGGGGTATTAAACATGTAACTTGTCATTTAACATACTCCAATACTTTAGAAGCTAAAACTGTCTGGCTGCTCTTAACATGCAATTCAGCATTGTTTGGTTTTAACTTTTATAATGCATACAATTTTTTGTGTTGTGTATCATAACAATCCTCCTAATATATATGTATGAAGTCATTTGATAGATTACTCATTTTATTAAGGTTTATTAAAATTAGTGGAAAGGGATATAATGGATTCATATTATCTAGAAAACAGAACATTTTAATAACCATATTCTAATTGCATCAAAATTTAAAATACTATTCTTTTTAACACATTTAAATGGAATAAATCATAATTTAAAAATTTTGATGTTCCTGAAATATTTGAATTGAAAATATTTTTTTTACGACTTTATACATTTGTGTGCATTTGTAACTACTTTGATGTACTTTGTATTTTGAGTGTTGCAGTCTAAATTAAAACCAAAGAGATATGGATGTACAATCATGCTTAAGGCATTTATTTTGTACAACTTTTATTTCATTTTTATCATAGCTCAAAATAAGTAATAAGTTTAAACATACCATCTGTTTTAAAGTTATTTATTACACACTTATTAATATTTACAAGCACATGTTGGATTCTATATTTAGAAGCAAAAGTTATATTACTAGTTGTAACAAAAGCTGCTTGCTGACCTCCATCGCTATGTAGCTAAAACATCCCATAAGCTAGATTTCTCATCTTTGGAATAACAACAATTCCCCTTGGATATCATACCTCTTTAAGGAAAAAACTTTTTTCACTCTTAGGTGTTTTGTATATGTATTTGGAAGACGGTACAATAAAGGTGGGTAGAAAAGATACAAAAATGATTAAACACATTGGCATACACAATGAAACACTTTACATTGCTGCCACTGCGGCCAGTGTCCAGTTGTAGCACTGTAAAGTGTAAACTTTGTTATTTTCACTGCAAAAGCTATATTGTGTTTGTTCCCTTTTAATTTATTTCTATCCACCTTTATTGTACTTTTTTCTAAATACATATACTCAAATATTATTCAATTTTTAGGGCATTAATTTTTATTCAATTTAGCAGTTTTGCTTGAAAATTGAGAAGAACATATTTAAAGCTGCACTTTCTTTGAATTTGTATTCACACTGCCATATTAAATACTGATTTGGTAATTAATGAAAAGCATAATGTAAAATAAGTTTTTACTGAGTAAAAAAATTAATTTTTCATTGTGCATGAATTGCTTTCAGTGTGAAAAATATTTATTGCAAGTTGAATAAATATGCTTGTGGCAAATGTAAACTATTACTAAGGCCATTATATTCAGACCTAGCACACCTCAAGTGAAGCGCTAGTCTAAATACATGACACCTAACCAAACCAGATTGGAATGAGTCTGTTTCATGTGTGAAACTGGCCCATTCCACTAGAGTTTTGGTAGGTTTCTCCTATATTTAGTGAAATGCCACACTTCAGGCCAACTCAATCCGACTGTGGAAACTGGCCATAAAAATGTTTGAAATAATTTATCGACAGGGTTGTTGTTAAGCTGATTGTGCATCCATTATAATAATAAATTAATGGAATTTATTATTCATAAGTTATCTTACTATATTATCAATATTTGTATGTTTTCCTTTGAAAATACCTATCTATAGGCCAGCCACATTTTCCTGGTTTGTTTATCTTTACCATAGTTGTAGTTATTAACTCTCACTCTTCGAAAATTGGAAATATTTTTAGTTCTTTGACAAATAATCAATCACTTGACACTGAAGTTTTATCAAAATGTAGCACTCCAAATTATGTTTTTCTCTGTCACTTTCTCTTACTACATTTCACTATACAATTTGATAATACTAAACTCAATAAATGTTACCTTTTCTCCAAATTGTTAACATGTATACTAAAAGAAGTTTGCTCAAAAATTAAATATTTCTTTTTATGGTTATTCATTTTAAATTTTCCAAAGACTGCATATCACTGGTTTTAATTATTTTAACGTGCAGTGCAGTTTTTTTCTTAGTACATTTTTTAATTAATGTCCGTAATAATTTAATGACGGTATTAATTTTCATTTTTGAAATTCAAATTTTTTAAGTATTTTTTTTGAAATTTCCAATTTTTTTTTAAGGAATCAATTTTTTTTGCTAGTTTATATATATAACATAGCCATTGGTAATTAATTAAATTAATATTTTCTTACTATTTTTAAAAGTTATGTTTTCATCAGTAATTTATAAAAGTTATTAAGTAATCTTATCACTGGCTTATAAAAGTTATATTTTTGTCATAAAAATCAAGGGAATAGTGTTTTTAAGCCACTATTTATGAATATATTTTTTAAATGTAATATATTTTAATCCAAACGAGTAGTTAAAAAAATATCAAATTAAATCTTTGTATTATTTAATTTTGAGTGAGATATAATACATGGTATTATTAGTGTATTTTTTTAAATTTGCGAAACATATTTCCAATCTAACTCTTGATTTTATTCCCCCCTTAGCATTGCAAAGCATAGCATCAGAATGTTTTGTTGTGGTCCTTGCTATGATATAAACTGTATGACCTTCATTTGACCCCTACAGATGACTTGGTGGCTGAAAAAGAGAAGAACAAATTGCTCCAGGAGGAAATGGAAGCGACCTTGCATGACATTCAGAATATGTAAAACAGCCAAAAACAAAAAAAAAACACCTTCCAACAATGTTTTTTCCTCAACACAAAAATCACCACAATATAATAATTCCTTCTCACTATAAAACATGGCAGGGAAACATTACTACCAAGTGCCATGTGAATCCAAGATTGTTGTTTACCGTCTGCCCGCTCGTGCAACCCCAGGTTTGATAACCTTTCAGAGACAAAAATGCTGTGAAACTATCACTTATTGTTTCAATCTGAACACCTTCATTCCTAATTTTCATTTGCATAGCTGACACTTATTTGACTCGTTTTATAGAGTACTAGGCAAATCTATTCTCTTTTTAAAATATAGATCATGCTTACAAAGATTAAAAAAAAGTAAAGCTATTTTGTATCATTATATTTTTATTCACCTGATGAAAATGGCTCAGCGTTTTCTAATCCAGTTCTATAACTCCTATGTAATAAAGTGAGCTTATTGAAGTATTTCAAATGAGTATTTACGTTTGCAGATGTAACATTCCAAGCTTTTAATTTATTGATGAGACTAGTTCAGATTGAAACATATTTCCTTATTCCAACTCCCCCATAATCTTTCACATTCCTTTTAAAGCCTAAACATTCATCACAAATTGGAGATGCAAGCAATTTTTTTTCTCCAAGCCATTATACTGAAGAGAAATAGGCTTATTCTATTAATTATGTATTAGTTCATTGGCTTCCTAGACTCATTGGCTTAGGTTTTTGTGATGAAAAGAAATATAATTAAAAACAGTTGCATACTTATTGATTCAAATAATTTTTAAATTAGTTTTGGCCTCGATTTATGTGTTGACATATTTACGTAAAATAAATGGGAATCATTAGAATATATTGTGAACACCACATAGCTATAACTTTTCATTTCAGTGCCTAAATCTTGATTGTAAACAAACAGATTATGCCAAGGTTGTGGTACTTAACATGGTTGTCAAAATAACTGCCAATATTAAATTTGTTTTTTTTATTGGCATCAGCTATTGATTGAATTTGTTCTAATTTAATAATAGTTTTTATAGTAGATACTTAGATAATTATATTTCCTAAATTGTAAATTTTATCAATTTATCCAATAAATTGTCACATGAAAGAACATTTAGATGCTTATTCAGTTATGATGTAATTTTGTGTACATATCTTTCTGGATTTAAAATATTAAATACAGAATGTATGTTCATCTAATATTTTTAGAAAGCACAAAAAAAGTTTTTTATTTTTAAAGTTCTGTTTTTAATTCTTAGAAAGGATATTAAAAACATTTTCAACATATTTAATTGGTGCTTACATAAACAATTTTGAAGTATTACTTTTTGTAGATAATTTTCCTCTAAAGAATTTAATATTAGGCTGACCTCAGTGAATATTTTCATAGTGTAAGGGTTAATGTATAAAAAAATATTGTTGATGAATGTTTTGACGAATCCAAGTTTTTCCTTGCATGAATTTTAATTATTTGTCACAGGTTTGCATGACATTCATATGTTATACTTTATTCTTAACTCAGATTCACATTTATTATTATTATAATTTTAGCAATGTTAACATAAGTAATCTAGTAACAGAATTTATTTATATTGTATTTTTTGTTTAAATATGTTACGTATATTTTTTGATCAATTGTGGAGACATTATAATAATTGTATTATTTTTATGGTTATATTTTTCACAATAAAAAGCATGAAACTTATTTTCTTGAATTTTTTTATTGTTTTTATTAGGGTTTATTTTTTAACACCTTATATCATAATCCTGACTTAAATTTTTTCATAGTTTATTAGTTTAACCAACACAAATTTTTTAAATAGAAAAATAATTTTACTTAAACTCAATTGGAATGCTTTAAAATGTGCTAACCATTTATAATTATTATTTCATAGTTATTTTTAACTTTTGATGTTATTTTTCTTTCTATACTGTTTGATTTGTGAATTTTTTTGAGCTATTGGTTGTTTCATTAAATCGGCATGAATTTGTATCAAGAAACTTTTTATTTGTGTGTGTGAAAAGCCTCATTCCTCAAACAGAATCCATCCTACCTAAGATCAAACTTGGGGATTTTTCTTTATTACAATAAAACAAAACATCAAAGTTTTACCAACAGTTTACATTTTTCATCAACGTTAACATGTTTTTTTGTCTTTTTTGTGTTCGCTTTACAGATGAGCTGGTTGTTGAGAAGGAAAAATACAAGCTTATTGGTGACGATTTGGATGATGCCTTCGTTGACTTGTATGGCTACTAAATCAATAAAACTAAATCACCAATATAAATGTTAGCAATGAACTGTCATTAAGTATCGGCTTTTTACCGTGTCATCATTGCTGCAGGTTGCTACCACCAACTTCTACTACGCTAATTACTCGACCACACCATTCAATTGGCATTGATGTGCCTTTTCAAGTTTTTTTTTTTTTTTTTTTGCTTTTCAATAATGCTGTTTAACCTCTCCCTGCAAAACAGTAGCGCTTTTGGAACAAGAAGGAAAAGACAATATTTTCGCATCGCACAATTTTTATCAAATAACTTAACACCAATGTTCTGAAGAAATTTAATTTGTTTGTGCATCTTTAATGTTTAATTTGCAAGGGTGAATTGTATTATTGTAACATAACAATTTTTGTTTGTTTTGTAGAGTGTAAAATTCTAGCATTTTTTTTGTTTAGTTAATTAGTAAATGTAGTCGCTGCTTGCTTCTTTAGACTTTCTTTTACTGACATCTTAGGTTTTATTCACGACCCACCCAGGAATTGTTTCATAGAAAAGATAAAAAAGGAGGGGGTTATATAATTTTATTCTGTATGGATGTTATGAAGGGTCAATTTAAAAACACTTTATAAGTTTTAACAACTTTAAATTTTAACAATGTATTTTTTTAAACTCATCTTGAGTCTAATGTTAAATGTATCATTTTTTTAAACTTGTCAATAAGATCAAACTACTGAAGTATCTTATTTGTTTATTATTTGATTGTTTTTTCTTTAGTTTTCTCTAGTGTTTTAATTTTAATTTGATTTTATGTATATTGGCAATATATAACTATATCTTGATAATTTGTTTAAAACTTTTATCAATAGTACAGGATAGAAATTTCAAGTACTAGGATAAACCAAAGAAAAGGCAATTTTTGTAAAAAAAAAATCCTTTTTTAAACCAAACTTTTCTGCAATTTTATTTAAAATTGATTTAAATTGCCGTTTAAATTTTGAATTATTTGAAAATTGAATACTGGAATCATCTATCAAACTTGCACTGGTTTGGTTTGAAAATTGTTCTTATAGAACCCTTGTGTTAATAATTAATTCATATTTTCATCGCTTTTTTTGTTTTAAATAATTTATATGTAGGTTGAGGCCTATTTTATTGATATTATTTTAATTAGATTTTAGATTTGCTTTACCGTGAAGATACGCTACTTGATAAAAGTCCAACAACCTTTAAAATACTTTGGTATGAATTATAGTGGTGTCAAAATTCATTCTTCACATTGAACTGATGCAGCTGAAGTTCAATTTAACCGAAATTCACTAAATGTGAGATACAGAAGCAATAAATGCCTCATTTGGGATATATATAAAATACAAAATTTAACCATATTTTAATGGAGTTCCACTTATTTTCTTTTTTTATTAATTTTTTATGATTTTCAAAACTCATTTTAATAACAACTTAAATAATTATATTTTAAAACGGTTAGGTGGCCAAATATTAAAACTTTTTTATATATAACTAAATGACAAATTCATTTAAACTATTTCTTGTAATAATCGCAAGCAAAGTATAACTTATAAATTCTGTTAAATACATTTTAATTCACTACACGTTTTGTTAACAGAATCAAGCTCACTTTTATTTATTAATAGCTTGGTTTAATTCTCATTTTGTTTTGTTAATTTTTGTTTCCAGATGAGTTGGTACACGAGAAGGAGAAGTACAAATACATTTGCGATGACCTTGATATGACTTTCACTGAACTCATTGAAAAGAACTAGTCATTCGAACACACACACAGTTACATATCATTCACATGCAATGTTGTGCCAATACATCATTTCATTATCTAATTGATAACATTTGTCTAGATGAGGTAAAATGATTTCACTTGATAGTTGCTGGGTGGAAAAATCTAACATTACACATTTTGGCTTAGGACAGATATAATCACGTCCAGGTAATAGTATACATTGTCGGCATATTTGAGGTAGTAGGAAGTAATTGCTGAAATCTTTAATCCATATGGCTCTTACCATATGGGAAAAGGATACCACAATCTACTGATTCCTATCTCAAAAGATAGTTAAATTTCATAAAATATTTCTTAAGGTCACAATGCAAATTAAACTAGGATGATGCCATATTTTAAACTCCTACAATTTAAAAACTATCTGATCTTGCACAACCTACAACTATTTTAAAATTTTATTCTATATGTTGTATCATTGTAATATTCACATGAATATCAAAGTTGTGTAAATTATTTTACAATTTTAACACTTTAAGTTGCATTAATAATTTTATTTCCCTCTGTTGCTGTAATTTAATTATCACTCTTTATGTTTGAAGTGTATATATTATTTTCCAGTTACTCTTTATTTCAAATTTATTTATCTTTTGTTATTGTCTATAAAAAAGGAAAATAAAGAGAATTGGAGGACATTGTTTTTAGTTATTTTTTTGTTTGGTTTTTATTTAAGCTATGTTAACTACTGCTGATTTTATTAGTTGATTTGTTTCCCACCTCTTGCAAATGCAAAGTTTTTTATTAGGTGAATTTGTAGTGGATGAGTCGGCATTTTATATATATATATAAATAAATAAAAGAATATAGAAACCACCAATGTATCTGGTCAAAGTTAATGCTTAAACCTTTAGAGTCAAGGACACAAGTACACACCTGATTTTAACAGTTACTTAGAAGAATCTTAAAGTCTTACCAATAATTGAAGGATTAAAAAAAAATTTGTGTGACTTAAAGAAGATTGTCATTTTTACATGCGAATTTTTATATTGGTGAAATTTGGTTTCTTTGTATAAGAGAGAGAGAGAGAGAGAGGAAAAAGTTAACGAGAAACCAGTGTAGGACAGGATAGAGAAGTTCCCACTAAGGTGGTACATTTATGTGAAGAGAGTGAAGGAGAGAATACCAAAGATGATGGATATTTAATTGGGAGGCAGGAGACCAAGAAGAAAATACACAAAGTGTGGAGGGGAGGTGCTGGTTAGAAAAGAGGCATTGGAGAGTTGTGCTCCAAACAGACCGGGCCAGTGGCTGTATAATGTTCATGATAATGATGTGTAGTCTAATTAAGAAGGTAAAATACATAAAGGCCGATAAATAACCTGTAGAGTTCACAAAGTAGTTTGTTGGGGGGAGTGGGGACAGGATAGACCCTAATTTTAGTGTTATTTTCAAGTAACTCTCTTTACTGTTTGATTGGTCAAAGATGTCACTTTCAATGGAGAAGATTGCCGAAAGAAAGGGGTTAGTTTTCATAAATGGTTTTCTACTATCCTTCCACACAAATGTGGTTACACTTATCTCTAAATTCAACATTCCTCATACTTGACACATTAGATAGGGCCCATAATTAGTCCTTAAAAGTCTCTAAACTGAAACAAAGTCCCTTTATTAATCACAGGTCCCTCAAGTCTCTAAAAATTGGTATATGAAGTATTTTTGGAAAATTTATGGCATAATTTTCAGTAAAATGTTTTAAGCAAGTTGCAGAATTTCAAGCTCGATGTCCTTAAAAATTGGCAAGGGTCTCGGGTAATACGTTAAACTCCCTCTTCAATGATGTAGCCCTTGAAACATTTTGGAAATAAATTTTTTAAGGGAAGAATTTAATGAATGACAAAAAAATATATTAATTTATCAATATGAGAGGGTAAACCCAAATTTCACCATTGATAAACATTCAGCCATGCTAGGAATCGAACCTGGGACCCTTAGCTCAGTAGGCAGACACGTTACCCCAGCTGAGCTAAGGTGTTAGATGGCTCATGGGCTATTGGAAGGATGTAAAGTCTTAGGAGACTTAAGATAACAAGGGTAATAAAGAAACAAGCAAAAAATAGTGAAAAAAAAGCATTTCTCTAATTTCATTTTTGAGAGGTCTACAAAGAAAGACAAATAAAAATGTGGAAGATGCTGCTGCCATTAAACAAAGGTGCAATGAATGTCTACTGGAAGAAAATAGTTTGACGCAGATCTTACTCTATTTCACTCCTCCTACCTAAGAGTTTTGATAAACTAACATCTAAAAGATTTAACCAAATTGAGATTCACAGCATTAGTAACTATAGTTTTAGAGCTTTTTACCACTACACCATCTCAGCATTCTTTATGAAATTTGCTACAGTTATGGGGGCAAATAATTTTGACCTAAAGCTCACAGGTTCAAACCGAGCTTAGTTGACCGATATTTATCATGTGTATATATCCGTAATACAACTTCCTTTAAAGGAATAGTAAAGCCGTTTGTCTCCTAAAGAAATGATATAAGATACATTTCTGGCAAAATTTGTTCACGACTTTCCTTTCCTAGCACATGTGCTCGCTCCCAAATGGAGCAGATAGATGGCTCTGATCAGGGCTGAGTGGACACGCTGCTTTGGTTGCATGTGGAAACAATAAACCGACCTTCCGGTTGCAAACACTCATCATGTGTATATATATATATATATGTGTGTGTGTGGGCAAATAATATCTTTTCATACTTGTTTTATACACTTATTTCATTTACACAATATGTTTCAAACTTTTGCAGTTTTTTTTTGTCTCTTGATAATTTTTGTTTTCCTTGCCATGCACCTCTTGGTTTTAAACAACTCAATCAAAAAAACACTTTTTATGTCGACATTTTCAGATTGGATCATGAGTGTTGTTTAATTGAAATTTGCATAAGAAACATTTTATATACGATTTGGTTAATGTTCACTATCATGGTATTTTGAAAAAAATTGGAAGTGTTTACCAAATTTCAGGTAGGTAAACTTCACAATATGAGAAAGATTTGGAAGAAATGTTCATCGTGTTGGCTAATATGTTTGTTTGTTGTTTATTAGACATTAAAGTGTACCTTATTTCTTTACCCAAACCTTGTGAACTGTTTTACTAACTAAACCATTGATTTTCTCAATACTAACATTTTTTTATTTTGTGTTAAATGTAATTTTCACAGATGAGCTTTTGAATGAGAAGGAGAAATACAAGGCCATCGCTGACGAAATGGACCAAACTTTTGCAGATCTTTCTGGTTATTGATTACTACCATATCATCATCATACTGTCCATTTTAAGTTTTGGGATATATTTGAAATTTTGAGTTAATTATGTATTTGCTGGGCCCTTGAAATATTGAGATGTCAATAATCAAAGGATTTTTAGTTGTTTTTTTGGTCAATTGTGATTTTATTAATGTCTAAAGTCAATTTTTATGAAACTAATAACGGTTATATTACTAAAATAAGTTGTTTAATATCATTTGAGTTAACCTATAAAATAACATAAGTTCAGCATAAACATGCCATTTTTCTGATTACTTTGGGGATGTTAGTAAAGTGTTTATATAGGTAATTTATTTCAAAGATCCAGCAACATATTTTTCAAATGTTGCGCCAAACCTACTGGATGGGTGGTCAAACTATTTTTTTATGAAAGTCTTAATTTGCTTTGTAGGAACGGATGATTTGTTTTATTTACCCTCCTAAAACATTCATACGACTAATTCTTGTTAGAATATTTGCCAATTTAATAGAAATGATATTGAGTCTTTGAAAGTTATCCTGCAGTAAGAACAGTGAAATCAGCTTTTTAGGAATTTTTATTTGTTGGCATTCAACTTTAGGGTGTCATTTTTATTCAGCTTTATAATAAAAGAGCTTTCAAAATTCAGCGCAAGCTTGGAATAACTTGATCACATATTCACTTCAACAAACAATTTTGATGTAAGATCTTGTGAATGTGGGGAATGCCAGGCCTTCACCGTGGTTCGGATTCCACGTTAAACTGTAGGTCCTTCATTTCATCTCACAATCACCCTACCATTACACATTAGCGTAAGTGCGTATAACCCGAACGGGTAGTAAGACGCGGTGCTAATAATAATAATAATAATAATAATTTTGATGTAACCTTGATGTGGTAAATATAACAATGTTTTTTTTCTACATGGCTGAAAAGATTTAAAATGCAAGAACTAAACTTACACTTACAGTGTGAAAATTAAACTATTTATTTGATTTTTTTTAATGACAATATACAGCAATAACAAAACTGAAAGTGAATGTGTATTCACAAAATTATTCTTTTTTTGCAAAAGCATTGTAAGCTCAAAATGAATATTAACAGAATTTCTTTAAGGTAAAAAACACCATTTTCTGGATGTAATTCTTAGAATAAATAGAAAGAGTGGCAGTTAGGGTCTTCTAGTTTTTCTCTCTAAAGCTTTATAAGTGAAAATAGTTTTTTTTATAGGGCTGCATTTATATAACTGTAAGAAAGGTCCCCCTGGTGGGGGAAAACACTTAAGTCTACATTTTATCTTTGATATACTTAAGGGGGGTTTAGTTTAACAAATAACTGTTTTGCTTAATTCTAGTAATGCAAGAAGGCCAGTATGTACATACGAAGTACTTCCAGAAAGTAAGAGTATTTGATTTTTCTATTAAAAAAAAATTATTTAAACAAAATTACAGGATTTTGTTGGTAAATATGTCAGTTATTTCTTCATGTAGTCTCCTTCCTGTTCTATGCAGGTTGTGAGCCATGTCACAAGCTTTTTAATGCCCTCCTCAAAGAATTCTCCTGCCATCTCCTCCCACTTCAGGACCTCTTGTTTCACCTCCTCGTCAGTTGAAATTTTTTTTCCAAACGTGAGTCTTCAGGGAGGTGAAAATATGAAAGTCTGAAGGTGCCAAGTCAGGGGAGTATGCGGGGTGGTTCAAAATGTCCCAACCGATTTGAGTCCAAAAGCACCTTGGTGGCATTGGCCGTGTGCGGGCGGGCGTTGTTGTGCAACAAGTGCACTCCCTACATCAACATTCGCCTCCGTTTGTTTTGAATTGTTCTCTTGAGCTTTTTTAGGGTCTCACAGTATCATGCTGCAATAATCGTCTCCACCCGAGGCAGAAATTCGATAATAATGATCCCTTTTCGGTCCCAAAACATAGTGGCCATGATTTTTTTTGGCCCGAAATTGAGGTTTAGAATTTTTTTGGCAGATGGGGAACTGGTGCGCCGCCACTGTGATGACTGTTTTATTGTCTCAGGAGTGTAATGAGCCATCCAGGTTTCATTTCCAGTCGCAATCAAGCTAAGAATATCCTCACTTTCTAATTCAAATCGCTCAAGGAACTTGCAAGCGCTGGCAACCTGATTCACTTTGTGCTGCTCTGTCAGTTTTTTGGGACCCATCTTGTGCACAATTTTCGGAATCCCAGTGTTTCTGTAATTGTTTCGTGTAGGAGAGATCTGGAGAGTTGTGGAAACAACACAGAAATTTCGTCCACTGTCAATCAAACTGTTCACTGTCTTCACAAACAGTTTTCTCGATTTTTTGCACCAACTCATCGGTCAAAATGGAAGTTCTTCCACACCTCTGATCATCATGAACATTCGTTCTGCCTTCATTAAACTCACAACACACTTAAACATGTTCGTTCAGTTCATAACACCTTCGCCATAAACAGTTTTGATATGTGAAAAATTTTCAGTCAGTCGGTGTTTTTCCTTCAGCAAGAAGGAACCTGATGACAGTGCACACCTCACACTTGGCGGGATTTCTTATCGACATATTTCACACAAACGGACACTACAATGTGAGTTTTAATACTAACGAGGTCCGCCTATGCTCGCTGTGTTCAGAAGAACCCCCACTACCACTCAGTGTTGCCAACCTTGGAAAAAACTTCTCACAGCACGAGAGGGCAACCAGTACTCTTACTTTCTGGACGTGCTTCGTATATGTTTTGATATCTTCTTCTAAAGGAAGTGCACATTTTCAAAGCAGATTTTACTGAACTATCTATATAGGTTGCTTGTGGAAAAAAAAAGGGGGGGGGACTAACTCATAATTGAGATAATTATTGTTAGCTATGAACCAAAATTTAACTGAAAGTGTTTAAACTTGTTTTTCATTAGATTGGGTTTGCTATGATTCCTTTAAAACTTTATTAGATCATGCTAATATACAAATATTTTACATGAATTAAAACAATTCCCGTTAAGGTGGGGATGTAGTTAACGCGAGACAAGGTCACGGTTTTTGCAATTTTTTTTTATCAAACTTTTTTGGTCAAAATAAATATTTCTTCATTAGAAACATTTTCTTCCCATGGTGGCCTCGACATTTAATATCTGTCAAGGGTGTCCTGGAATTTAATGACCACTTTTTCTCTTCATTTAAAAGGTTTGTCATCTAATGCCACTATGCTCATAGATATTAAACCACTGTTAAGGCCACCATATGAAGAAAACTTAATTTGTACTAAAGCAATATCTTATTTATTTTGGCCAAAAAAAGTCTTACCATAAAAACTGCAAAAACACTGATTTTCTCGTGTTGCCACATTCCCACTTTAATTAGTCCATAATCCATGATCCCCCATTAGACAACCACGAATATCTGCAGCTATAATCATCCAAATAAATATTCTTGCTCCATTAATTTTGTCCTAAAATCCTTGAAAACACTAATAATAGACTATGATAAAAACATTGGTAAATGATTTCACTGGCATTTCAAAACTATGGACAAAATATAGTGTTGAGTGGCCATAGTGCCAAAACCTTTTGATATACTTTGACTAGTTTGTCCTTTATTTAAAGGAATGTGTAAAACATAGGACTGTTTGGTTAAATTTCTATCTATACCTTTTCACCACGTTTTGGTATCCTTTTGGGTTATACACATACATTAATTACAGAAATGGAATAATGATAAGGAAGGTAGAGTTTTGAATAAATTGTACACGTGTTTGTTTGGTGGTAGAGGGGAAACCATTAATGAAAAGCCACCCTTTGTATGCCCGACTGAGATTTTAACTCTGATTTCCCTGTTATTGGCAATTCAGTGCAACACGAACATAAAGATTTAGAACATACGATCACTGATGCAGGTAATTTATTAAATCCATTATTTAAATTAAACACAATACAAACTATATTACTTTCATTGAAACACTTTATGGGGCACCTTAGATAACAAATTTGTTTCAACGTATTATTAACTTTCAGTATTTGGAATAAAACCCTAGGCCAAATCATGGTTTAGATTAGGAGGGATAGCCAATACACTTACCTTGGTGATACTGGGGTATAAATAGTTTAGATAGAACACTAAAAAAAAACACATTTTTAAGGACAAGCTTTCACTGTCTCAGAGAGCTTCGTCAGATCAAGAGAGTAGACAGATGTCCTTGGTTGAACTGAAAGATTGACTGTTAACAGCTTTCTTCCTGAATCAGCTGTGAACAGTCAATCTTGCAGTTCAACCAAGGGCATCTTGTTATCATTTTTCTTCTAGCTAAAATTTGCCTACCTTAAATTAATTCCTTAATGTAGCGACAACCAACCCCAAACTGTTGATAACCATTAATGAATGGGACAAAACAGATTTAACACTGATAAAAAAAAAATTCACTCAATATTCTATTATGATTCTTGAATATGATTTATTTTAGGTTTGTACATTTTAAACTGGTTCTATTTAGGAAAGTCCAAATTTGGCTGTCTTTATATACAAAGTTTCATGAATTAAATAGTACAAAACATTTTTGTACATCTTATCTGTATATTTCATGTTAGTTTTTTGTATTAAAAATAATTAATGCTTACCAAATTTGAAATAAAATTATTTTTGGTAAGAAGTGTAGTAATAGTTCAATTTTATATTGTTTATAAATCAACCCAATTTTGATTATATTGCTAATTATTTTGTTTAAAGTTATTGTATCCAGGAATATTGAAATTCTTATGGTGAAGTGTTGGTGAACTAAATACTCAGTTGAATTTGTAACATTGTTATTTTAATGTAAAATCAATTTAAAAAATAATTGGAACTTACTTGTGAGTTACAAGTATTGCATTTAGAATTTTTAAATATAAAATTTAAGCTTTTTTTTAAGATTCAAAACGCTTAACTTTATTATTTGCCATGGATTCAATCAAAATTGTAGGTGATATTTTTGGGCTTACCTGTGATTTGAATAATGGACAAGTTATTTTTATATTTAAAATATAAAATAATATGCTTAATGTTTTAGGCTCTGCATTGAGTAGGATATTTTGATTAAATTATTTGATTGCCAAACTAACGAGTTTTTTAAATTCATATTGAACTATATTTAAACTTGTTCTTTAAAATGCTTGTATTACAATTCAGTAAATCATTACACATTTTAGAAAAATATATTTGCAGAGATGTGTCTGTAAAATAATGTTTCTTACAAACATTCCATAGCATTGTAGTTTATTGAGAAACTAAAATGTCTGGTCCAAAATGTTGTCTTAAATATGTTTTTTTATTGATTTTATGTTCAGTGGCGGCTTGTAGCTAAAATTAGTGAGGGTGCTGCTCCAGAAAATTTTTAGTCTTTGTTTTAAAATTGTGTAAAGGGGAAAAAAAAGTAGAAAAAGAAAATTTAATCAGGAACTTGATGAAATCTTAACAAAAAAGACCAAACTTTTTTACTTACTGTAACTTAAATTGTTACAGTTTAAGCTTGATCTATTCATTTAAAAATGAAATCCATTCTTCTTGTTTTAATTTGCCCAAAATGTTCGATAATTTTCTCCTTGATCTCTGGATGACAACTGAGGAAATTTTTCTCCATTGAAAGTACTGAAAGCTCATTTAGTCTTTCTGTTAAATAAAAAAAACCTAATCAAATAGAATAGCTGAAAGCAGAATAATAATCTAATTCTACACTCTTCTACACTTTATCACATTCAAGAATATGGTACACGGTTTTTAAGCACAACACACGCTGAGTAAAAAAAAAACTTCCTTCCACCATCACGCCAGCGCCGGCACTGCGAGAGCAACAGTGCTCTGTCTACCTCGTAGTCCCGCCTTCTTCCCCACCCACTCCTATGTGCGCATTCGCACAACAGTCAAACACGTCGATGGCACTGTGAAGCGCACAGTTCCATACAAATATTTTTGTATCATTTTCATAAACTGGGAGATGGCTACTGAAGTACTGACATTAAGCTTAAGGAATATATATTGTACTAAAAACTAAAGAAGGAATTAAAGAAAAAAGGACTTGTTATATTAAATGTTATCGATAATATCAAGTGTAAATAGGGGGTGCTGCAGTTCCGAGCCGCCACTGTTTTTGTTACTTAATTTTAATTATAAATATCCATCTTTCAATGCAGGAAAACATACATTCCTTTACACTGCCTTCTTGAAATGCATTATTATGTAACTTGAAAATAAAGTGTATGAGAATATATAATTTTTTGAATATGAAACTTGTTTTGTCAATTTTTTTTAACAACCTTAATCCCATAATTTCTATTTTAATCTTGTGTTACACAAGGTGACTATACTTGCAGCTGTTGCTTTTTAATTTTCTAGTATTATTGCATTTACGAGTATTATTTCCATTCGGTACTTGTTTATATACAACTTCTACATTATTTAGGTCAATATTGACTATGCAAGCCTAATCCATTAATATATCTAATGTAACAGTAAAGTTTAATGTTAAAATTAATATAATTTTAATGTAGCTCTTAAACGTTTTCACTTGGAATTTGTTTTCTTACCGAATTTTAATTTTAACCACATGAATCTATGTAAATGTAAATACATTTTGGCTGTGCATATGATGGTATAATTTTAATTTTAACAAGTTATTTATGTCACTACTATTGCCAATACTTTCAGTGATTTATGGGAGTTACGATTTATGAGTATCATTAGAAAAAAACACAGTACCAAGGATTCTGTATGGTTTGGAACAGAATGAGGCTAATGGGGATTATTACACTACAGGAGTTACTGCACTGGGCGACACAAAACATAATGACGGCACTGATATAACTTATGTTAATTGGTGAATGTATGCACACTATTAATAAATAGTTCCCATTGTTATAAAAACAACTGATTGAGCTTATTAATTGTACAGAAAATCACAAAACTTCTGAAATGTAGCTGGGCTTTACCACAAACCATATGATTTGGACAAACAACAATGTTGAATTAAGTTGTCTTTTCAGTTCGATACAAAGACAAGCTTTAAGGAATTATTATTAAGAGGTAATTTTTATGAATACCTGAAAAACTAGAAAGCTACTACACACAAAGTTTTGACTTGCATGTGAAAAATCCACCAAAGCTCCAACTGATGCTCATGTATAATTTCTTCGTTAATTCTGTGCTCATTGATGTATCAAAGATAGCATATTTTAGTCAGAAAAATTCGTTTATATGCTATTAAGAGCCATTCCAGACAGGCTAGATAAGGTACAACAAATGTGGTATGACCATGTGAGAAGAATGGAGATGCCCAGGAGGATGTTGGGTATGAAGGTGAGGTGGTAGAAGGCTTAGAGAAAGATCAAAGGACAGGTGGCTGAAGGGAGTAAGGAGTGTGAAGGAAAGAGGAGAAGACTGAGCCTAGGTGGAGAGGGAGAGAGATTGTAAGGGGAAAGCAGGTGGTGGAGAGAGGCCTTTGTTCCAAACAGACTCAGTCAGTGGCTGGAATCTGTTGATAATTATGTAATTTTGACATACATATCTTTCGTATGGCTATTTTAATAACTTTCTTATGAATTTTAAGTGCACATATTATTCAAATACGAGTATATGGAGCTTGTAAAGTTAGCCAGGAATGCCGTATTTCCATAACGTTTATTTAATTTAAAGAAACACGGGAGTGTCCGAGGCCATATTTTGTTCCTTATCTATATAAACGATTCGAATCTGTAAGGGGTGTTGGTCGAGCTGGTAGTTAAGTGTTCCTCGTTAAGCCAACTCTTTCGCCAGCTCCTACGTCAAAGTCCTTATATATTTTTGTAACATATATTTTAACATTACTTTTTTGTAGTAGCTCGTATTGCTATTAATAAACCCTAAAAACTAAAACCTTCTATAATTTGAACCCACAAATCTAGTTTACCATCGTCCCTACACTTCCCCGCAAATTGTCCTGACAGATTAGGTCTGCAGGAATGTTGATTAAATTATACTTTTTATATAAACACACCCCTTCTATAATTTTAACAGTGATTAAATATCGATAAAATTGACATTTTTTAATAGAAAAATTCCTGTTTCATAACAAAAAATAAGAAAATGTAACAATTAATAGACACCGATACATTATCTTAAAGGTGTGTTGAAAATATTAACTTAAAATTTCACTCATTCTCGAGAAAACTGATATTTCCAAACGTATGATTTTTCCGCAAGACCTGTCCGGTAGCTAGCGCCATCTACGGTTTTAGTGTTCTATCTGTTATTGTTGGCGTGGAAGGATACTTTGTTGTGAAGCCACGCCACGCCTTTCACCCTCCCGCCCACAATCCCACAAAATAGGCTTTAGACTTGCATTCGTCAGGGCCAAGGGCCTTAATGAAATTACCCAAATTTATATTGCGAGCTTTTGTGTTCCTACTCCCCCTAGCGCCACACTACAGAGTAGAAACCCATTCAGTTTTTTTTTTTGGTCGGTCAGTGCGCATTTTTCTTTACTAGTTCGCCATGATGGTTTATTATAATATTTTGTATTCATCATTACTATATTGAAAAATTGATTGATTGAATAGCTAAAAAAGTATTTATATAATTATTATAATAATGTTCAAACTTATTTCCCTCTTAATCATCACTAATTTGTTGATGTTATTATTTGTTTTTAATAAATTTCAATACTAATTGCAAATTTCGTGTTAAATCCTTCATTTGAGGATTATTCTCAAGCCTAGCATTACACTGAAAAATTACTTTAAGACTCTTCAAATTATGAATTACTTTTCTGTCATAATTTCTTGAGGGGATCCTTCCCCGACCGATCCCGTGAGAGAACCCGCACCACTCCCCTCACGAAAATCCTGGACCCGCCCCTGCAAGAAGAGGGGTGTAGACAGTATCATATTATTTGTGCACTTTAAAATCTCTCAGACAAAAACACCTTTCAGCCCAGTTACCACACAAAGCATGCTTGGTGATTTATACTTAAATTCAGTTAGAACAGTCATGAAAAAATACACTCTTATTTTATGGCTACTAATGTACAACCACTCAAAAACATCAAAAACTCACACATTAAAAAAACAACTTAAATTTAGTTTAATTAAATCAATATCTAAATTGACTCTTTTGTCTCCAATTTTTATTTTTTTAAATTTTCTATAAATACCGTTGATTAATTATTATCAATAATATATTTTCTAGAACACAAAAAAGTTATAAAAAAATTAGCTAGCTCAATAAAAATATCAAAATCCTAGTAATAAAATATTGATCAAAACCTTTTTGACTCATATATGCTACTTTGTTTTCTAGTATAATGTATAGTTTACATACACATCTAATCTAAAAAAAAGCAATATTCTACAAATTAATAAATTCCTATAAAATTAATCATAATTACATTATTTAATTATTTAATTTATTACTGTCTGTAAATATAATAAATGCACATTAATTGTTTCTTTATTAGCCTCTCCTACAGTATAATGTCTTCAAATACCTAACAATATTGTATCTTTTCAATATACTATAACCATCCACCATTAGATAAAAATTGTTGAATTAAATTAGTAAGATCTCCACCTAGAACTCTGCTCAAGAAGATTAGATATTTTGATTGTTAACTTATTAATAGAGATAGGAAATTCCATTCCTCAATTCTTAGATACCTATCGATTCTTGAGGTTATCGAGAAAATCAAGAATCGAGAAGATGTGTGCAAATGATCGTGAATGCTTTATTAAGAGATTAATGAATATAAGATATTACAGGCTGTTCGTAACACACTTTTTCGCTATTTACTTACTATATTTGTATAATAAAACTTATAAAAGTATTAATCAAATTCGAAAATTTAAATTTGATGTTTTGCTTCAATTTGTAAATAAGATACCCAATGGATTCCAGAAACAAAAACTAACCTCCATATCAACAAATACCAGCTCTGTTAAATGTATAGTATTACGATTGCTTGGCCAATGTATTATCACAACGTAAATACTAATATATATATATATATATGGAGTTCAGGGTGCACCCAGGAATTTGAGCTGGGGGAGGGGGTGCGTTTTACATAGTAATGTTCATTATGGCACCATTATATATTTCAATTACTGTCATATTTGGAAAGTTGATTCGAAGTAGGGGATAAGAAAGATAGAGATTAGGCGATGTCCCCTAGAAAGGGGGTCCAGGAATTTTTATTTTATTTCAAAGGATGCAAATGGTAATATTTAAGCTAATTTGTACCAAAATCGGTTCCTTAGCCTACCCTCTGTCACTGTCTACGCCACTGGTTAACACGTCTGTGTTTACACATTCTTCTTCACACCCAGGATTTGCAGTTGGGGGGGGGGGGGATATTATCAACTGCCCCTTCCCCTCTTCCTGATACAATAGTGTTTACATAGTTGCTCTAAAATAATAATTTAAATTACTGTTCCCACTTCAAAACTATATGTACAAGAGTAAAGACTTCAACCATTTCTAGAAAAATATTGCGGTATCACAGGCCCAGTTTTTATTTAAGTGCAAATTTACAGTAACATTAAAAATTTAACATAAAAAAGTATTTCTTTGAAAAGCCCTAATTAATGCATAAAATTGCTTATTTTATTTTAAATACTAACAATCCCGCACGGCGTTGCCCGTGATCCACTGTGGTATAAAAATTATATCACCCTCCACCCTCCCATGGTGCCCGTATATCTGAAGATTTTCTTTAAAAATTTGTTATAAATAGCCTAATTAAAAAGCTAGTTAAAAATGTAAAAATCCGGCTCCGAGGTGCATTTCGACCCCCTTCCGTCCACTTATGTTAAAAATTTAATATTTCTGCGTGCCGTAGATTTGGCTGGGCATCGCACATATAAAAACAAACAAACACACACACACACACAACACTTCCTTTGATTATTACAGATAATTAAACAAAATATAATTGATTAATTGACAGTACTTGTACATAGTGCGAATAATATTTTTGTAATATTCTTAATTTTCTTAGGGAAGGGTCTACAGCTGAGGGGAGAGGGGGGCTACATCCCCAAATCCCTCCTGGGTGTGCCCCTGGTGGTGTTTATTTTAAAGTTTTAAAGCCAAAATTAAAAACATCACTGTAATTTGTAAAGACAAACACGTTTCAAAAATCTAATTAATTAAAAATAGTTTTTAATTATATATTGTAGGCCTATTCCACTAAGAATCGTGGTACAAATTTAAGACTCTGAATCGAAAAACTGGTGTCGTCCTATCTCTACTAATAACATTGTAACATTGATATTAAAATGGTAATTGTAAAATATTGTATTGTAAACCTTAACTGTAATAAACTTCAAACTTCAATATTATTTACAAACAGTGTTTCGCGGGCAGAGGCCATTCCATCATTGTCTTTGTTGTGTTCAAGCTTGCACTCGTAAGTAATCACGAGGGGTGAGCGAGAAGATATAGATAGATAGACCAAACAAGAGAAACATTGTTGACATTTAAACGCCGCGAGCTTTGAATTTCGTGAGCTGTCAATTTAAAAAAGAAAAGTTAATATCTTATATATATTCTATTATATTTTCAGACTATTTTCGCTTTTCTGTTATTATTTCTTATCTATCCATTTTATAATAATCTACATTCCTCACTCTCAACTACAGTATTGAACGTTTTTGAATTATCCCCGGCCAATATGAGCTGGCCCAATTAGAATTATGATCGAAGTTGTTTTTCATGACGTGGTTTTAAAGATGCGATAATTCCACAGATGTATATCTTACCTACAAGAGTAAATACTATCAAAATTGTATTGAAATTGAAAATTAATGTGCCAACAATTAGCCCTGGATCCCAACCAGGACTTGGAATGTTTGTGGGAAGAAATTTCTTAAATATGAACTTTATTACGCAGATTTTCATTTTTCATCAATTTTCTACAAGATTTTTTTTTTCGACAAAAGACCTACACGGTGGGTGAGATGTTTTCTATTTTTATTTGAGATGAATCATGTATCCCTCCACATTTCAAGCCATCCAAGAACATATTTTTGTCTGAAATATTCTACAAAATCTGAATTGCCATTATCAAAGCTATTTTTTACGTGATGGTGTTGACAGGTTTATAATCTTAACCAATTTCACTTTTGTCAACTTTCATTGTCATGATTTCGGCGATTGTTAAAGTCATAATATTTTGTTCTTAAAGTCTCAAGAATTTAACTTTTTCAATCTTAATTATTTAAATTAAATAATAACCATACTAAACTTTGGTTTAATTAATTTTTTTATTGCATTTAATATTTTTATAGAAGTTTCCCTTAACATTGATAAGGTATATTATTCCTAGATTTAAAATTTAATTTTAAATAATTGTATACATATTTTATATTTTTACATTTCAAGAATACGTATGTTATATAAGACATTGTTAGATAGATATTGTTATTTAAAGAATTCAGAAGAAATGATTTAAAATTAAAGAATTAATAAATGTGAATACTAAAGAAAATTCATATACAATTGAAAGACCCTGGACAAGTTATTTATATTCATTGGAATAACAATTAACTTATAATAAAATTTCATAATATTTCAAATATTTAATTGATTCAATAATTAGGGCATTTAAAAAAGTCAAATGGTCACACTATCATTAATAACATATTAAAAATCGAAACACGATATAACATTTTCTAGTCGTGTAAACACATCGTGTTTCAAATCAACGACGACTTTTCAATGAATATGGTATCAACTTATATTTACTCTATCCTTACTAAAGATTTATTTAGAATGTTTTCTAAAATGTTATATATTTGTTACCTTACATGGTTGTTATCGGAGTTCCACAGTCAGATGATGTTGTTTTAACTTAAGATTACACGAATGAACCAAAAAATGATATACAATATTATTTTTATTTATTTCATCTATCTCCTTATACATTTACTGCAATAATATTGAAGTGTTTTCTTTATGTGAAACTTATGTATTTTCTCTAAGTAATGTTACTGTCATGAGTGTATGACATTGTGTGTTAATTTACTATGACAAAAAGGTCGTTATTAACATACAAGCACCCAGTAGCCCGGAAATTATAAAAGTTTCATGCAACTGAGCAATAAGTTAGTTTTAATTCCCTGCCCTAACCTTTTTTAATGAGTCGAGCTAATATTATATTATATTCAGTTAGGACGTTTTGTTTTAGTTTTTTTTAGTGGGGAGATTTCACAACATGATTAAATCACCATTGCTTATTTCGTTCACAATTAAATACCGGTTCTTATTTTTGCATAACTTGACCAAAATTAGCCGATTATGATGCGGCCCGCCAATATAATCGTGGCCCTAGACACTTTTTAAATTGGAAGCCCCGGCTTTAAGACGCCAATCTCTCTATAGACTGGATTGCATATGACGAGGAGATCATGGGTCATTTTCCCGGTCGGGTGTAATAAGTTTATTTTTTCCAAAATTGTTTTACACTCTCCCTCCACACAAATGCGTGTACACTGCCTCTAAACTCCAACTTTCTCATCCCTATCACCTTAACATAATTGTTACATATGCGTGTACCCCAAACGGGCAGTAAGACGCGGTACTAATATTATTTTTTAAATAATTAGAAGTAAAGACCTCATGATTTGTTGGCGTATTTCTAAATCTTGTTCGATATTTTTGAAACCAGTAGTAGAGTTGAGTGTTCCACATTGTTAGTTCAGGTAGTACACGGTCGTATCCCGATTCCCCGGGGTCTATCACACAGATATCCCACATGCAGTACAACTAGTCTGGTTTATTTCTGTATTGGGGTCTGCTCACCAGGAAATAGCTTCCAACACGTCACTAGGAGCGCTCGGGTTACTATGAGACCCCAACACACTATGCTAAGAGTTAGCCTTTGATCCAGCCATTTTGTGCCCCACGTAAATATAAAATATCCTTCCTCCATGTTTATTTATTTTAAATCTTATCTTTTCATTCTTAACCTATTGAAGTTTTTTTTATCGTATGGCACATACGACCGGGAGGAACTTTGACGCCTGATGTGTAGACTATTTGCCTCTCTGGTGGCACAGAATGTTGCTCAGGGTACACCATAGGAGGTTGTCTATGTCGTACCCGCAATGAGATGATAGTTATTATCAAGTTGTGGAACCCGGGTGAATCTTAACTTAACTTAAGCACAATTTACCAAACCCTGGGGACAATTAGGTACATTCCTCATTAAGGAAATGATACCCAAGGTACAGTACCAGCCGGGAATCGAACTTGAGACCCCTAGACATTTAACGATGTGCTATTAAAGTGATTAATATACCTGAAGGGTACAGGGGAAAAAAAGGGGAAAGTCACAATACACACTTTTTCCAGGCCAATAACTTTTATACCTCAAACTCAATAAAGGACCCCAGCAAATTCTAAAAAAACAAAAATTAAAAAAAAAAATTAAACAGGATAGAAACCTCTCTTAACAATAATCCAAAGGGCATTAGAAGGGTCTCATAATTGTCTAACAGATGACCGCACTAATTCAATTTGAGTTAAAATTGGACTTGTCCCCCTCCCTCTCTTTTCCCCCTTGTACCTAGCGGTTAATGAGATGCGGTAAGGAAAAAAGAAAAAAAATTATATATAAACACTAATGGACTATTCTGTCCTTAACATGGAGTAGGGAAATGGGATGAAGAAAGCGAGGATGCTGTCATACTTCACGTGTTTTAAGTGTACATAAAAATAAAATTTTAAGGCCTTTCATCGCGTCTTTATATCTCCCGTCAATCATGAGTTTTAACACATAATCATAAAATCTTTCACTCTTCCCTCTCATGTAGTTAGTTGGCACTCACCGTCTTTGTTCAAAGTATGATCTGTTGTCTAAAACAACACTTAGTCCGCTTCTTTCTGATCAACTTTAATTGACACATATCTGGTGACCCACAAACATTTGTAAAGTGTTCATTATTTTCTTTATCGTACAAAATGGTTTCATTTAATATTACATAGCATCTTATTATAGCAATGGAATGAGGAAGTGAAAGAGAGAGGACTCGGGGAGTGAAATTTAGCATGGCGAGGTGTGATGGATGAGAATAAGGCATAGAGTAGATCTATAAGGTTGGATGGAGTAGAGCTGAGAAAAGTACAGAATGTAAAATATTTTGGAAGCATGATGGAAACGAAAGAGGGACGCAGAGAGGATCTAATGAGAAGCGGACAGCAAGGAGAGTTGTTCTATAGCTGTGTAAGAGACCTGCTATGGAGAAGAGAAGTTTCCTTGAAGTGTAAGAAAGTGTTGTAAAGGACATACTTTGTATCCTTTGTCACATATGCAGCGAAAACATGGGCATTTAATGTAAGAGAAACCAGGAAAGTGGAGGCCGTGGGAATGAAGTTTGTGAGGAGTATGTTAGCTGTCATGAGGAGAAACAAGATTAGAAATGAAGTTATCCGAGAAAGAGTGGGGGTTACAGGGAGTGCATGAAATAGTAGAAAAAGCAAGACTGAAATTGTATGAGCATGTATTGAGGATCAAGGAGAGAATGACAAAGACTGTGATGGAAATTAAGTTTGTAGGGAAAAGACTACAAGGGAGACCAAGAAAAGCTGTGAGGAGCAGATAACAGAAATTTTGTAAGTGAGAGGAGAAGAATGTAAGCAATTAATAGAGGAATAATGGCGTAAGAATTGAGGAGGATGGAGGAATTTTACTAAACTGACCCAGCCAAAGACTGGAATTAGTTGGTGATGGTTTTAATTTTTGAATCTTACTGTACAGAGTTTGACAGTTTTAGTAAAAAAAAATAAAAAAAATAATATATATATATATATATATATATATATATATATATATATATATATATATATATATATATATATATATATATATTAGAGTTACAAAGGAGTGTCTACTTAGTAATTTGTCAGACTTTGTTTGGGAAAGCATGAAATTAAGTCTGTATTAGTAAGACAAAAGTTTTTTCTTGGATTCAGACTGTGAACCCATGTTTGAAACAATTTTTGGATCAATTTCAACATAAGGTCTTGTTCTATTTTTATCTTTTAAAACATTAAATATTTAATGAATACTTCCCGAGATCTGTTTAATTAAAAGCTACGAACTGCCCTGTCTTTTGGAATGGTAACATAACTTAAGGATATTAAGTAAAGTTGCACATAATTGTATTTGCCCTAATATTATATATATATTGGCTGTCAAATAAATCTAACAAATTACGTTACAAGCAATAATTATTTTGGTATTTGTTCGTGCGAACATTAGTGAAAGTAACTAGAACACATGCTATTTTTTGTAAAAAGGTAGTCATAAAATATTAATTTAGCTGATCATCATTTATGCTCTCTTTGAAAATGGATTTTAAATTATTTTTTCTATATTTAGTTTAAATTTAAATTATACAGAATATAATATATTCTATGTATAAAAGTTAACTAAAAGATAGGTGGCAATTATTGTTATAACTTCACCAAATAAATATTTTAAAGTAAATACAATATTCAAATTTTTCCAAATATATATATACACGTAGGTATTATATCAAAACGGGAGCACTTTCATATAGTCAATATGGTTATTTTTTATAGTGCTGTCTGAAACCTTAGCTTAGTCGATAGCGTGTCTTTCTACTGAGTGAATAGGTCGTGGGTTCTATTCCCAGCATGACTGAAAAAATTGTGAAATGTGTGTCCTATTTCTTGGTGAAGAATTAACGTCTGGGCTGGGTAATGTATCCTTTATAGATTTAAGTAGTCTAAGAATAAAGTGTTAAAGTTAAAGCTCGTTTATTAAAATTAATACAATTTTTAGACATGACGGCTACAAAAATGGGCATACAAATATTTTTTTTAAAAATAAATTTGGAAATAAGTGTTTCCATTTTGTTTTAATTGATCTAGATGAATCACACGTTTCTTTACACTAATTTAAAGGATGATCTTCTAGCTAATCAAGTAAACCTTTTTTATCCAAAAGATGTAAACTTTCTTTTACCACAGTTTTAAAACTATCTGAATAGTGAGAAGAACCATTGTGATTGTCATTAGAATTCTCCGCCAAGAAATCTTCTAATTTGGGCGTGTTATCAGGATCAGCCAAAATAAATTGTAGCCCACCAAATGTTAAAACTACCAATACTTCCTTCTTGTCCAATTCTTGTTTAAATTCCAAATAAGATGGAACTTTACCAACAAAGCCCAAATCTTCCAGTGTATCACAGAGTGTTGAGTGATATTCTAACAACAAGTCTTCATAATGGTTGATTTTAACAAATGGACTAAGACTAGTTGATAGAATATTATGAATGTCAATCGCCGGTGATCCATAATATGGTCCTTGGTAATCTACAAACCTGTGATCTATAACTTGACCGGATTCCGAGTATTTGAACATCATGTTATTTAACCAGCAATCGCCATGATTCAGAACATTGAAGTCACCTTCAACTCTTTTCCTCTTTACTAGGCAACGGTTGTAAATATTCTCTGATAGTTTTAATAACTTATCTGCGTACTTTACTGAATATTCCGGCCATGTTCTCACCTCTTCCGATAAAGACCGGAATGAATGTGAGAAAAACGATTCCATATTTTTGAATTCAGCAAACAAGTCTGACCTGTAAGGTAACATTGAACTAGGATCCTTGTCTGCAAGAGCTACGGAGGTTGCGTGAAACATGGCCAGTCGTTGGATCGCCAATTTGCTATGATCCAGGTCTAAACCTTTATGCCTCTCAGCCATCCTGAAACCAGACACTGAAAGGTCTTCTAGAACCAAAGTTTCATCTGGAACAAAATAAACTCCCTTTGGTGCAAACGGTTTGTATTTTTCTGCATTTGCCTCTTTAAGTAATATTTCCATGGCTGGTAGAGTTTTCTTGTACATGTCTGATTCTGTAGTGAATATATGAAGATTAGTGAATATATCTTTCAGTGACTCAATCTGTGGAAGTGCTTTCACGATCAAAGATTGTTTATCTCTCTCCCCACTCCCCTGACGAACTCCACATACACCCTGTACATGAGACTGGCGTAGTTATCCCCAAGATTTGTCGCAGCCTCCACCTGGATGTGTTTGACGATATGTCTAGATCAGCTTCTCCTTCTCTCAGCGCCCGTTCCATGAACTGTTCGTCCAACCATTTCGGGTCCACGTAGCCAGACACTGATGCCATCTTTCTTTATTTGGTTGGATAAAATATCCAAAATCTATTGATAAAGATAAAATGTATTATTTAATTTTACATAAGTATTCATGGGTTAAGGGTTTATTTTATTATACAGATTGTTCTAAAATCTTAATAAAGAGATTCAATACTGCATAGTAAATACAAATAGAATGTTTGTAAACAATTTATTTAAATTCTAGTAACTATATATTTCTTATTAGTTCAAAATGTAGCTTTCTTGATTAATTTAAAATGATGAATGACTAGATTTACAAAGCTAATAATATATTGTAATAAAAATAAAATGGAAAAATAAATACAAAATGCTAAACCTTTTTGGCACTATATGATTGATTATGCGGTTTATAAGGAAAAGAATGTTTATTATACGATCTGTTCTGTTATTTTTGGATTAATTTTAACTTATTAATAATTAATCTTGTTTTATCCATAAATCAGTAAAATTCTAACCCACTTTATTGACCAAATGGTATAAGCTCTAAGCCATCACTGTTGTGTTGAAATGACCTGCTGAAGACAGGGACATCAGGTTCGAATCCTGGTTGGGTCCACCAAGGGTTGCTCCTCCTAAGGGGTTTTCAACTCTCTTTCCACACAAATGCAGGAATATTACCTCTGAAACGCTTCTTTCCTCATCACTAACCCATTAGAGTAATGATCATATATGCGTATAGCCTGAAAAAATAGTAAGACGCGGGGAAAAAAAAGTAAAATTTCATTAAAAGAGTTATTTTAATTAAAATTAGTTTCAAATTGTGTGATTCAAGTAAACTTTTAATTCGAATGTTCATATTTTATATTTACATTGCAAATGCTTCAGACAAAAATTAATGTAGCAGTGGCTTATATTAAGAAGAAGTATAGTGTAACAAAGATGGCTTTTAGACCTAATCAAATCTGCTACAGAAGATAGATCAATTCATCGAAAGGTTGCCTGACATAGGAAGCTATTTAATCTTTAGTTATTGAATGGTTTGCTCTCTTGTCTTTATTAAATCTTTAAACGGGATTATTATATTAGATGTAGTTATGTTTTAAATGTTTAAGTTCTGTTTCTTTTATTAACGTAGCTCTCTGGTCCAAGCGTAGTTTCGAGGAACTTTGGAAATATCTCTATGGTCCTGTAATTCATTTCCATTGCATTCATAGAACTGTCATAAAGTTAATGAACCTCGGCTACATAAAATGCATTGAGTTTGGTCAGTCTTATTTTTAGTAATTTCTGTTTATTCACGATCTTTCTCGTTATATACACTTATATTATTGTATCATGTTTTGTTATATTTAAGATATTTAAAGAACCTTTCGGTCTTTATAGATATACATTTATAGGGAGGTTAATTATTATTGTTATGAGAGATATGTTACATTTAAGTTGTTTAAAGAACTCTTTGACATTCATATAATGAAATAATAGTATATATTATGTTTATGACCATCTGTATTGGAGAAAGATAATCCCAGAAGGATTTTCAAGGACTCAAAAAATAAAATACATTTAAGAATGCCGTATTAATTGGCTGTGTCAGTGAAAATATAATTTTTAATTTAGTAATTTATTTACTGCGGTGATATCAGTATCAACTTTTGATTAAGAATATATCTTACCAATTATTGAAGGTATAACTTAGTGAACCCGCTGGGTAATCAACAACAAACCAACAATTTAGGTAAGCGGTTGCTTATTTAACACAACTCCACCATTAGTGAAGATCATATTGAAGGTTTATTCTTTTCAGCCTGGCAGTTTTTGTGGAGAGAGTCTCACCCCAAAAACCAGCAAGACATTTAAATTACCATATTTTTCCAATCTTTTAACTAAGTACTATACTTTAACCAGAAACTAAACTAAACTGTCTTCAATTCACATATTTATATATATATTTATTATTACCTAAACTTCACTATTTGTCCTCTGGGCGACGACTTGTAAATTGTATGTAAATTGTTTGGTTTTAAGAGGTACGTATCGTTATGTCATACTTGGTTTCTCATTATTAAATTATGTCATCTATCTCAATTAACACTGGGACAGTTCACTAAAAAAAACAAGTTCTCTAAAAATCTGACCATTTATTTACTCCACAAGCTCCAGTTGTGTTAATCTTTATATCCTATGACACATGGTGGTCCCCTGATCAGTGATCGTGTCTACCGGCGGTCACTGAGTAGGGTAAACACTTCTAGGACGTCACACAAAAAATATAATTTTTGTACTCCCTGGTGTCGGTACACTCTAGGATAGTAGGGTGCAGGGAAGTGTGTTTACAATAGACTGAAATCTTAGATACATTCATGTTACCTTATAATCTCCTTGTGTATTAACTCTAGTCGATGGTTTTGCAGATGTTATATTAATCACCTAATTTTGAAACATTAAATATTTTCCTTTATTTTCAGTAGTTTTTAATGAAGCTAGTATGTATTTATTTGCTTATAAAAGTGTCAATGAGCATTCGGCAGCAAGATTTAATATGTTCAGATTCTCAAGGAAATATTATTTTCACATTGTCTGGTAGTATTATCTCATTTATATATGTATTTTTTAAACAAAAAAAATTAGGATTAATTTATCTTTGAGTGACTAAACATGTAAATAAATGGTAAGGTGCAACGCAATTACTTTCTTTATCTTGTCTCCTAAAATATACATTTACTGAAAACTTGAGATTCGTGAAACGAAATAATAGGTCTATATAATAATATTATTATTGTTATAGAAACACTACACCTGACATCATAAATAAAATAACATACACTATTACTTGCTTACCCTATGGCATTAGGAACCAGGAACACTATTAGACTACAAAATAATTGAGAAAAAAGAAACATCGTTGTCCACCAAAAGCAATAGAATCAAATTAATTTTTAAAGACCTGAATTAAAAAGTGAATATAATCACTTATAGTGCAGAAATTATTGGTTTTATGAAAATATATTTCAAATAAAAGATTTGTATCTTTAATAGTACTACAAATACCCCATGATTAGTTAGTTCGTATCTCAAATAGTTGCGGAGAAATGATGAAAACTGTTACATTTCCTCCATGTAAAGTACCCTCAAAGTTATTTTCACGAGAAAATGAGGATTGTCATCATGTTTATAACATGATAAACAGCATCTAACTTTTTTTGGTTTGTTTCAAAGAGTCATGAGACGTCAACATTCATCAAAATCTCGATGTGAATGTGTGGAATGCAAGGCCTTCCCCGTGGTTCGGATCCCACGTTAAGCTGTAGGTCCTCCATTTCATCTCACAATCATCCTACCATTACACATTAGCGTAAGTGCGTATAACGCGAACGGGTAGTAAGATGTGGTGCTAATAATAATAATGATAAATGAGAACTACCAGCAGTCTAAGTTAAGAGTAAGAAATTAATTTAAAAGTGCTATTACTAAATATTTAACGTGTTGTCTTAGCTGACTGGTCATTTTACATTAAATGTTGCGGGAGGTGTTGGTTGATAAGGGGGAATGGGTGAGGGGGAGTAGAGTGTTGAAAATAGATCTTTATATTCTCTGTATTTAAATATCAATAATTTCAGGTAATGTGTGGTCATTGTTTACAATGTAGATGAGATTTTTCTGTTTATTAATAATTAGTTGTTTCAATAATTTGGTAGATGGTGAGAGATAAATATAATCCAATGTGGAATTTCTTTAAATATGACGGGAACAGTGACAACAAAGCTCACATTAAAAGATTTCATAAGAAGGGCTGTAGTCACTGCTACATTAGAGCCAGGGGGATCTAAAGCCCTAGCTCTAATTTTAACAAACACACTTCAGTGGCTGAATGATCTAACGCGCTACTCTCACAGTAGACAGTAGAGCAGATGACGGGGAGATCGAGGTTTGAATCTCGGCTGGGTGTACTAAGGTATCCCCCCCCCCCTAGTTTGTTTTCCACTCTCCCTCCATGCAAATGCTGGTAGGCTTTATCTAAATATAACCTTCTTAGCCCCTTAAACCATCAGCGTAATTTAGTACATAGGTATACAATCCGAACAGTTAAAAAGTCGCGAAGCTAAACAAAAAAGAAAGATGAAAGGTTTGATTGAGCCCCTGGCAAAGCCCTCCTCAAAATTTTTGATACGTCTTCCTCAGTGTATCTGGAACCCAAGTGACCTAGTGTCATAGTTCAGGCTAATATGAAAAAAACAAACAAAAAAATGGATGGATCTTTCAAAATAACATTAACACAGAAATATCTTGTTTATTAGTTACTATATTTTACATCGCAAATAACTAGGTTCATATGCACATTTAATGGCATCATCACAAACTTAATTACAGGGACATGTTTCTTATCTTTGTCTCGTCTAAAATTTCAAGGGGGGCTGATAATAATATCATCTCTTGTTTCAATGACTCTGTAGATAACGTTTCTCTTCAGTGGGAAACGTGTATTGTCCAAAATATTTCAAACTTACGCAACCAATACAAGTTAAGCTAAAAAAAAAAAAAAAGTGTGGTGTAGCTGTGTCATGGACACGGCCGTGTGTTGTACGTGAATACGTTTATGTAACGGGTTATATATTTTTTAAATAAAATATTTTTATTTATGTATTTAGGATAAAAGCAAGGAAACAAATAATTATTGTGTTACAATATAACTTTATTAATTATAGGTCTGTGATACGAAAAGTACGACACAAATGGCATACAAGATACGTCGAGATTTCTGGTAAACGTTAAATCAATACAGGTATTACCTAACGTTGTTGGAGAAGTTTCAATATAAGACAACCCGAACGGGTAGTAAGACGCGGTGCTAATAATAATAATAATAATAATAATAATAATAATAATAATAATAAATAATAATAATAATAATATAAGACAAATTGAACTCGCTGAGCATGAAGTCGGGCAATGAGCGGTTTTGTGAGACATCAAAATTAAAGTCTCCAACTATCATAACTGGGTAGTAAGATCAGGCTCGTAATCGGGTATAATTTTAGCGATGTTTTTGGAATATTTTAACAACGATCGTAACATAAAGTTTTAATTTCTGCTAACGCTGTGCCCGGGTGGATATACACACACACACACCCGAGTACGAATTTGAAGATGCCATTGGCCTTTACGTTTACTAGACATACATCACCAGCTTTTGCGTCTTTCATTTCCAAATTATTATTATTATATTATTATTAGCACCGCGTCTTACTACCCATTCGGGTTATACGCACTTACGCTAATGTGTAATGGAAGGGTGATTGTGAGATGAAATGAAGGACCTACAGTTTAACGTGGAATCCGAACCACGGTGGCGGCCTGGCATTCCCACATTCACAAGATGTCTTGTCAGAGGTGAAGGAAGGGTTTGGAAATCAGATAAATCTGTGCTGGGACCGAGATTGAACCCCGGCCGCCAGCACAGAAGTCTGACACCTTACCCCTAGACCACCAGGTCACCCATTTCCAAATAAATTTCCGAAATGTCAATGTTAACTCTATTACAATCAGTGAAGCTATTGATGTTGCGATTTATGGCGACTCCACCGGCTTTGCAACTTATGATTATGATACCGCTACCGATGATGTAGGTGCAATTTGTCTGTTCTTAGCGTTATTACAATATGATCTCAGACCAAAGCCAGGCACATTCACTGGCATGGAATTTTCCATCCACGTTTCGCTGATTGCCAATTAATCAGATCGGTTGATGATTGTATCGGTAGAGATGTCTTCTGAGTGTGCGAACAAGCTTTGTGCATTAATGGCGGTAATAAGTATAAAACAATGCTGATCAGGAACACTATCACAAACCTTTTTTTGCTTTGGCGACTAGTGTCGGCAACAATCGATAGATTTTGACGACAGCTGACGATTAAAACTTAAACGAACATCGTAGCTTCTCCGAGTCAAAAGTTATACTAATTGCAAATCTCGATACGCAGCAAAATAACCTCAAAATGGCGGCGCTTCCCCCTCCACCGCGCGCGATGCATCACTGTTCTTGCTTATTCGCTTATCGTAATGGATTCTTTGATCCTCTAGCTATCCAGTGGTATAATTTAATTTTGTATGTAGAGGATAAATTCGAAACTACAACGCCAAACTGTATCCCCCGATTTTGTTATCATAAGGTTTTTTGGATTGCCCTCGTATGGTAGCAAATTTAAAGACGTATTCACGTCAAAACACTAAGCACTAAAGAAAGACCAATGGAAAAATTTTGAAAATCAAACTTCAATTTTTCCGGAACCCTTAAAATATTTGTTTGTAGAACCAAAACAATATTAATAGACGATAAATATTTTGGCTCACTACCTGATTTAATTATTTTGAATAGTACACACTAGACATTTCTATTCTTTAATTTAGAACCCTAATTAATATTGATATATACACATTTTATTTGAATATTATTGCATTAAATATTTAAACAATAAAATGTTCTGTTAATATCTCTTGTACGCAAGTGGCGAAATATTTACGTCTTTAATCAGCGAGTTTTATTTTTTGTAATTGATACCTTAAGTTTAGTCTCTTATTCACAAATATCAAACTTCTCAGAAATTTGATATTATAAATAAAAAAATATATATTTATAAAACAAATAACTCCATTTGTTTTTCTTTCCAACCAAATTTTAGCAATTTTATATTCCTGTTTATCTTGAATTGTTTAGTTGTTAAGTAAATAATGTTGTGGTCAGTAAAAATACAAATACCAAGTCCTACATACCTGTTTTAAATAATGTCTGGTCCTGCTCGTCTCAGTAACGTATCTTTGGAACAAAATCCACTTGAACTTTTTTGGGCCTTATTATCAATATCATATCATCTGATATTATGTTCACGTAATCGTGACGCAAACAGATAGCAGTGATTAGAGAAGCCTTTGTGTAATTGAGTCCACCTCAATGGACTAGGGGTAGGGTGCTCTCCTTAGGACCCTATGCTCCACATCAGAAGTTAAATTACCTTAATTATTAATAATAATCTTTATAACTGTATAGGTGAGAATTTGATTTTAAACCTGATAACGGAAATTAGGTTAATTGAAAGTCTAATGTATAAACAATGGCACATGATACCATTCTTGGACAGTATATTTAATGCATAAAAAAAGTTTCAATTTTCATAATTTGGCAAGTAGGTAGAAAGACCTATGAAAATAACCAAATAAATCTTAATATTGGACATTTCTAAGCAGGAGTGGAATAAATGGTGAAGGAAGGGGGTGTGCTCAACATTTCCAAAACAAAAACATTCAACTACTTCTCTGTGTGGTATAGAACTTAAATTCGTAGATATAGGGAACACTCTAATAAACATTAAAATAGAAAATTTTAAAATTAAACTAGTATGGGAAATGGGGGAGGGGAGAACTACAGCTAGAAATATCTTTTGAGATTAAGTTATGAATTAAAATTTGAAAGATATACAGAAATAAAACTTCCGAATAACCAAATGAATATTAAAATTTCTCAGAGTGGGTTGGAAAAAAATGGGTTGATGGGTTAAAACTTACAAAACTCTTACAAACAACCTTCCCTCAGTGTGGTTTAAAACTAAAATGCTGCATGTAGGCAAAGATATCACTCCAAATAACTATAAAAGTCCGAAAATATTATAAAGTTTAAAATGGGCGTCCAGGAAATAAAGAGGAGTTTATATATAAAAAAGAAGTCTGGGGTAAATAATCTAAATTTGGCACGCTGGTAGAAGTACGGTTTCAGATAACCAAATAAGTCTTAAATTTGGGATTTTGAAGTGGGAGTTAGAGAAATGGGTAGGGGGAGGCTAACATTTCCAAAACCAGTGAATAAACTACTTCTCTGTGTGGTATAAAACTGGAATTTGTCAAGAAGATATAGAGACTACTAATTCTGAAAATTCTAAATTTCAAAATGAGACTACAGGAAATAAGGAAGGAGAGGGAATGGGGATAGGGTGTACAATTAGGAGGTATAAAATTTAAATTTGTCAGGAATGTAGCGGGATAACTTCAAATAACCACACATACATTTTAAATATCAGTTTTCTCTTAGGAGGCTGGTGATATAGGTGAGTCGGTGGCGGATCGGGAAATATTATTTTGGGGGTTGACAATTCCTTCGAGGTTTATCATTGATCATCCTCACTGCGGAGTAGCATTGAATAGCATTGATCAGTGGCGGATCAAGAAATATTATTTTTAGTGGTTGACATTAATTGTATCAAGTTTTATCTTGGTTTCTTCTTACTAATGAGGTGGTAGATCTCTCCCATACGGATAATATTAAGACTTATCAATGCAAAGTGAATCAGTGGCGGATCGTAAAATATTATTTTGGGGGCGGGGTATTCTTTTGAGTTTTAGCATTGATCCTCTTTACTGCGAAGTTGAGCCACTTTCTCCCACATTGATCCTTCACATAGAGCCGGTGGATCACTTTCTCTCATAAAAAAAGCGTTGATCAGTGGCGGAGCAGGAAATATATTTTGGCGGGGAAGAGGGTGCAAACCAGATGTTTATAAATTGTTACACCATTAATTTGATAACATTTTTATAAAGCACTAAAATTCTATCATAATATTACTACGTATTTGCTGTTACTCGTTTAGCCGTTTATTAAGACGTTTCCCAGTAGGCACTGCGAGGAAGCGAGTAACGTCACCTCCCATCTATAACTAATTTGACTAAACTATTTAGTTGTTATAAATCCGTGCTGTTTCACCTGATGAAATCGGGCTATGATATTCACAAGCATTAGAGCTTTTTACGTAATAAAATCTTATTTACAAAGTTTAATACACAAACTTCCTTTTCATTATACTTACGTACAAAACATAAAGAGTGAAGTTTTATTACATAGGAAGACAATTTTAATCAAACGTGTTGTATGAAAACAAATAAATAAAATATTAAAAGCTAATAACTAAGTTGACCCCAATAAATAAATGATACGGTGCACCACACAGACTTTTTCTATCTTTTATCTAAAAATGGAAACATTTACTTAAAACTCGTAAGATTTGTGAAACCAGATATATGAATTTTTGTTGAAACATAATGGGGAAAAAGAGTATCACATTCCACCAATAGGCATAAATGAAAGAAACGCATTGTTTATTATTCAATTTTAACGAAAAATGTTGTTCATCAAAAAGCATAATAATCAACTACCGATTTCCGAGACTTAATTTTTTTTTTTAATAATTTCAAAAGCTTGGAAGCTAGGTACCGTCCATAAATTACGTAAGGAATTTTTGGGGTGGTAGAGGGGGTGATGAGTATTTTCGTACGTTTTTGTGGGGGTGGGCAGAATCCATCTTAACTAAGGATTTTATAAATGTTTATGGTGAAACAAAATCTAAAAAATTACTTCTACAGACGCGCGGTAAAAAAAAGGTTGCATCTAGTGTTGACAGATGGCGCTAAAGCATAGCCTACTTACATACACAGCTATACATAACTATAAACTGTCATTTACTTATAATATGTTACACCTAATTTTACTGCAATAAGTATTATATAATTTCACACCACTGATCCTTACGTCTAAAATAATATAATTTACAAAAAGCGTATACAAATTTTACGTAATATATGTCATGGGAGAGGGGGAATAAAAAATCTTACGATACCTTATGTGGAGGGGGGGATTTTGGGAGGCCGGGGGATTTATGGGGGCATGGGGTTAAAAAATAATGAAAAAAAACACCTTACGTAATTTATGGATATATTAGTTTAATAAAAATATATTCCAAGTAAAGGCTTTTCTTAAATTTTAATTTTACTACAACCTTACAGTAATGAGTTATTTCGTGTCTCAAATACTTGCAAAGATAATATTAAAATTGGCAATATCTGCTTATGTAGAGTAGGCCTACCCTTAAAATTATGTTCATGGGATGATTATAACGGCCATTTAGTTTATAATGATAAACAATTGCCAGATACTAAATTTAATAAAAATAGTTCCAATGCATTTTGAGATAACTTGTTTTCTATCTTTTTTTTTAACCTTTTTTAACCTTAATTTTAGGGTAAGATATATCTGATTCCAAAAACTCCTTGGGAAAACCTCATAAAAACAATAGATACTAAGTTTTAGCCAGACCAGTAAAATGGTTTCAACTCTAGGCCTAGATATATACACACAGGCAGACGGCATCGCAAAAAACACTTTTTCGGTTTCTACTTCTATTTCTACTTCGATTTTTTTTTACGATCACAGTACAATTACTCTTCAAGGTGTCGATAGAGAACAAAAATTGTCTATTTACATATATATGAGCACAAATCATAGCCTTACATGTTTCAGTGGTGCAAACACATTTTTATACATTCTTAAAACTACTTTCAAATAAAATACCAATGACACTATTGAGTAATAGATAATTATACGAAATTTATCAATTATTGTTATATTAACTTATTTTTTATCAACCTGTATAGTGTGATACTGAACCTAAGTTATTTAAAGTAATTTATAAAATGGTAGAGCTATTAACTTTAGGGAGTAAAAAAAATACGATATAAAAATCATTGTAAAATCTAGAGGCTGTATGAACAAATATCAAATAATAATAATAATAATAATAATAATAATAATAATAATAATAATAATAATAAATGGTGACCTGGTGGTCTAGGGGTAAGGTGTCAGACTTCTGTGCTGGCGGCCGGGGTTCAATCCTCGGTCCCGGCACAGATTTATCTGATTACTAAACCCTTCCTTCACCTCTGACAAGACATCTTGTGAATGTGGGGAATGCCAGGCCTCCACCGTGGTTCGGATTCCACGTTAAACTATAGGTCCTTCATTTCATCTCACAATCTCCCTACCATTACACATTAACGTAAGTGCGTATAACCCGAATGGGTAGTAAGACGCGGTGCTAATAATAATAATAATAATAATAATAATAATAATAATAATAATAATAATAATAATAATATTTTACCGTGAGAAATTAAAAAAATAAACTAGTTATAGCTATTCACCAAGACCGTTTACACGTGTAAAGCTATATTTTGCTATAAGTTTCTGAACTTTATTTTTCAGTATGACATGATTTCTTTAAAAATAAAAATATAAAATAAACGACTCATATTATTTATAGCTATTGAAGTCCTAAGGACGATTTAACCGAAGTATAGGTATTTTTAGTGCCAGAACGTAAGTTACAGCACATAAATAACAGCCTTTCAAGACTGAGAGCGTGTACGTGCTTTGGGTCGTCTTTAGAACTTTTGAAATAATTGACAAATCAATAAGATTACGATGAGAAAGTGGGAAACAGTCTAGAAAGAAACATCTCAGTACGCCTGGCAGTGATTTGTGTTTCCAATTTTATTATTATTATTATTATTATTATTATCATCATCATTAATATTACTGTACTACTGCACTACTGTAGGGACAGGTATGCAAACTTGAGATACACAGTAATGACAATAAGCAAAAAATTAACAAAAGGATGCCCATAAGGATCCGTCAGTGATCCGATATTTTGAGACGTTGGTCTCCCGCCTGGGTTGCTGGAGATTGAAGCACTCCCTGAAGTGTTGGAGGTGGTTGCTTTTGCTGACGACTTGCTGATATGGGTGGAGGTCAGTTCTAGGAGGAAGCTGGAAGAAAAAAAAAAGTAATAAGGTACTGAACTGAGCGACTTGGATAAATGGTGTAGGAAAGTAAGACTCAGCATGGCACCGACAAAGACAACCTACATGCTGCTCAGGGGAGTACTTAAGAGAGATCCTTTAATTAAGACAGCAGAAAAAACTATTAGAAGGAGCAAAATGGTTAGATACCTGGGAGTGACGATTGACGAGAAGCGTAGTTTCCTAGCTCATGTAGACAACGTATGAAGGAGAGCTTTGCGTGTTATGAATGGGATAGTCAGTATAGGGCAGTGTAAGTTTCTTCTGCCCTTAAAACTGATTAGACTATAAGGCGTTGCTGGTGTCCATAGTGGGATATGTAGCAGGAGTGTGGGCACAGCAACGGAGAGCGGACAGAGTTAAAAAAGAAACTCAGAGGCCTTCAGAGGAAAATTATCATGATACTTTCTGGGGTCTACAAAACTGTACCAACAAACGCACTGTGTGTCACCCTAAGTGTTGAACCCTAGACTTAGAGGTATGAAAGAGGGCCTTCTGGATATTGGCTTGGAAAAGCTAGACAAAGTAATAGAATTGACAACTAACGTTGTAAGTACCAAGGATGATTGATATAAGAGAGACCCTCCTGCGGGAGTGGCAAGCAGACTGGGAAGAGGATACCACAGGTAGAACATTCCAGCTATTTCCGAACGTACAAGAAAGTCTGAGAAGGAAGCATCTTTAACCTTCCCAGGGACTTGTCCATTATATCACAGGGCATGGCCCATATCGAACGTCCTAATAGTTGCTGTGCTGGTCGTTGATATTAATACAATATATTAAAATTGATATTGATTATTATTTTTGGAAACTCAGACAATTTTTGGTACAAAAAATGTTTGTGATGCATATACAATATTTTTTCGTATTATTTTCTGCACTTATTTTACAGCAAACCATTATTTCCCCGCTGAATAAGAATAATTAAAACAATTAACAACAATACGGTAATAATACAAAATATCTACACTCATGGTAGCCACTGTTGGACTTATAAAATAATAAAGTTAAGATTAACAAAATGTATATTATTGTGCTATTTATAATAACAGTAAAATTAAAAAAAAAACACTTGAATATTATTTAGTAATAAAATAATAAATAAACATCAGTAATAATTTGTATTATAATAATTATTATTATTATTATTATTATTTATTAATGCTAGTTATTGCTAGACTATTTTTCTTATTTAACTTAGTGTGAAATATCGGTAACGTTTTGTTTACATACCTTTAGCTCATTGCGTAGAACTTCAACAATTTTCTTACAAATTTCAGGAATTAATTTTGAAATTAATGATTTGGAAACCCTGTGGCTATACATAAGACTCCCATAGTTGTTTCCAGTTGTTACAAAGCGCAGTGCTGTAGCGAGTTTTTCTCCCGGAGTCACAATATATTTTCCTTTCCACTTTACTACGTAAATGAGGATATATAAGTGTAAGTAAGTACTCAAAAGTTCACATATGACATGCGTACAAAATTATCAAATCCACTTTGCAAATGTTGGTAATTCATTATTCCCATCCCAATTCAACGTTTAGCCAAATAAAAACTTCAAACCCCCAACAGTTTTTTTAAGTTTGGTTTTTTTCTGCAAGAGTATACTTCCTGTCAACACAATAAATGAAAAAACGGCAAGTAATACGTCATTATCCATGGCTAGAAATGTGTAGACTGATTAAAAACTAGCGGAGAACCCAGGATGTTGGACTAACAAGTTGGTGACAATAGACGCAGCTTACTTTTCCTCATGTGTTGTCTCTCAACATGTTGGGTACAACTTGTTACATAATAAACGAGACTTTATACATACGTATAGTTTTGTGAAATGCGATGAGAAAAATTAATAAAATCTCCCCTTTCTTAAATCTCTGGTTCCAGCAGGATTGTCGCCCACCTATTTAAAACACTCAAGAGAATCCTGTGGCAGACGTCCAACGACAACAGTCAAAGCAAGAAAGCTGTACGCAACGCAAAAAACAACAACATAACATGAATAGATAAACACCACACTAACTTTAGTTTAGTTCCTGCTTTCACAGATAGGAACAGCACTGTCCGAATCAAAATATCGTGTATTTAATATCTTGAACAACAAATCTATTTTATTTTTTTACCGCGTCATGCTGTCCGTCCACGCTATCCACATTTAACTACACTAATGGAGTAGTGAGGGGAAAAAGTGTCGAGAAGAAGTTTACCCCCATTTTCATGGAGAGAACGAGGGGAACCACGAAGGAAAAACACCCTTAATACACCAGCTGGGATTTGAACGGGCAGACCAGACTAGACGTACTTGATGATAGGTCTGCGTGCGTACCGATGTTGATCCAAACTAATGTACTTAAGTAACTTTGTATTTTGGTATAACTTGCACCGTATTATCTGGTTTCACCATAACACGAAGGTCAAGCTTCTAGGCCCATTAAGAGTGTTTTTTCCTAAACGTTTTTTCCTAAACGTTTTTTCACTCTTCCTCCACGCAAACACTGACGAATTTCTTCTAAAACTCTACCTATGTCATCCCTACCCTATTTGTGTTAATGTGTGTAGTTATTGAACTGTTACTAAGAAGTGATGGAATCAAAAATAATATCACTAACATCTTCACAACTTCACTTAATGGAAGCCAAATTTAACTTACTAATGGGGTATTGAATGAAATGTATTTCCAAACTGGAGGATGCTTGGCTCTCAAAGTCCGGCACCAGTAATTATATCATAATAACTTAGCTAATTACGATAAACCTTTGATTGTTTTTAAACCCTTCCTTCACCTCTGACAAGACATCTTGTGAATGTGGGGAATGCCAGGCCTCCACCGTGGTTTGGATCCCACGTTAAACTGTAGGTCCTTCATTTCTTCTCACAATCACCCTACCATTACACATTAGCGTAAGTGCATATAACCCGAACGGGTAGTAAGACGCGGTGCTAATAATAATATTATTTATGTTTTCAAATAATAATAATAATTATTATTATTTCATTTTAAAAACTTAAATTATTAGTATCCTTATAGTAAAATTGAGAAGGTTACGTGGATATACAGGGTGACAAATAAGATGTCCTAAGAAGGCTGGGTGAAAAGATAACCATTTTGGATGTGATTCTTCGGTGCATAGCAAATTGAATTAAACACATCCTTAGGAGGAAATAAGAACTGTCTTCTGCGCTACGTCATACAAGGAAAAGTCGAGGGAAAGATAAGCTTAGGAAAGAGAATTCAAATATTGTATTACTTGAAGGAAAGAAGAAAATTCTAGGAGTTGAAGGAGGAGGCAGAGGACAGGGCTCATTGGCGGTCTTAGTTCCCTGACAATAGGAATGGATCTGTCGTAAAACAGAGCAGCTAGTAATAATAATAAAATAATAATAACAACAACAACCTTTTTCAAGTATCCATTACTAACTATGGGAGAACCAATATTTAAAGCTTATTTAAACACATCCTTACCAACATTGATTTAAAAGAAGACATTAAATCACAATAATAAAATTAGCAACGTCTAGTCACAAGATCAGAAAATGAATAATCTATTACCTTCAGGTTGGAAATTAGCTTCTTTCGCTATGAAAATTTTCAGTTTTCAAATTGTGTTTTTATATTAACTTAAATTGCTACAAAATAATGTGTATGGTACAAAGTGGAATGTTTCCCCTTGCTTTCCACTTGCCAGAGTTATTGTGCCAATTAACAATATTGCATACATATTTCCCCTTGCTTACCACTTGTCAGAGTTATTGTGCCAATTAACAATATTGCATACATATGTCCCCTTGCTTACCACTTGTCAGAGTTATTGTGCCAATTAACAATATTGCAAACATATGTCCCCTTGCTTACCACTTGTCAGAGTTATTGTGCCAATTAACAATATTGCATACATATGTCCCCTTGCTTACCACTTGCCAGAGTTATTGTGCCAATTAACAATATTGTATACATATGTCCCCTTGCTTACCACTTGCCAGAGTTATTGTGCCAATTAACAATATCGCATACATATGTCCCCTTGCTTACCACTTGTCAGAGTTATTGTGCCAATTAACAATATCGCAAACATATGTCCCCTTGCTTACCACTTGTCAGAGTTATTGTGCCAATTAACAATATTGCATACATATTTCCCCTTGCTTACCACTTGTCAGAGTTATTGTGTCAATTAACAATATTGAATACATATGTCCTCTTGCTTACCACTTGCCAGAGATATTGTGTCAATTGACAATATTGCATATATATTTCCCCTTGCTTACCACTTGCCAGAGTTATTGTGCCAATTAACAATATTGCATACATATTTCCCCTTGCTTACCACTTGCCAGAGTTATTGTGCCAATTAACAATATCGCATACATATGTCCTCTTGCTTACCACTTGCCAGAGTTATTGTGCCAATTAACAATATTGCATACATATTTCCCTTGCTTACCACTTGCCAGAGTTATTGTGCCAATTAACAATATCGCAAACATATGTCCCTTGCTTACCACTTGTCAGAGTTATTGTGCCAATTAACAATATTGCATACATATTTCACCTTGCTTACCACTTGCCAGAGTTATTGTATCAATTAACCATATTGCATACATATTTCCCCTTGCTTACCACTTGCCAGAGTTATTGTGCCAATTAACAATATTTCATACATATTTCCCCTTTCTTACCACTTGCCAGATTTATTGTGCCAATTAACAATATTGCATACATATGTCCCCTTGCTTACCACTTGCCAGAGTTAATGTGCCAATTAACAATATTGCATACATATTTCCCCTTGCTCGCCACTTGTCAGAGTTATTGTGCCAATTAACAATATTGCATACATATGTCCCCTTGCTTACCACTTGCCAGAGTTATTGTGCCAATTAACAATATTGCATACATATTTCCCCTTGCTTACCACTTGCCAGAGTTATTGTGCCAATTAAACAATATCGCATACATATGTCCTCTTTCTTACCACTTGCCAGAGTTATTGTGCCAATTAACAATATCGCATACATATGTCTCCTTGCTTACCACTTGCCAGAGTTATTGTGCCAATTAACAATATTGCATACATATGTCCCCTTGCTTACCACTTGCCAGAGTTATTGTGCCAATTAACAATATTGCATACATATTTCCCCTTTCTTACCACTTGCCAGAGTTATTGTGTCAATTAACAATATCGCATACATATGTCTCCTTGCTTACCACTTGCCAGAGTTATTGTGCCAATTAACAATATTGCATACATATTTCCCCTTTCTTACCACTTGCCAGATTTATTATGCCAATTAACAATATTGCATACATATTTCCCCTTTCTTACCACTTGCAAGAGTTATTGTGCCAATTAACAATATTGCATACATATTTCCCCTTGCTTACCACTTGCCAGAGTTATTGTGCCAATTAACAATATTGCATACATATTTCGCCTTTCTTACCACTTGCCAGAGTTGTGATGATTAACAAGATTGAATATTTCCCCTTACTTACCACTTGCTAGCACTCTAGCGGCAAGAGTAGGAATCTAGGAGTGGGGATACATTCTTAAAAGAGAAGGGGGGCATAGGGGGAATCGTGGATAAGCAAGGATGACGTCAAACAAATTTTTTTTTATGCTTGTAAAAAGAAAATTCGTGGAAAAAAAAAAGTAATTCATTTTGTTTAACTAACCATCCCTTTGTGGTGTAGATATATCATCGCTTTGCTTAAATCATGAGTAGGTTTACAAGGGCACTAAGACTTATATGTAACCCCAGACGCTGCCGTCACATGTATCGTTTACTATTCCTGAACGCCTACATTGACATCCTTGTTAAAACAAACATTATGTAAATAGGTCCATGTTTTAGAGTAGCATAATGATTATATATACAAATACCAGTGCTCTGAAACAACGTTTAGTTAAATTACCCAATTTTATATCCATGCAACTTTATTATGATAATTTTTATTTTTGTATGAAAATAGGGTATTTACTGACAAGCCCATTGGGAAGAGACCATTGGGAAGACATAGATGCAAATGGGAGGATAACATTAAAATGGACCTGAAAGAGATAGGGTCTAATGAGGTGGACTGGATATAACAAACTCAAGATAGGGATATGGTGTAATGAGGTGGACTGGATATAACATACTCAAGATAGAGGTATGATGTAATGAGGTGGACTGGATATAACAAACTCAAGATAGGGATATGGTGTAATGAGGTGGACTGGATAGAAATAACTCAAGATAGGAATATGGTGTAATGAGGTGGAGGGGATAGATCTAACTCAAGATAGGGATATGATGTAATGAGGTGGACTGGATATAACAAACTCAAGATAGGGATATGGTGTAATGAGGTGGACTGGATAGAAATAACTCAAGATAGGGATATGATGTAATGAGGTGGACTGGATATAACAAACTCAAGATAGGGATATGGTGTAATGAGGTGGACTGGATATAACAAACTCAAGATAGGAATATTGTGTAATGAGGTGGACTGGATAGAAATAACTCAAGATAGGAATATGGTGTAATGAGGTGGAGGGGATAGATCTAACTCAAGATAGGGATATGACGTAATGAGGTGGACTGGATAGAACTAACTCAAGATAGGGATATGGTGTAATGAGGTGGACTGGATAGAAATAACTCAAGATAGGAATATGGTGTAATGAGGTGGAGGGGATAGATCTAACTCAAGATAGGGATATGATGTAATGAGGTGGACTGGATATAACATACTCAAGATAGAGGTATGATGTAATGAGGTGGACTGGATATAACAAACTCAAGATAGGGATATGGTGTAATGAGGTGGACTGGATAGAAATAACTCAAGATAGGAATATGGTGTAATGAGGTGAGGGGATAGAACTAACTCAAGATAGGGATATGATGTAATGAGGTGGACTGGATATAACAAACTCAAGATAGGGATATGGTGTAATGAGGTGGACTGGATATAACAAACTCAAGATAGGGATATTGTGTAATGAGGTGGACTGGATAGAAATAACTCAAGATAGGAATATGGTGTAATGAGGTGGAGGGGATAGATCTAACTCAAGATAGGGATATGATGTAATGAGGTGGACTGGATATAACAAACTCAAGATAGGGATATGGTGTAATGAGGTGGACTGGATAGAAATAACTCAAGATAGGGATATGATGTAATGAGGTGGACTGGATATAACAAACTCAAGATAGGAATATGGTGTAATGAGGTGGAGGGGATAGAACTAACTCAAGATAGGGATATGACGTAATGAGGTGGACTGGATAGAACTAACTCAAGATAGGGATATGATGTAATGAGGTGGACTGGAAAGAACATTCTCAACATAGGGATAGGTGTCGTAATTTTGTATGTGAGGCAAGGAACTTTCGAGTTCCTAATGTCAAATTAACTAAGTGAGTATAAAAGTAGATCTCAGTGATTAATAAAAATCATAAATTGGAATTATAAACTAAGTTTTCTTTAGTTTTTTTATCTTAATAATTTACTTTCAACTTTTAATTGAAGGTTATCCAAAGCTTAATTACTTTCATGTTCTCACAACATCATTAGTAACAGAAGCACAGGTGATTAAATATTCACATAGCTTTGAATCCAGCTCGTATTGGTGGGCACGTGGACTAAACTGAGGACTTACTTACCGGGGACAAGGGCATCAGGGTTTGAATCCCAGCTCGGTGTAGTTCCCTTCTAAATGGTTTCCCACTCTTCTTCTGCAACCATTTTCTCTAAAACTCAAACTTCTTCATCCCTACCCTATAATAGTATTTTAAGGTGGGAATGCAGGGAACGTGAGTTAAGACCAGTGATCTAGCAGTTAAAAAAAATAGAAACACATTTTTAGGCCAAAATAAACCAACAGTTTTTTTTATCATCGTGTCTTACTACCTGTTCAAATAATATGCCTATGTACTAATTAAACTAATGGGCCAGGGATTAGGAAGGGTTGATTTAGAGGAAATGCACCCGCATTTGCATGGGGGGAGAGTGGAAAACCATTTAATGAAAACCCACCCTCAGTGCATCCGACTGGGGTCAAACCCTAATCTTTCCATCTTAGGCAGACCAATTAGCTCTCCAGTATCAACATGGGGTTTAATTTTCTTCACGTGGTGATATCAACAGTTGTTGAATACATGTCATGAGCATAGTGGCATTAGATGATAAACTTTTTTAAATTAAGATAAAAAGTTTTCGTCAAATTCCAAGACATGCTTATGACAGATATTAAAGAACTGTTGATATCACCACGTGAAGAAAATTAAATTCTATGTTTGTACTGAAGCAATATTTGATTCATTTTAACCTAAAAAGTGTTGCTATAAAAACTACTACAAAAAACACACCTTGGCTTGTGCCCCCTACATCCCCAACTTAATGCGTATGGATCAAACAGGTAATTAGAAGCAGTACTTTTTTTGCTTTAACATACGCCAGTAAATTAAGGAACAACATTGTAAGACGATTCTTCCTCTTATTCGAGTAAAACGAAATTAGGAAAATATACACAAATAAAAGGGGAAAAAAAGGGAGCAACAAGTTTAGTGTTTAGGGGGAGGGGGGGGAGAGAGAAAATGGTGTGGCGTAACCCCTCCATAATACTCGAATATAACCGCGAAATTAAAGTTCGGTTGAAAAAGAGTGTTTGTACGTGCGCGCGCGCGCGTGAGTAACTGGTGGGTGGTAGGGTTGTCGAGACGCCTGGAGGGATGGAGGGTGGGGGGTGGGGGGGGGGGGGGGGGCTCGCCATTTTTGGCTGCCCGTAGGCTCGGGAGGCTACGGACAGGATTACCTCCGCAGTGCATTGCAGGCTTTTCATCCCGGCACTCCGTGACGTCCCTCCATCGACTGGGATTCAGGCAGGTAAAAAAAAATTATATATACAAAAAAAAGTTTTCAATTTTATACGAGATATCAACCACTAACCTTAAATCTTCCTTCCCCCGCTGATAATGTTATTATTATTGTGAGACTTTTTAACTACCCACTGTTTCTTATAAACTTACTAAATATGTCTGTCTGAGAGTGTGTATATTTAGTGGGTTTTCCCCCTACACAATGCAGCTATCCTGTAGATGTATGTTAATAAACTAACCTTTTACCTAACCAGAAAAAAAGTGTTTTGTTATTTAAACTTCCTTAAGCCCAAGTTCCTCTTCAAAATTCAATGTCATTAATATGTGTTTAATTCAAGATTTTAACAAAGGTATTTATGTATTTTGTTTTGTTTATTATGTTCTATTTATATTTTAACCTATTACACACTATTTATAACAAAAACTCATATTTGAATTGCTTGGAACAAAAGCCAGGTAAGTGACACAAAAGTCTTGCTTAAAAAAAATGACAATAAAATGAAACCATAAATTTGGAATCACAAAATAATATAATTTTCGCCTCATAGATCGCAGAAAACTTGCCTTATTTTCCCTCTAAGCCAGTGGAATATGTATGTTCATCTGATATTGTTAACTGGGTTTCAGAAAAGTCACTAATTTTTTTTTTTGTTCCAAGTCCCTTACAGGTACCTTAACTATAAATTAAAATATCTAATTTAACATAATATTAGTATTGAATGTATTTGCGATGATTAAGTGTGATTTAAAAGACATAATTGAGATTGTTCGACGAATGGAATACACATTTTCAGGGCACCTGTTAATTTATGTTTATATATTAAACTAGAGCAATGTGATCAAGTGTATGACAAATATTGAAACGGTTGCGATCAAAGATGTAACGTTAATTTTATATTCCGCAAGTGCTATCGATAGATATGAAATTTTAAATAATTTCAAAGTATGACAGCACTATGACAATGGGGTTATTTAATTTTTATTTTATCTAATTTTTTAAATATAAAATTGTAGCCTTTTTAAGTTTTTTGAAATAAAAATATCAGTGAAATGGTTAGTAGATTAATTAAAGCAGTCTATGTAAACAGGCTATATTAAAATTATTCGTTACAAAGCTAGTAATCACTAAGAGTTTATCTATATTCTTCAAATTGTGATTTACTGCTATTTTCTCATTAATATTTAACATCTTGTTTTATGCACAATTTATTATGCTTAGTTTTATTGGAGCGTTTCCATTTTATATTTTATCATTAAATTATTAGAAAATGTACTAGGAACTAATTTAGTATGAAACAATATCCATCCTGTAGTGCCTATAGTATTTAAATAGGAACAGGAACAAAAATAGTCAACCAATACATTTAAGTTCACTGTAGTATATCATCACCGAACACAAAATAATTACATCCAGTGATCTCAGTTTCTTAAAGCTCACAATCTTATTTCATGATAATAACAGGATAGTTCCTTTTAACGGAGGTTGAGGCTTACCCTCGTACACCATCTGATCTAAGTCCCAGTTAGATTCTTAAAGGTGGGCTACACTATTAGGTTAAGTAACATATACGCCTTTCTTTCAACAGATACATAAAATTCAACTAATTTTAGCCCCTGTAAGAATAAAATCGTGTTCCACTCGTACAGGGATACAGAGTGGGGTTGCCTATATTTAAAAAATCAAGGCACACATGACCATTGCGCATGCGTGAGGAGGAGAGAAAAAACAGCGCCCTTAGTAGCATAGATACGTACTACGTATATTCCAGGGAGATTCATTACGGATTTGTTTTTACCACCTGTTCAGGTTATATGCCTATGTACTGATTACGCTAATGAGTTAGGGATAAGAAGGATAAATTTAGAGAAAGTGCACCCCAAATTGCGTGGGGGGGAAGAGTGAAACATAAATTTGAAAGAAAAAAAAACCTCAGTACACTCGACCGGGAATTGAATCCCGATTTTTCTGTCATCGGCAGTCGAGCCTAACACTAGAGTGATGCCTTAAACCATGCGTTCACTGAAGCAGGTCATATTAAATTACACATATTATATTTTATAGTATAGTATATGTAATGTGTATATTGTAAATATTCCTGAACTTTTGTGCGAACTATATTTGGTCAATTACACCATATTTAACGATTCTGGCTCAAATCTCAATGTGTTTAGCAAAAGAAATTACATTCACATAATCTCGTATAAAATGCAGGCCGATACGTTCAAAAGAAAGTTTTGCGTTTTTGACTATCTCCACCAGCGGGACCGCACGTAAATTCTTCTTAGAATAAACAAAGAAATATAAACTTTTTTTTTTCTCACCACGTTTCACTACTTGTTTGGGCTGCACTTACATACATTACTAACATCAATGTGTAAGGAATAAGGAAGATATAATTTAGAGGAATTATTCTCGAATTGGAGTTGAGAAAAAGTGAAAAACCATCCAGTAAACAATAACCTCATTAGAACCCGGCTTTCAAAACCAGACACTCCCCTTTACTGACAAGCCACCTGATTGAGCTGGACATTAAAACTGCGTGTCCACTGATACAGGTTAGATATACATTAATAGATTATTTATAATCAATAGAGTCACTCTCCCTTTACCTCTTTGCGTCTTGTACTTACTTTGTAAACAACACTTTCTGAACAATATCTACTGAGGTTCGCGAGCCTAATTTTTGGTGGGTCACGAGAAGTTTTTGAATTGTGAGGCTAGTGTAACTAATTTAAAAATTAATTTAATGTAAAAATAAGAAAGCGAAAAAAGTTAAAAAAAAAGGGGGAAAAATTAAGCATAAAATACATGGATACGGGAAATGGGTTTCATGTTCGTACCTACGGTGTGGACGTAAATGCCTTCATCAATATAACTTAGAAACAAAGGCATCCTTTGCAAGTACCTCATTACGAGAAAATAGATAATTATTTTCGGTAAAATTATATTCAATAATAAATTGAAAACACAATATTGAAACAAAATCTCTCCTCCTCCTATTGTAATTATTATTATTATTAGCACCGCTTCTTACTACCCGTTCGGGTTATACGCACTTACGCTAATGTGTAATGGTAGGGTGAATTGTGAGATGAAATGGAGGACCTACAGTTTAACGTGGAATCCAACCACGGTGGAGGCCTGGCATTCCCACAATCACAAGTTGTGATTAATACACGTCTTGTCAGAGGTGAAGGAAGGGTTTGGTAATCAGATAAATCTGTTCCGGGACCGAGGATTGAAGCCCGGACCCCATACCCAGAAGTCTGACACCTTACCCTAGACCACCAGGTCACCCTTATCCTATCTGAATGTCTATTAAAGATAGGCGAGGCGTGAAAGTTTTACGTTATAAAAATTGTATCATGGTTCTAAAAGGTTTTCTAGCCACTTGTATAATGTATTTGGTGTTGAATTCAATTCGTTCAATACAACTGACTTATGATCACAACACCCTAGTGTAGTGAAAGTATTCTTCTGTAGAAATTTGAAAATATTTCATCGTCTTATCTATTCACTCTATTTAAATGAATAAAAACATGTACAAGTAACACCCACTTTTAACTACAGGCATACTACAACTGATGGTAGCGTATAACCCGAACGGGTAGTAAGACACGGTGCTAAATATTATTACAACTGATGGTAATTTGAATTAAGACAATTTGCACTTACTACGCTTTTTAATCACCCCCATGCTCCTAGCTTGAGGCAATTACTTCGCAGAAGAATGTGGGGAATGCCAGGCCTCCACCGTGGTTCGGATTCACGTTAAACTGTAGGTCCTTCATTTCATCTCACAATCACCCTACCATTACACATTAGCGTAAGTGCGTATAACCCGAACGGGTAGTAAGACGCGGTGCTAATAATAATAATAATAATAATAATAATAATAATAACTTCGCAGAAACGACAACACAGCGATAAGACGCTAGGTACTGCTTGTATCACTGTCAAGTGATTTGTATGTTTGCCCTTTTTAGATATATAAGGCATAGAGTGTTTAATTTTAGCTATAAATGTGCTATCTACGATTGTTAGTTCCGTATATTATGATTGCAGTACAGTATATTCATCTATAAGTGAACAAAAATGCTTTGCTTCGATTTGTGACGAGTTTCGAAACACGACAGTGGCCTAGAACCTTAACTGTCGTACTGGGTACCTGTATGCGTATACTGGTACTCCTCAGGCCGCATTTCCTAAGACCACTATCGCATTATACTAGACTACCTACCATAAAAATTTGTAAAGAATCCTGTAAAACAAAGCTTCAAATCATTCACCATGTCAATATAAAAACAAAACTTTTTTACTTAAAAAAAATACAGTCCTACCATCACTGTATAGCCCCCTCCCTCTTTTTATCCTCCCTCCTATTTTCATCTCATTCCTGTTTCCTCACCCCTATCCCCCGCCCCCTTCAACAACCCCACTTTCCCTTCAACAACTTTTTTTTACAACGACGATATAATATACTATCGACATTTTTATGAGGAATAAATTAAATTTTCAGAATAAAATATAGCCTATGTTACTTGCTGATAATGTAGCTTTATATTGGTGAAAAAATTTTTTAAAATAGGTTCAGTAGTTTTTGAGTTTATCCATTACAAACAAAAAAATCAAATCTTTCCTCTTTATAATATTAGTATAGATTGCAATAACGGGGAGTTCGAGGTTCGAATCCCATTTGGGCGTACTTATAGTGGTTTTCCCTAAATGATTCTACACTCCTCACGAAAATGCGGTTACACTTATTCTATATTCAACTTTACTTTTTATATAATTAATGTTTATAATTGGATCCGAATAGAGTATTTTAAAATGAAGTTTTTTGTATCAAAATTTTATTTAGGTGTTATTAATTTCAAATCGAATACTTAACTAAATGTTATTTGCATCACGTGACTAACTTTATTAAAAAGCATTTTTCGCGTCTGCGCAATGACTTACGACGTTCGTGGGCGGACTGTATAAAGAACAAAGTTTCCTAGCACTATATCCCAGGGGAAACTTGAAGTTATTTATACAGGTCTGGAAATAGTTCGGTGGTCTCTGTTCTACTTACATTCATAGCTCGAGGCTCCCTTTCATACACACAGCTTGATCCCAAAGAGGTTTCCTAGTGCAGAACGTACTTGATTTATGTCAGGTTGGTAGGAATGAAAACTTGAATATCAAATATTATGGGCTCTGATCTTATTTGACCGTAGCACAGTACAATTTTACTAGAAAGGGACTTTTAGAAAATACAAACTTTTTTACTGTCAAGTAGGTGACCTGGTGGTCTAGGGGTAAGGTGTCAGACTTCTGTGCTAGCGGCCAGAGTTCAATCCTCGGTCCCGTCACAGATTATCTGATTACCAAACCCTTCCTTCACCTCTGACAAGACATCTTGTGAATGTGGGGAATGCCAGGCCGCCACCGCGGTTCGGATTCCACGTTAAACTGTAGGTCCTTCAGTTTCATCTCACAATCACCCTACCATACACATTAGCGTAAGTGCGTATAACCCGAACGGGTAGTAAGATGCTGTGCTAATAATAATAATAATTATTATTATTTTTAGTACTTAAATTTAGTTATTTAAATTTAATAAGCTAATAATTTCCAGGTATAGATTCAATTGTTTCAGAATTAATAAAGGGATGTGCTGAAATTTTAGTAATAGAAATTCATATAAGGCTTAATCCCATACGGAACCTAATACAACATTAATGAGATTGATGCCATATTCAAGAAAATAATTGGGGATTATCAATGTGGATTTCGACGAAATAGATCAATGACGGATTAGATTTTAATAATTCGACAAATATTATGGAAAAAAAAGTGAGAATAAAACATGACGGTACATTAATTATACATAGGTTTTAAAAAGGCTGAAGATTCAGTTAAAATAAACTAATTATTTGAAATTTTAGCTAAGTTTGGGATACCCAAGAAAACTTGCCAAGCTAATTGAGGTATGTTTGACTGATACGCGTGACAGGGTACGGGTTGGATGTCACTTATCAAATACTTTCTAAATACATAATAGGTTGAAACAAGGAGATGCATTTCCTGACACTAAACGGTACAATTCAGATAATGGACACACAGATGATTTAGATTTGTTGGGAAATAATAAGGGATCTGTTGCAAGAAATGCAGGCATTTCATTAGACAGTTGTAGTTTTAGAAGTGAACGCTGTAAAGTCCAAGTATATGATCACGCCAAAAATAATGATTAAGGATGAGATTTAGGATTACTGTGAACAACATATTATTTGACAGGGGTAATAAGTTTATATATTTAGGAACCATTTGAACAAACAATAAAGATAATTATTTCTAAATAAATGGAACACATCTAAGTATTTTACCTGACATTAAAAATATATGTATTTTTTATTATTATTAGCACCGCGTCTTACTACCCGTTCGGGTTATACGCTCTTACGCTAATGTGTAATGGTAGGGTGATTGTGAGATGAAATAAGGACCTACAGTTTAACGTGGAATCCGAACCACGGTGGAGGCCTGGCATTCCCCACATTCACAAGATAACTTGTCAGAGGTGAAGGAAGGGTTTGGAAATCAGATAAATCTGTGCCGGGACCGAGGATTGAACCCCGGCCGCCAGCATAGAAGTCCGACACCTTACCCCTAGACCACCAGGTCACCTATGTATTTTTTAAAAGATCGATTAATAACATAATCACTTTTATGATTTTATTACATTCGGAGCCACTTTGTCGGTGGATAGTCCTGATAATTAATAAAAGGCTTTGGAAAATATTTTTAAAAAAAGGAAGGGAAGAAGGGATAATATTTCGGCACATGTTGATTAAGGACAGAGAAGACGGGGAGCTGAAATTAGTTGTTGAATTTTGGTTCTTTCCCCCCCCCCCCCAGAATTTTAACACTATTTATATTATTATTATTATTATTTTATTATTATTATTTTTCATCACACAGCGAGTGCTTTTTATTTAATTTATACAGAATATAACTGGGGCGCAAATTTTAACTATAATTTAGGGTGCATAAAAACCCTTATGTTGTTTAGGGTCAGGAGTGTGAACTACTGCATCAATGCCTACCTGCTTTTTTATAGTGTGAATAAAATTTTTGACTTTCTCAGGATTTGAAACCTAATCTCTAATGTGATTTTAATAATCATCTGTAGATCAACCAGAAATGATCTCGGTCATGGCTCAGGTTCAAACTGTATTCCATCCAAGGAGGAATGTTCCCTCACCTTCGACGAATTATTCCCCTTGGTAACGGGAGAAACAGTTGAAAAGCTCGCCGGTTCAGTGGGTGAATTATTGGTGTAACCTGGCAAGAAGCGATGTTTGGAACTGAACTGTGGTGTGGAAAGGACTACTGATCCTAAAAATACTCGACCCAAATATACATCACGACGACTAACCAACACTTGACGTGGACGAGAGCCAAGATCTTCCCAACTTCATGCAGGGACCAGAACTGGATCATGACTAGCAGTAGGCGAGGAATGATCAAAATAACATAAACCTAGTACAGAGAATAGCACTTATAAATCATGAATAACAGTAGGCGAGGAATGATCAAAATAACATAAACCTGGTGCAGAGAATAGCACTTATAAATCATGAATAACAGTAGGCAGGGAATGATCAAAATAACATAAACCTAGTACATAGAATAGCACTTATAAATCATGAATAGCAGTAGGCAGGGAATGATCAAAATAACATATACCTGGTGCAGAGAATAGCACTTATAAATCATGAATAACAGTAGGCAGGGAATGATCAAAATAACATAAACCTGGTGCAGAGAATAGAACTTATAAATCATGACTAGCATAGGCAGGGAATGATCAAAATAACATAAACCTGGTGCAGAGAATAGCACTTATAAATCATGAATAACAGTAGGCAGGGAATGATCAAAATAACATAAAACCTGGTGCAGAGAATAGCACTTATAAATCATGAATAACAGTAGGCAGGGAATGATCAAAATAACATAAACCTGGTGCAGAGAATAGAACTTATAAATCATGACTAGCAATAGGCAGGGAATGATCAAAATAACATAAACCTGGTGCAGAGAATAGCACTTATAAATCATGAATAACAGTAGGCAGGGAATGATCAAAATAACATATACCTGGTGCAGAGAATAGCACTTATAAATCATGAATAACATAGGCAGGGAATGATCAAAATAACATAAACCTGGTGCAGAGAATAGCACTTATAAATCATGAATAACAGTAGCAGGGAATGATTAAAATAACATAAACCTGGTGCAGAGAATAGCACTTATAAATCATGAATAACAGTAGGCAGGGAATGATCAAAATAACATATACTTGGTGCAGAGAATAGCACTTATAAATCATGAATAACAGTAGGCAGGGAATGATCAAAATAACATAAACCTGGTGCAGAGAATAGCACTTATAAATCATGAATAACAGTAGGCAGGAATGATCAAAATAACATAAACCTGGTGCAGAGAATAGCACTTATAAATCATGACTAGCAATAGGCAGGAATGATCAAAATAACATAAACCTGGTGCAGAGAATAGCACTTATAAATCATGAATAACAGTAGGCAGGGAATGATCAAAATAACATATACTTGTGCAGAGACTAGCACTTATAAATCATGACTGTCAATAGTAAGGAATGATAAAAATCATATAAACTTGGTGCAAGTAATAGCAATTATAAGCCATGACTGGAAATAGGCAAGGAATGATCAAAATCATAAAACTTGGTGCAAAGAATAGCACTTATAAATCATGACTGACAGGTAGGGAATGATCCTAAACTTAGTGCAAGGAATGGTACTTTTGAATCATGATTAGTATTAGACAAGGAATGATCAAAATAATCTAATCTTGGTGCAGGGACCAGGACTTCTAAGTCATGACAATGAACAGACAAACTTTGAGCAGGAACTATATTCCTATTAATCACCATCAAAATGCGTTTTTAAAGGTAATTAATTGGGACTTTATATCAAACCTATCTCTTACTTCCAATACACGTGTTATCATACTTTTTTTCGAGACCTATATTATTGACAGATAACAGATTAGGTAGATACGTCGTTTAGAATAAATACAAACTTTCTTAAAATCAAGTAAATTCACTTTGATCATATCATTTTTAATATGGTAATTTAATTATATTGCATGATGACCAGGAACCATTGTCCACTGTGAACAATATTTCCTTGTTTATTATTATTATTAGCACCGCGTCTTACTACCCGTTCGGGTTATACGCACCTACGCTAATGTGTAATGGTAAGGTGATTGTGAGATGAAATGGAGGACCTACAGTTTAACGTGGAATCTGAACCACGGTGGCGACCTGGCATTCCACACATTCACAAGATGTCTTGTCAGAGGTGAAGGAAGGGTTTGGAAATCAGATAAATCTGTACCGGGATATTTCCTTGTTGTTATTGAGTAGGAAAAAATATAAAATAAATATAATGCTGCCTCTAACAATACAATGTAGGCACTTAGTTCAAAAAGTAAATTTAAATTATCCCATAGGGCTTAGACCTCCCTTTTGTCACTACTAATAATCAACATAAAATTATCCATTTTTTGAAATTTTTGGAGAAAGAAATATTCCTAATCAAAACACTTCATCCAAGTTTTAAAACGCATAGGTTAAAACTTAAGTATTTTGTATATTTAATTCAGTGAAAACGGAAATCTTAGTTGTTTTTTTTAGTCTGAATGAAAAATCTGCCTCCCACTGAACGTTTACTAAGAAGGGCCTTTTAATTATTATTTTTTTGGCTGTAAAATCCTTCTCTTTCGTAACATTAATTTATACTTTGTTAAAAAAAAAACTCCTATGTTTTAATAAGAATTTATTGGATTTTCCCCCCAATCAATCATTTCTACTAAATTTAACCAAGCGTCCAAATGAGTACAAATCTATCACGTGTGTTGTTTTGTAAAATATAAATAAAGAATACATATTTAATTTGAAGCATTAACTTCTTTTAGCACGACGTCTTACCACACGTTAGGGTTATACATCGATGTACTAATTATTCTAATGTGTTAGGAAAGAGTAAAGTTGAATTTATAGAAAGTGTACTCACATTTACGTGGATGGAGCGTGGAAATCCATTTAAGGAACAACCCTCAGTACACCCACGGGATCGAACATCAATCTCCCCTTCATCGGTAGTCTAATCTATTGCAAGAGTGGCGCCTTAGACCATTCATTCACCGAAGCGGGTGAAACTGATTCTTTAGTTTAGTTAGATCAAAACGTTATCCGATTAAACTACCTTTAACAGCTGTTAACCCATTCAGTGGCCGAATAGTCTAAGAAGTCACCCTCGTGTTAGATTGTTCTGTTGTATTTGTTGTATTTTAGCTCTAGTTTTTAAAAAATAATTTTTGTGTGTTTTTTATATATATATTATTTTGTTAAACTTCAATTTAATTGTATTGGTTAAGTGTAAGAAAAGGCAGTAGCCTTAACTTCGCTATTAAAGTCGATGATATGATTATTATTATATTATTATATTTTTATTATTATATTATTCTGATGACGGAAATATCGGAAATTGAACGTGATAGACCTTACGGACTCTATAAAGTCAACTAAAAAGGGCCTGATTTGCAACTGTCGCTTCTGATATTTAATATCAATGCTTTAAAGTGAGGGTAAAAAATGGTAAAAATGCAATCAACGTTGAAGCAAAAAAATATTTTGCTTATTCTAAAAGGTTCTTTCTATTACCTACATACATACCGTGTTGGTAAATGGTTCCAACTTTTATCAGGATTCTAAAAAATGAAGTGTGGAGTAAGATTAAGTCTGATTTTGGCTAGTCATCTTGACAAATATCCCTCCTTGTTCACCCTGAGTCGGTCCTATATCATACACCCCCAATGTAATGTATATTTTGCGGGCCACGTAGCTCATATGGTTGGTTTTCTGCTCCACAGCGTGGTTGTTTTTCTCCCCGGTTGAGCATAACAAGTCCCATCCGCCAAGATGGACGCGATCAAGAAGAAGATGCAGGCGATGAAGCTGGAGAAGGACAACGCCCAGGACAAGGCTGACACCTGTGAGGGTCAGGCCAAGGATGCCAACCTGCGCGCAGACAAGGTACAGTAATACCAACAGGTATCAAAACAGCGCCACTTGTTGGTAACAAAAATTTACTTATAGAACAAATAAAGGTCGACACCTTACAGGGTTGGGTTGAGGGTGTCAAGTTGAGTTTTAAGAAGGATCAACATTAAAAAAAACTACTAAACAGGTTATTTCTTCTTTGGGATTTCGTAGTCACTGGTATATGGCACCACTTAGTAAGATAAAAAAACTGAATTATCGGTTGTTCCTTACTCTTGACTGTCTAGTGTTGCTCTGGAATTTGTGGCTACACTGGATATAATCGTTTAGGGAACTGCATGGTTACTATCGGGAAACAGCGTTGTCATTTTCTTGTTATCATGTGGTTGATCTCCTCTCAATACAAGATAAGTTTCGCAACGCTGGTTAGTCAAGGTTGCCAGTAATTCCTCGTTACCCCAGCACACCACCTTCAGACATAACTGAGAATGAGGATATTTGGCAACAGTTGACTCAGAGAGAGAGAGTGAAGATAAAGCTTTTCTCCATAAAAGACTTGTAGTTCCCTCAGCAATGCTATTGGATGTAGTAACGTGACGTGTTTCGTCCTTGCAGGTGAACGAGGACGTGCGTGACCTGGTGAAGAAACTGGCCCAGGTGGAGGGTGATCTCGTCGCCACCAAGAACAATCTGGAGCAGGCCAACAAGGATCTGGAGGAGAAGGAGAAGGCCCTCCAGAACGTGAGTACATCCTAGCTGCGAATGCGCTTGCGTGGATGTTTGTTAGTAAATAATAAGAAGACTATCAACGGATTAACTTCACGTCTGGTGTTTTAATTTGATCACACAGGTCGTTTCAACGTGAGATGAAAGAAAACGCGAGCTTGGATCCATGATTTCACAGCTTTTATGGAAAAACTGTTTTTTTTAATTAATTCAAATACTGATTCAATAGATACGTTTAGGTTAATTTTCTGCACACAAAATCTCAAAATTTCTTGATTCCCCCCACATTTTTATAGTGGAACCCCCTCGGTGGCGTAGTTGGTTAACGCGCTTGTCATGTTGAGCTCGACTGCTGAAGACGGGGAGATGAGGTTTGAATCTCGGTAGGGTGAAATGGGGGTGGTTTTAACTAAATGATTTTCCACTCTCCCTCCACGCAAATGCGGGTTCACTTCCTCTAATTAAAACTTCTCAATTCCTAATACATTAGCGTAATTAGTACTTAAAGCGTATAATCCGAACAGGTAGTAGGACGCGCTGCTAAATAATAATAATAAAAAAATGATCATGGAATTTTAATAGCACTTTCTCTCTTAATTTAAAATAGTTTCTGTTGAAAATCTAAAATACCCATTGGCAATATTCAAGAAATATTGAGATAACTTGGGTGTAAGAAATTAAATTAAACGTATCTGCTGAATTAGTAGTTGATTTATTTTGACCAAAAAAAAAGGAATATTGTCACAAAAACTGTGAAAATACTTAAGTTATTCGCGTTCCCTTTCCATCCCATTTTGACCCTAGACTTGATCATGAGGAATAAATTAAAACACATACATATTTTAATATTAACATAACTGATAATTCAAGATTAATTACTGGTTTCTGTATGAAATATTTATGTGCTCAAAAAAAAAATTACACTACTTTAATCGTTAGGAATCGCTCTTGTCCATAAAAAAAACCCCAACTACATTGCACTCAAATCAATTAAATAATTGTTCTGCCACTGATAGTAACGTGAGTGTACCCCACGGTGGGCAAGGAAGAGTACTAAACCAACGTTACCACAAACTAATCCCCGTCTTTTACGCCAATCGTACATACTAAAATCTGATAGCAGTTCTCATTTTAATATAAACGTGCCGTTGCCATGGCAACAAATGTACGTTCGTTGGTAAGAGATGGGGGCTTGTTACTCTGTCCATACACCTCCCTTGTAAATATTAGCATCTTGTCAACACCCCCCTTGAATGGCAATTACTAAAAAAACTACTTGCACCCTTGTGATAGACTAGACTACCGATGACGGGGAGATACCGATCGGCTGTACTGAGGGTGGTATTTCCTAAATGGTTTCCCACTCTATCTTTCTACACGCAAATGCGGCCACACTACCTCTAAATTCAACCTTAACTCATCCCCAACTCATTAAAGTAATCAATACATAAGCATTAACCCGAATGGGTAGTAAGACGTGGTGCTAAAATAACTACTTGTGAAATGAGAACTATTTTCCAAGGAGTACACTCTGGGAACAGTTAATGAATAATTATGTAATTACAGAACCAACTCTGTGGTCTAACGTTAACAGCTTCTGGCTACATATATTGAAGTCCCGGGTTCGATCCCTGGCGCTTACAGATTTTTTTTGTGAAGCACTGGGTCCTAAATGGGGTCAAACCCAGCCTCTCTGAGACAAACGAGGAGCTACTTAAACGAATAAGTAGTGGCTCGGGTCTAGAAAACTGAGATTTACAGCCGTATTGACCACATGCCATCCTATATAAGCAAAATTTTGCACTATCTTAGCCAACAGATGGCGTCCGCTTAGTCGGTATGGCGATTGTGGAATGCCATAGAGTTATGTTAATTACAGTGTTTTACATAATGTTCTAGGCACATAAATTAACTCTTTATAGCCACCCAGAATCTATTTTTGTATTTATATAATTATTATTTGAGCTATGTAGGCGATTAAACAACATGGACTTAAGATTAAAGTAGTTTCAAATTAACTAACCACATTAACAATAAATCTCAATAAAGCCTCATCCAACCAAAACCAAATTCCTAAATTAATTTAAAAAAAAATACCAAATAAAAATACATACATTGGTTTGTTGTTAGCAGTCGATGGTAAAATACCTTAGAGTACAGTTTTTGACCTTCGTTGAGGTTCAAATTCCATGACCATAAAATCTTAGATGTGCACAACTCTTTCATTACTTAAGCATTTACAAATCTTTGTTATATCTATTAAAATTAATAACATACAAACTTTATAGACCTACTAGATTTAGAAAATATTTAAAATTTAATGAAGATTTTGATTTTATGATTACTATGACACCTATAATATTCACAATCGATTAAAAAGCACTCAAATAGGAAGATTTGTATTAACAGGTCACTTAAAAATACTAGAAAAATTATAACTTAATTTTCAAATTTGAATATAGTAAGCTTAATTAATAACATCTGAGAAGTTTTATTTGGTTGGATTGGATAGAAAAAAACAACGTGGTTTGTATCTCAGAGATCAACGTAACATGTTATTATTTTGTTATTAATAAAAATGGCAGCATTTGACCACTTTCATGCAATTTATGGTATGTTTTCAGAATGTTTGATATTATTTATAAAAGGTCGTCCTGTTGAATATTTTAGCAAATTGATCAGTGTGTGACCGTGTGGTGTTAAACGTTTGTAGGCCGAGAGTGAGATGGCTGCACAAAACAGGAAAGTACAGCTCATTGAAGAGGATCTTGAGCGATCTGAAGAAAGGTCCAACACCGCCCTCACCAAGTTGGCCGAGGCCTCAGAGGCAGCTGAGGAGGCAAAGCGGTAAGCTTGTCCTAACCTTAAGGAGAATTACCTCAAAGCTCGACCGCTGATACCACTTAACACACACACACATATATATATATATATTTGTATTTATCACTGCCTCTTACTAGCCGTTCGGGTAACATGCCTATGTATTAGTTACACTAATGTGCTAGGGATTAGAAAGGTTTACTTGAGAGGAAATGCACCGACATTTGTGTGAAAAAAAGAGAGTGGAAAATAATTTAGAAAATCATCCTCAGGGCACCCGACTGGGATCGAGCCCCAATCTACCCTTCTTTGAAGATATAGTTTTACTCATATATCTAGGATACTCATCACCTGCCGCTCAATAACGTAACATATGTTGGTCACATGGTCTAACGCGCCACTCTCGAGGATAGCTGGTGACTGGGATATTGAAGTTCAAATCTCGCTCGGATGTATTGCGGATGGTTTTTACTAAATTATTTCCCCCTCTTACTTCACACAAACGCAGATACATTTCCTCGTCCCTAGTCCACTAGCGTAATTATTGTATGTGTATAACCGGAAAGTATACAAATACGCGCTGAAAATAAAAGGGGGAAGACAAAATATGCCATTGGTAGCTATGAATAATGAAACCTACACGATCATAGCCCTATACGTTGTCATGTGGTTTTAAGAGAAAATAAAACATAGTGTGATGTATTACCACCATTTAAAAAAATATAAATACGTTAACTTAAATTAATTTTGAATTTTATACCTACATATATCTTGAGGAACACTCATAAACGTCAATTTTTTTTTGATGATAAGTTGATTAAATTACAGTGACTTTTTTTTATAAAGTTTATTAAGCATTCGATACTTAAAATTTTTTCATCTCTTTCGTTTTCATACTGTTTAACCAAACTTAATATGTACACCCTAACACGCCAATAGGCTCTTTATTGACCCGCCTCGGTGGCGTAGCTAGCTAACATGCTAGTCGTGTTGAGCTCGACTGCCAAGGATGGGGAGATCGAGGTTCGAATCTCGGTCAGGTGAACTGTGTAATGTAACTGATTTGCCCCTGAAAAGTATGTGAAAGCATTGACAATAATATCGTCCTAATTTTATAAATGTATCCTATTTCATTTAAATTATATAGTATATTAAATGGCGCTTAAAGCACTTCTTCTTCTAAGAAGGCAAAAGCCACTGATCAGTGACGTCACGCACGTGACATTAGTCAAGTCAGGTCTACAATATAATATTTCAAATAATAACTCCCTCTTCTCGAAGGTTCGAATAGAGATTTTAAAATGTAACTTGAGTCATTTTCCGGCTCTAGAACCTCCCAGCAAAAGAGAGATGTTTTTGTCTTGTATTTTGTTTTTCTAAACTAAACCTTCTCGAAGCTTCCATGAGCAAGGGATATATACAAAGAATGGTGCAACGTAAAGGCAGTTGGTGTCCAGAACTGACAGAACTCACTTGGGCACTTGGCGTCCAGCAACACCTGTCCGCGCTCATACAATAGACCGCATATATATTTCAACGACATGATCTATTTTCTCATTAAATAAACAGAGATTCAGAAATAAAAACATGTCAAAATAATAAGTGTGTATTAATTATAATTCTTTAATTGGCGCTCGATCACGGGGCTATACATACCAATTAACTCACAACATCAAAAAACCGGACCGATTTAATTAGTGCTCGACCACGGGGCAATTACCAGCTAATTAAACGGTATAACTTCAAGCGACGCTCAACGCGCCGAACCAGAACACTTCAATTGGCGTCCATCGCGGTGCAGTAATATTCCAGAACATCATAATTGGCGCACAATGTAGGTACCCGTAAATAAACTGAACTTTTCAACTGGAGGTGGTTTTTCCTAAATGGTTTTCCACTCTCCCTCCACGAAAATGCAGGTTCCCTTCCTCTAAATTCAACCTTCCCAATTCTTAATCCATTAGCGTAATTATTACTTAAGCATATAACCCGAACGGGTAGTAAGACGCGGTGCTAAAAAAAAAGGCTCTTTATTGATTAAACAAAAGCGCTGACGGTGCTCAGCACGTCTGATACTGGCCGCTTTATCGAGTATACGGGTTCAAACTCACTGAAATAGGTTTATTTAAAGCATTTTACCATGCACATTTTTGCGTAATTATCAGATATTGTTATCAAAATGGTTGACATTTAAAAACAATTAAAACTTAAAACTAGGTATTGAACTACTTTATAGGAATTGGTCCAATTTTAATAGGAAGGGCATATCTGACAGCTAAAAAAAATTACTCGATCTACTTTCACGTATTCATACTCAGATCATGTTATCTGCAGCTATCACTTTTGATAGTTGATAGATATTATATTTATTTATAAAATAACAATAATAAAATAATTAATTTTAATTACTAATATATATCTATATATTAAAAAAAAACTTTCTATGAAAATTGAACTGCTTAAGTGATCTGTTTCTTAGTAAATTCATTCTGTGCTGAACATTTAATCTAACCAGAAATATATTTTGAACAAACACGTGTTTTCAGATGAAATTCAAATATTGACACCCGAATAGAGTGTTATCTCCGCATATTTACACAATCACTCCGTTAAAAAAGATATTTTTTTATAAGAGGAATAAAATCCTAATTTTGTTCTTCTTTCCTATATTTATTATTTAGTACCACGTCTTACTACCCGTTCGGGTTATACACTTAAGTACTAATTACACTAATAGTTTAGGACTTGGGAAGGTTGAATTTAGAGGAAGTGAACCCGCATTTGCGTGGAGGGGGAGTGGGAAAACATTTAGGAAACCCCCCCCCCCCAGTTCACCCGACTGAGATTCGAACCTCGATCTCTCCGTCCTCGGTGGTCTAATTCAACAAGACTGGCGCATTAGCCAACTACGCCACCGAGGTGGGTCTTCTTTCCTATAGTTTCTTGTTTTTTTCTTTAAAAACCACACCATTGAGTTCAATATAAGGTTGATTAATGTCATAATTTAAAGAACAGAGACCACCCTAGTGGTCACATGGTCTAGCGCGCTACTCTTGCAGTAGACTAGGCTGCCGATGACGGGGAGATTGAGGTCTGAATCTCGATCGGTTGCACTGTGGGTGGTTTTATAAAATGGTTTTTCACCCTCCCTCCTCGAAAATAAAGTTACACGTCATCTAAATATAGCCTTCCTAATCCCTAAAACCATTAGCGCAATTAGGAAATAGGCGTATAACCCAAACTGGTAACAAGAGGTGGTGCTAAAAAAAAGTAATAGTTATGAGGAAGACCATTCAGATGACGTGCACCCGCATTAGCATAGAGGGGGGATTGGAATATCAGTGATAAACCACATTTGGAATACATATCTGTGTATACCAGGACAAGATTCGAACCTCGAACTCCACATTTTAACGCTTTAGTGCCAGTACTGGCTATCAGAGACTTGAAATATATTACCTAAGGGGATGATGGGACGATGAGAATACATTTAAAAAAACTGAGCTGGTACTAAACTGTAGAGATAATGGAAGGCCTCAAACATTAGTCCATGTTTGAACTCAAGTGATGATGTCCTTGATCCTGTCCCCAGAATGTGCAAGGTGTTGGAGAACCGCAGCCAACAGGACGAGGAGAGGATGGACCAACTCACCAACCAGCTGAAGGAAGCAAGGCTGCTCGCTGAGGACGCTGACGGCAAGTCTGACGAGGTTAGGATCCTTCATTATATTAAGGGCTTATGGTAAAGGAATAGAGCAACGAGCTCATGTTAATAGGGGAGGGGGGGGGGCTATTCAAGAATTGCGGATGTACAGAAATCTTGAGTTATTTAATAAGTGATTTGTTATTCCAAAATATGGTTCACTTCAAATTGAGGTGAACTGTATTTATCTACACGTCTATGTAAGATTAAAAAATCTTACTTTTAAGTTTTATAATTTTAAAGGAACAGTAAGTCAATTTTATCGTAGCTCTATCGGAAATAGGGTTGTTCCGAGATCGGAGTAAATAGTTAGAAACTTGGCTCTAACCATACTCAAATAAATAAAGTTATTTTCAAAAGTTTTACAACAGAAAATGTTGAGATATTTGAGGATTTAGGTATTCCAGACGTAATTTAAAAAATAAAAATCCCATCTCTTATTTGGGTTATTTTAGGTTAAATAGTTTAAATCCTCTAGATAAGTCATTATTTTACATGTTGTCGCTACTGTCCGGTGTTTGATTCCTGGTGTTGTGGTGTTTAGGTGTCGCGCAAGCTGGCCTTCGTTGAGGACGAGCTTGAAGTAGCTGAGGACCGTGTCAAATCTGGAGACTCGTGAGTATTATCTTTTAAAATTAACAGCACCAGTGGCGGCTCGTAACTAAAATTAGTGGGGGTGCTGCTCCAGAAATTTTTTAGCCTTTGTTTTACAATTGTGTAAAGGAAAAAAAAACATGTATAAAAAGAAAATTTATTCGGGAACTCTATAAAATCTTAACAAAAAATCTCAAAACATTATTTTACTTACTTTAACTTAAATTGTTACAGTTCAAGCTTGATCTATTAATTTAAAATGAAATCCATTTTTCTTGTTTTAATTTGAGCAAAAAAAGTTCAATAATTTTCTCCTTGATCTCTGGATGACAATTGAGGAAATTATCCTCCATTGAAAGTACTGCAAGCGCATTTAGTCTTTCTATTGAAAAAAAGAACCAAAAAAAAGACTCGAATAGAATATCTAGAAGCAGAATAATAATTTAACTCTACACTCTTCTTCACTTTTTTAACATTCAAGAATATGGTTCACGGTTTTTAAGCCACGCTGAGTAAAAAAAAAACTTCCACCATCATGCCAGAGCCGGCACTGCGAGAGCAACAGCGCTCTCTCTACTTGGCAGTCCGGCCATTTCTCCCCACCCCCTTCTATGTGCGCATGCGCACAACAGTCAAACACTACGTCGCTGGCACTGTGAAGCGCACAGTTCCATATAAATATTTTTGTATCTTTTTCATAAACTCGGGAATGGCTACTGATGTACTAACATTAAGCTTAAGGAATTAATATTGTACTACAAAAATAAAGAAAGGATTAAAAAAAAGGACTTATTATATTAAATTTATCGATAATATCAAGTGAAAATAGGGGGTGCTGCAGTTCCGCAGTGACTATACACGAGCCGCCACTGAACAGCACTATTACTAGTCCCTTCTAGTACATGAGTTGAACAATGTCGAGTAAGGGTTCCGGAAGCTATTCGGAAGTGTAAAAATGTAATGTCAATTTTTAATTCATTCAATGAATCTGACAGGTCTTGGGATTTAATATACAATGTAGCTATTTAAATATAAGTATTTTACTTTTTTTTTAAAGACGAAAATACAAAGTGATAAAAAGTTTTTGTCTGAGTTATTTATGGAAGTTTTGATCTTTATATTAATGAAACGCTTCGTTTAAACGGAAATGGGATGAAGGAACGTCGCTTCAATTCACATCACTGAAAAATTTTTGAAAACATAAAGTAGTTATGCTGAACATTTTTTTAAAAAAAGTTTAGCATTCAAAAAATAAAATAATATATGAACTCTTGTTTCTAAGCGTAACTTATAAATACAAGTAACACATTCTATCTTACTCCAAGTGACCGGTCTGAACAAAAATATCTGCAGCTTTTATCATTATTTTTCAGAAAACTCTTTGTTATTGTGGTTGATTTCTTTTTTTCGAGCGTGTTTTTAAATAAATACATCGAAATAAATTAAGGAGGGGGTTTAGGGAACGCGAGAAAAAGAGAGAGTTCTTGCACTTTTTATTGCAATTTTTTTTTTATCAAAAGAAATCAAATAATTCTTCTAGTAGAAACACACAAAGTTTAATTTTCTTCACTTGGTGATATATGTCAAGGGTGTCCTGAAATTTAATGACATCTCCATTAAAAAAGTACCTCATCTAATACTAAGCCATAGACAGATATTCAAGAACTGAAGAGGTGAAAAAAAAAAGTAAGCCCATGTTTCTACTGGAGAAATATTTGATTTATTTTGGCCAAAAATATTTTGTTATAAGAACTGCAAAAATATTGCCCTAACTTGCATTCCTTACTATCCAACCTTAAGTTTGTCTCGTACATATAGAGCTATTGATAACATGGGAGAACTTAGTTCAATCCTTGAATAGTCGTATAACGTATGATTTCATCCATGGGTTCATTGTAGGGTAAATAATATAATTGAGCCCAATCCACTATTTTATGAATATGAATCTCAAATCAAAGAATCTTGGAAAAATATATGAATTTAAAATTAACTATAGATATAATAAAATAATAGAAAATACAAAGTGTAACCAAATGTTAACATTTTTATTATAATAATTCACCCACCATAACATTCACACATTCATTTAAGTTTTAAATTACTGTTCTGAGGCCTGTTGTTAAATTAATACTATAATTATAATTGGTTCTGTGCCACAATAAGCAGTAGTAGAATTCTTAAACAAATTTAACCATAAAAATGAAAAACTTTTTTTAAGGAACTGATTCTAGAATACAAAATTTTCTCTAACTCTCGAATCTTGAATACCCTTAAGGATTCGAGGAATTAGAGGGTCCATCCTTATAAATTAGTTTGTTAATATAGCCACGCGTCAACAAGAATGGTTGAGTATCGTAATTAAATTTAAAATTATATCAAAATAATTAGGCCCTACCAAAACTCAATGTAAATCTATTATATTTATTTTAAAATATAAATAAATACCGTTACAGTGACTTGAAGTCCAGCTCTTTAACTTTGAATCTGCATTTATTACTTTCAAACAGTTCTACATTACTCTCGCAGGTGACCTGGTGGTCTGGGGGTAAGGTGTCAGACTTCTGTGCTGGCGGCCGGGGTTCAATCCTCAGTCCCGGCACAGATTTATCTGATTTCCAAACCCTTCCTTCACTCTGACAAGACATCTTGTGAATGTGGGGAATGCAAGGCCTCCACCGTGGTTCGGATTCCACGTTAAACTGTAGGTCCTCCATTTCATCTCACAATCACCCTACCATTACACATTAGCGTAAGTGCGTATAACCCGAATGGGTAGTAAGACGCGGTGCTAATAATAATAATAATAATAATACATTACTTGCATGTGAACGTGTTTCAAAACCTGAACGATGTATATTCTACTGAGGTGATGAGAACATTTCACGGGTAGGCCTGAAGTTTGAACAATCTCTACTTAGCCTGTCAACAAGACACTTCACGCCATGCCACTGGACCTATTACATTTAAATCTGATTGCTTGTGTCATATTCCAGAAAGATCATGGAGCTCGAGGAAGAGTTGAAGGTGGTCGGTAACAGCTTGAAGTCTCTGGAGGTCTCGGAAGAGAAGGTAGGAATAGTCTATTTTACTCCTTCAGCTCATTTTCTCAACTACCAACACTTCAGAGTTCATCTCATGCCCGTTTAACCGGGCTATCAGATACAAGATTACTCTCGAACAGGAAATAGTATCAACGACACGCTTCAGTGGCTGAGTGGCTTAAGATATCACTCTCGTGTCAAAATTGGCTTGCTGAAGAGATGGGGTTCGAATCCTAATTGGGTCTACTGAGGAAGGTTTTTACTAAATTGTTTCCCACTCTCCAACCCCTAACATTCGTGTAGATTACCTCTAAAATGCTTCCTTTATCATCCCTACCCCATTAGGGTAGTGATCATATTATATGCGTACCTGAACAGGTAGTAAGTAAGACGCGATAATTTAAAAAAAATCGAGGTGAGGTTTTATGTATTATTCACTTGACAACAACCACATTGGCAGCAGTGAAATAGTTTTTTTTTCCCCAGAGTAAGTACTCTTCAATTTTGTTGTATTAAAAAAACATGTTTAAATGGTTCGGTAATCATCTACTCGCCACAATAATTATCGACTAGTCACACTCGACTATATTAGAAATCCCATAAACTCGTTACCCTCCATTTTTAGAGGTAAATAAAGGTATAGAAGTAATACAAAATGAGAACGCGACATTTTATAAATAAGTATAAATTTATTTTAATATCTCGTACAGGGACGTTCTTTTTTTGTTCTGGCCCAAATTTCAGGTAGAAAGTTCCCATACCGTCAACATAATTGTCGAGAACATAGTATGAAAACTCGAATAGGTCCGTATTGGATGCTAGGTTAGTTTAGGTTAGGTTAGTTTGGTTCACAATAATCGCCGTAGATCTTTGTGATGATGCGACGTGCACAAATGCCATGACCGTGGGGCGAGTCGATGAAGATCTGACTGGCAATGGCATGTGACGAGTTGACAGATAAACACTAAACAATAGACCTGTGGTTGGATACCCATACGGTTTATCTGGTTTCAATTTCACGGTTTTTTAAAATGTGGAATACATAAAACCGTACCATGATGCGACGTCTGGTTCAAGCAGTATTACCCTTAAAACGAGGTGGCCTGAGATGGGCAATGTTTTCCTACTTAAATCAGTAGATAAACTTATACTAAAATGTTTAAATACAGAAATATACAGGAAATCAGCTACAATGAAATAAAGGACAAGATAATGGTTTTTCTTCTGATTTTGTTAGTAGTTAATGGGGCCGACTTAAATAAAAAAAAATGGCTCTCAGTAAATGGTTTGTGCGTTTATAAACTAAAATTTTATTGTATATTAGCCCCTTCCTCGTAAAAAAATAATGTAAAGAATCCTGTAAAACAAAGCTTTAACTCATCCATCATGTCAATATAAAACCAAAACTTTTTTACTTATTTTTTTTTTTGAAAATACAGTCCTACCATCACTGTATAGCTCCCTCCCTCTTTTTATCCTCCCTCCTATTTTCATCTCATTACTCTTTCTTCACCCCTACTCCCCCGCCCCCTTCACCAACCCCACTTTCCCTTCAACAACTTTTTTTTTCCAACGACTATATAATATACTATCGACATTTTATGAGGAATAAATTAAATTTTCTAAATAAAATATAGCCTTTGTTACTCGCTGATAATGTAGCTTTATATTGGTGAAAGAATTTTTAAAATAGGTTCAGTAGTTTTTGAGTTTATCCATTACAAACAAAAAAACTAAAAATAAAATCTTTCCTATTTATAATATTAGTATAGATTTTGAAGCTATCTGATATTTTGATTAATTTTGAATGCATTTAGAAAATACATTTAATCAAAGCAACTTTTATTGAACTTTAAAAACAAAACAAAATTATTTAGTTTTTCTTTTGTTAGGAAGAGAGGTAAATCACTGCTTAATTTCCTTACACATCTCTTCTGTGCATGGGTCTGTTCTAAAACATCGTTGATAGCTATGATACGCGATACTACCACATCACGTACAAGTTCCCATGATAACTAGATACTTGTTTTGCTAATAGTTGCTCGTATACACTCAAATGAGAACTGAAACTTCCCCGTGGGTACACGTATCATGTTGATTGTCGCCATGGATTGAGCGTTTTTCATTTACTGACCTCTGATCAAACACAATGTGATGTGTCATGTGATGTGATTGATTGCTTACAGGCCAACCAGCGAGTGGAGGAATACAAGCGCCAAATCAAGACACTCACAGTTAAGCTGAAGGAGGTGAGATATTTATTTAAGTTTGTAAAAATACTTTATATAACTAGGGATCTAGTACAATATTTTTTTTTCATTGGAAGAGCTTTATTTTACAACTATAAAAGTTATTATATCTAATTTTACTTATTCATACGTCAAATCGTGTGATTTTCAGCTCTAAATTTTGATGTTTATGAGTAATGCCAGTAAAATCACACTAATAACTTAATAAAACTTAATCAATTTTGGCCGCAAAAAATATGTTTGTATTTTCTGAAAGGCCTTCCCAATGAAAACTGGAATATACGTAATGATTCTCTTAAATCCGGCACACTATATAGGGCCAACATTTTTCTTTTAATATCCTACATGAAAACCCCGAGATTTCTTCTAAGTTTCCCAATATTAATTGCTATCTATCGAGGGACTTTTGGGTGGGATGAATAGAAACTAGAGTTAAAATCCAAATCTTTACAGTTTTTATTGCTATTATTTTGGCCAAATAAATAAATTTAAGTTTATTTTATTTTTCTACACATAGTCATCTCAAAAAGTTCTTCAATATAATGGTTATATTAAAATAAGTATAAAATTTAAAAAAAAGTATCTGATGAAGCAATACATTATTTACTTTGTCCAAAATATTTTTTGTTACAAAAATTTCAAAATTTACTGACCTTAACGTGCGTTACTGTCCACCCCACCTTAAGGATTTACAAATTAGTATCATTAAGGAAGACCTAATAGTGTCTTAACTTATTTTGAAAAAAAAATATATATTTACATTTTTTAAAATTTGTTGTTTCGCTCATTTCAAAATAAATTGAAGAGTGTAAACATTAAAAGTGTTTGATATCGTTTTATAGAACTAAAGTTTAGTTATTATATAAACGTGCTAGTAATCGCAGTTATCATATACACCAGTGATCAAATGGTCTTAGGCATCAGTATCGCAATAGGTTGCAATGGGTGTTTTATCACTGAGATTTTACTCTTTGAAACTAACGCTAATGTTGGTTTAATTATCCAACCTGTTATGTTACTATTTCTCAGATTAGGCCGTTAATAGCTATGGCGTCAAAACGAAATAAAGACAAAGATAAGAGCTGGTCTCAAAGTATTGACATCAAAATAAATAATTTTAAAAGGTTAATTTTTAAAATTGCATACACACAAATATTTAAACTACAAACGTATTTCCCTATTTCTTTAAACTACAGTAGCCCCATGGCTTCTTTGATGCTGACTGACAGCTCACAGCTGACGTCTGACAGTCAACATTTAGGTATATACCTAAATGTTGACTGTCAGAAGTGACAGCTGCTAAACACATGTTTTTACAGATCATATGGTCGGCGTAGGGATACACATTCTGGTCTGGTAGCTTTTCAAAGCTTTTAGCTGTCAGTCAGCACCAAAGAAGCCATGGGTCTACTGTAGCCTGGGATACTAGCGCCTTACCCGCTTCGGAGACCACATGGTCTAACGCGCTACTCTCACAGTAGACTATACTGCCGATGACGGGGAGTTAGAGTTTCAAATCTCGGTCGATTGTTTTTCCAAAATGATCTTACATTTTACCTCCACGTAAATATGAGTGCAGTTTTTATAAATTAAACCTTCCTAATCCTTGTCACATTGGTTTAGCCAGTATAGAGGCGCTTAACCCGAAAGGTTAGGGAAGCGTGGCGCTGAAAGTTAAATAAAAATAATACTTGTTTCTTTAACCTACTAATTTTGACCCTCTTTTCATGATAACTATCCTCTTTAAATCGTCGACTGGTAAACTAGGAGGATGAATATAAAGTCCTTAACGCTCTCAGCCCCAAGTATGGCTGATATCTAAATGTTCCAATTTTGAATTTCAGGCTGAGGCCCGCGCTGAGTTCGCCGAGAAGTCTGTGAAGAAACTCCAGAAGGAAGTCGACAGGCTGGAAGGTACGAAAACTTTGATTCCTTTTATATCGACCGTTCATTCCATCTCTTCTCGTCCGTTATTATTTTATGACGACTTTTTATCTCACATTTTATCATTTTTTTTTATTATTCAGATACGTACACGCTCCGGTTCCAAGTATTATCGGAGAGAGGTTAACGATTTCGATTTAACGGTCATTAGGTTTTTCCACATTTGACAATGTCAAATGTTTGAATTTAATATTAGCAGTGCAAAATAGGTATATCCGCCATTTTACAAAACTTGATGACATGGATTATCTCAATATGTAAAATCATACACGATGGTTTAAAATATTTAGGGAAATTTTACAAGCTTAGAATGCCTATAATTAGTTTATGCATTAGATAATTATTTAAATACATTCTAGTTAATTATTAATTTAGTATTTGTATTTAAAAATAAAAATAATTTTAATATGATACTGATCATAAGCAATTATTTGTAACATATTTTGAGAATGTAAAGTTAAGGTTAGATACGTAAAAAGTAGGGTGTGCATACATATTATGAGTTTGCAAAAAAATAAATAAAAAAAATGCATCCATGTAACAATACATATGTTTTTCTGTTTAGCAATGCACGTCTACAAACATCAACCAATTTTACCCAAATTTGTTTCAATTGTAAACCCTAATAAGAGGAAAGGTTTTAGATAAATATCAGAAAAAATAAATTAAAGTCACTATAATTGATATAAATGAATATAATTGCTAATGTTATTCTCTATCATAACATCTCTGGAATATTCAAGCAAACAATGGAAAAATATGCATTAATCTCAACCAATGCTGGGAGCTTATATTAGTATTATACAGTATAAATTATACATTTAATTTGTATACTTGTAACCTCTAATTGTATTTAAAGTATTCTTATCTTTCCATTCAGTGATATAACTTAAAGCTTAATTTTTTGTATTGTTTTGCAAGTTTCTAGCTTGAATGTATTGATCTATTTTGAACATTTTATAATCTATGCTTCTGTTGCTACTGCTTACTAACATAACCTTCAATTGTTGCTGTTCCCTATTTTTTTTACAGACCTCCTCTTCAGCGACAAGGAGAAATACAAAGCAATCACCGACGATTTGGACCAGACATTCGCTGAGCTTACCGGCTACTAAATCACAACACACAATAATCAAAATAACCTATTCGAGACTACATTCACATATCCAGTTTGATTTGTTTTTCGCTTTACACGGGTTTTCCTCCACTTTTTATCTTTACTTCGCGGTATCTCTCAATAATTATAGTGTAGTGTTCTCTTCACTTTGTACTTGAATACTTTTTGACGCTTTTCTTTGTAAATTAGTTGCTATTTTATATCATTACCCTGACTTCTATGCTGCTGGCGCTGTATAATGATGCTTCTACGAGACTGCTTAGCAAAGGTAGTGTTAACTTTAGAAATTAATGCTTACTTTTAGGCTGCCTAACCTTACAAAATATAAAAGATTATAAAAAATAGAGGATTTATTTAGATGTGTTTTATATATCATACTTTTTATATATATTAAAAATAAATTAAATACATAAAACCAATAATTCTGTAATTACAATATTTCTGCTTAATTGAATGGAACTAGGTAAATTCACTGTCAGTCATATTTAATATTTTTTTCTTTTACACACTATTATTAGGTGAATGCGGCCTTTTTATTAATTAATCAATAATCCCATGGACCCGCTTTGGTGGCCACATGCTCTAAGTTTCTAATCTCGAAATATACGAGATTGATGGGGAGATTGGGGTTCGATCCCGGTCGGTTGTACTGAAGGTGGTTTTTAGTAAATGTGTTCCCAATTTATCTCCCTACACGTGAATTTGGGTACATTTCCTTTAAATTCAACATGCATCATCCCTAACCCATGAACGTAATTAATTCATAAGCGTATAACCCGAATGGGTAGTAAGATGCTTTGCTAAAAATAATAGTTACAATATTATAGATTTTTAAACGTTAATACTTTAAAGCAATAAAACAAACAAATAGTTATATTCAGTTGCTTTTCATATTGACTTTTGATAAGGCTCTTATTTTGCAATCATAATATTTTGTCAAATATTTTGCTCTGATTAGTTGTTCATCACAATGTGAAATGAGCAAATAATTTAGTGAGCAGCTTAAATAATCTAACAATAGCTTTTGTACATGTTGCCGACTATAAATTACTTATAACTGCTTAAAGCTTCTATTTAAAATCATCATCAATATTATAATTTGTATACAACTACACTTGAAATGGTGTAAACAATATGTTCAACGTGTAATTACCAAAATCGATTATTAATAAAAAAAATGTATTAACAATTTAATTAAAAACTAACAGAGACAAAATAACAGCTTTCATATTATTAAATAAATAAATAACAACATAAATATTGTAAATAATGGTTTTGATGGTTACTACCGATGGACGTCATATCGTTAAAATAATCGCGATTAGTTGCAGTAATTTTTTTTAACGTTGATATTGATTTAATTTATTTTTTCAGATGAGCTTGGAATCAACAAAGATAGATACAAGTCATTGGCTGATGAAATGGACTCCACTTTTGCTGAGCTGGCTGGATATTAAACATAACTTTGTGAATAAGTTCAAACTGTTAACATTGAATTATAATATCCAATTACATGCATTCGTTGAAGTTTGGTGGGTGAATGGATGCAAAGCATATGTAAATCAATATCTATGCCAGAGCTCAAAACGTTCTCATAACAGCATATTATATGTTGAAATACAATTATTGTTGGTTTACTTTTTTTTAAGGGTGGCAAACTTTGATTGAGAACACACGCTCTAACACATTAATTAAAATCTTCATGTTTACATTATTTACTCTTGTACATTTTTGTTCAAAATATATTACGTAATTATTTTTTTAGAGTTTTGTAAATAGATAAAGCAGGATCCTTGGTTGAACACGTATTGTTGGATAAACTTGATATAAGTTAACATTTTTATTTTAAAGTCTTATATTTATGTATCTTGTCCGTAAATTATTTCAATATATCGTTGATATTTTATTTTTTCAGGAAAATAAAATATTTGGATGGATATGCTTCTAACCTAATATTTTATTGTGACAAGTGTAGATTTCGTGACTTACAATGTGTGTTCATATGTTATGTTTCGTCCATCACACGTTATGAAGTGAATATTTAAAATAAACGATCTATTCAGAAACGTGCATTGAATGCATTAAATACATCTAGATATATACATATATTTTGTGATTGTATTAACATAAATAAACTATGTTGGATTGTACAGAAATATTTTATGATGAATAATATTCCTAAAACTAATATTAACAAAGAAATATTTCCTCATTAAAAAAATATCTAGACGTAATTATTCTTTTTAACACTGTAGTAATATTTAAAAAAATATTTCAATGTGAACAAGTACTTATTTTTTGATAGTTAATTATGCTGTATACTATTTCTGTTTCACCAATTTAAAAATATAGCTCATATGTGATGATAAACATTATATATATTTAGTAAACACATTTTTAGTCACTCACAGCACATAAATATAGCGTGTATTAAGCTGTGAGTGTAAGGAACGCACGAAAAGTTAAGTGCTTTTGCAGTTTTTGTGGATTTTTTTTTTTTTGCAAAAATAAATCAATTATTTCTCAACTAGAAATAGAGAGTTTAATTTCCTTCACATGGTGACATCAAGCATTCTTGAATATCTTCCATTAGAATATTATTAGCATTTTATGAGGAACTTTTTAAATGAAGAGAACAAGTTTTAATCAATCAAAAACTGTTTATATCACCATGGGAAGAAAATTAGACTATGTTTATAATGGAGAAATATTTTATTAATTTTTGTAAAAAATAAAAAGTGTGCCACAAAAACTTCAAAAAGAGTGCCGTTTTCACACGTTCATTACATTCCCACATAAAGCCAAGCCATAGGAAAATATAAACTTAAAGGGCTATGTCATACACTTTGAATGCGATATACAGAGTGGTCCCGGGTTAAACTGCAAATCTTTGGAAAATGGTAGTGAATCAAAAAACTAAATCAAAATATCTTTTGTAAATTTGCTAGTTTTCGCTTTCTTTTCTCTCAAATAACAAAAAATCTATAAAAGAAAAATAGGTAGATATTAAATAAAATATTTTATTTATTTTGTTCAAATTGACAGCCTCCAGCTCGGAGACAAGCATTGCACCTATCAATAACAGAACGAGTCGCTGACTGACATTGTGCTACTGTTGTTTCTTCGCACGTTTGCATTATCTTTTGTCGTAATGATTGAAGGTCAAAGCGGGAAATTAATACATTTTTTCTTTAAGAGCACCCCACAAATATTTTTTTTAAAATAAGCGTTAAATCAGATGTACGTGGAGGCAAAGACACAGGCCCAGCACGACCAATCTTTCTTCTAGGAAAATTGGTATTATGCCATTGCTGAGGACCTCTGCAGAAAAAAACATGTTTTTAATTTAGTTTTTTGCTGTTTGCGCTAAAAGAAAGCTAAGACGAGAAAAATCTCCCAACAACATTTTGAGTTAGTTTTTTTTTTATCCAATACTACTTCCTAAAGTTTAGCCGTTTAATCCAGGAACATCCTGTAAACATTTGAATGCAGGGCAGTACCAATAAATTATTTTGGGGATTGGGGTGTCCTACCTTCAGTGGATCATGGTAAGGGAGAGCAAAGACTGTTATAAGTCGACCTTGATGCAATTTGGGCTATTAAGTGTTGTGAATTTTATAAGCTACTAGTATAGAAATTGTGGAGAAATACAAAGAAAAAAATATTATTTTAATAATGCTTTTGGAAGTGGAGGGGGTAAAACGGGGTTGAACCCCCAAAACACCCCTTTTCGGTTATGTTTGGCTATAGGAATTACTGGGAAAAAAATGTGTTTCAAACATTTTTACTCTGTGTGTTTTGGACAGACTGAATTAGTATCTTTAATTATATTCATTGAACCCACAATAAGGGTAATCAAGAGTTCAACCAATTAACCTCGGTATTTTATTATTGTGTTCACATGTTTCAAAATCATCATCGTTTGGCAAAAGAGAGAGGGGTTGGGATAGTGTGCATTGCTGTCGCAACCAGCCCCCTCTTCTCCTCCCGGGGGCACCGCATTACGTCACAGGGAAAACCTCACCGCCAGCGGAGGCATCTGGCATGGGTGACTCATATCGCCGGGAGGCTGTACCGTAAAACGCGCTATATATAAAAATTAACACAGGTCTATTCTTGTAGGGTCAATGACCTCATGTACAGGGGTACAATATTGAACAAGAACAAACTCTTACATCACTTAGAAAAACCCATCTTATGGGGCATCACAATACTATCTTACCCCAAGTTGTGGTACAACGTCCCAAAACCTTTCCGAATGGCCAGTGCTATATAGATATTGCCTTGACTCGACTACAGAGTCCAGTAGATAAGTATTCACTAGCTTTTAATTTTTTAATTTAATTTATTTGAAGTATTTAACGCGCACTTTCTGAACCGACTGATTATATCAACACACGAGCTACAAATGAACTTAAATCTAAAGCTGAAACAACACCCAGCATACTGGCCACAATTTCACAATGAGCTAAGGTGTCGGACTATTCGGTAGCTACCATTAAACAAATTAATGTAGATAGGCTCGTTCGTCAATTTGCCGACGTAGAAAAGTTTATTTAACTAGTGGATCGTTTACTAGGACCTTGGAAATCCTGTAAATACATATACCAATCTAATGGGGGAACAAAATAGTATGTTATTTTGGTTGAAACCCGAATCTGTATTAATAATACTTTTTTTAAATGATATGAATTGTAAATCCCCATTCCGAATCAAAGCTAAAAACGGAAATTGCTCTGGAATATAAGCCTGAAGAAGAATATCTACACGCGGAAATTCTTTGGGAACTTGAGCCTGCAAAATCAAAGCTACACGCATCAACCCGCCTAGAACCGGAGTCTGCAGATCCAGAATTAAATGCAGAAATCCTCATAGCACCTAAGCCTGTAGAATCAAAGCTACACGCAACAACCCTCTAGCACCTAAGCCTGCTAGAATCAAACTACACTAGCAACCTCTCGCACCTAAGCGGTAGAATCAAAGCTACACGAGCAACCCTCCTCGCACCTAAGCTGGTAGAATCAAAGCTACACGCAGCAACCCTCCTGCACCTAGCGTAGAATCAAAGCTACACGCAGCAACCCTCCTGCACCTAAGCCGTAGAATCAAAGCTACACGTAGCAACCCTCCTCGCACCTAAGCTGTAGAATCAAGACACGCAGACCTCCTGCACTAAGCCGTAGAATCAAGCTACACGCAGCAACCTCTTCGCACCTAAGCCGGTAGAATCAAGCTACACGAGCAACCCTCCTCGCACCTAAGCTGGTAGAATCAAGCTACACGCAGCAACCCTCCTCGCACCTAAGCCGGTAGAATCAAAGCTACACGCAGCAACCCTCCTGGCACTAAGCCGGTAGAATCAAAGCTACACGTAGCAACCCTCCTCGCACCTAAGCTGTAGAATCAAAGCTACACGCAGCAACCCTCTTGCACCTAACCGTAGAATCAAAGCTACACGTAGCAACCTCCTGCAGAATCAAAGCTACACATGAATCCCTCCTGCCCTAAGCCTGCAGAATCAGTACTACACGCATCATCTTTCAAAGCACCTGAGCTTTCAAATCAGATAAACACGCAGCAACTCTCCTAGCACCCAAGCCTGCAGAATCAAAAACTACACAATGAATCCCTCCTATCCCTTAAGCCTACAGAATCAGTATTACACGAATCATCTTTAAAAGCACCTGGCCTTCAGAATCAGAGCTACACCAGCAACTCTCTTAGCACCCAAGCCTGCAGAATCAGTTACTACACGCATTCATCATCTTTCAAAGCACCCGAGCCTTCAGAATCAGAGCTACACCCAGCAACCCTCCTCGCACCTAAGCCTGCAGAATCAGTGCTACACCCAGAATCTTTCAAATAACCTGAGCCTGCAGAATCAAAGCTACAAGCGGAAACCCCGCCAGCATCCCAGCTTGACATAGCATGTGGGAAGGCGTGCCAGGAATTGGACCTATCCCGGTGATGTGTAGCCTCAGTGCACGCGAACCGAATACAGTCGACTATCGGTTATTATGTGGGTGGTTTGTCCAACCCGCCCACGCACACCTCCATATTGCGCACGCGCTTGCAGCGACTTGCCTTGCTTTTTACCTTCCGCTCGCTTGAAAACACACCTACAAGACATGAAATATTCATCATACCTGTCTGAGATGTCACACAGGTATCGCAATATTGCAAGACAAGAAACACAGATCGCCCAATCAAAGAGTGTGTGTACCTTTGGAATCGTTATGTTAGTCTTGTATGTCATGACACTTTTCTTTTTCTTAGTTTATTTGAGGTATTTCACGTGCACTTTCTAAACCAACTGATTATATCAGCACAAGACGTAGTACAAACTAACTTAAATCTAGAATTGACACAACACCCTGTCCCCCCCCCCCCTCATCACTGTGAAAGGGAAACTCACATTTTACCAATAATACACTTTTGGTCATGACATAAATTGAACCCGGGACCCTCAGTAGACAGACACGCTACCGCCTGAGCTAAGGTGTCGGATATTATATAAAGGGTGGTTTTTCTAAATAGTTTCCCACTCTCTCTCCACGTAAATGTGGTTACACTTCCTTTAAATCCAACCTTTCCTCCTACGTAATCCATTAGCGTATTTAGTACTTACATAAGCGTAAAAACCAAATGGATAGTAACACAAAGAAGGTATAAGCGTTTAAAACATGGTATTGGGGTAGATTATAGAAAATATCATGGACCGATCATTAATCTAGTAATTAAGAGATGTTTTAAAGAAAAAACGAAGAATAATAGTTTGGAAATTTATGAAAATAATGCAGCGATGGTTGGATAGTAAATACCCTGATGCAAAATGAATGTATGATATTTTTGTGTTGTTAAAGACTTAGTTTATATAATTATTAATTTTATTACCTATGACTTTTATTTCATAGTTTTTCTTTTTAAATATCTAGTTTCAATAGAAGTACCTTGCAAGTAATGTAACACCCAATTGTTAAATTAACATTAATGGCATCAGTTAATTTATAGAACTAGTTATTTTGTAGCTAACTAGTTAAAGTGTTTAAAAGTTTATTTATTTCATTCTTTAACTGACCCAGTCAAGTATTTAATGAAATACACAGTTATTTTAGGAAATAACGGAATTTTAATTAGTAACATAATTTATAAGGTTTACCGTATCATGAAGGGCTCACTTCAGTGGTGGACAAAAGTGACCAAAACAATTAAATAAGTTATTATAAATATTTGTCCCATTTGACCTAGTTTCCACGTTATAGTATATGTTTGTACTCCAGTAACATAAAGATACCCACTTCGGTGGTCACATGGTCTAAGGCGCTACTCTCGCAAGTAGACTAGACTGCCGATGAAGGGGAGATTGAAGTTCGAATTTTAGAAGGATGTACTTTTTTTTTTACCAAAATTGTTTTTCTCTTTCCCTCCATGCAAATGCGGTTAAACTACCTCTAAATATAGCTATATTTATTCATACCTAATACTAGACTATTAGTGTAATTAACGCATAAACGTACAACCCAAACGGGTAGTAAGACAAGGTGCTGAAAAAAATTAGGAAGCTGCTTAACACTATAGAAAATGCATAACAATGTTTCGGCCCGAATGCAAGCTTGCAGTCAACAAGTCATAGGATGCCGCACCCCTTCAAAAATACCAGGTGTTTGAAATAACCCATAGACCTATTCAACAGGTCGAGAGATATCGAGTATTGTTCAAACAGTTGAGTGGAATCACTTTATTGTAGCTTGGAAACAAGGTCAAATGGAGCACAGGATTATATAAACCTTTTTCATGGTTTTTGTATCACCTGTCAACCACTAAAGTGATTTCCACAAGTTACGGTAAATCCTATTAAAAACAACACTGAATTGATTAGGTTTGTGGACATCTGAATAACACACATATTTATTCACAACAATATACTTCTTAGTATAAAATTTACTAATTTTCTAAAACTTGGGTCTGTGTGAATAAATAATTAAAATTCACGTTTTGTATTTAATTTTAGATTAATTTAATCTAAAATATATGTTTGATTAGTTTGACGGAACATAATAATTTAACATGAAAATATCGATATTTTAAAATATTTGTGTAATTTACAGAAACATTACGCTTAAGAAATATTTTTGTGTGTAGACTCTCGAAATATTCTAATCCTGTTAATAATCAAACTTCATGACCCCACGAATTTATATTTCACGGAATTAAATTGCAGCTCTTAATCTACCTCAATCATCACGCCAAGTTATATTTCGTAGCTTTTCTTCTTTTACAACCCGTCTTACTTCCCATCCTGACTTTAATTTAATAAAATTCATGATTTGTATCTAATTTAAACTTATATATTTAATTTATGATATATTAAAACACTCACAGTAGATGCTATTTGAATAAACTGTAATAGTGCTAAATTGCGTGCGTGCATAATATATAATTTAAGGAAAAAACTACTCCTAGTATATTTAACCAGAATTTGAACCCCAACCTAACCTCACCATCACCTATAAACAGGACTATACGAGACTGGCTTATTATACCACGTGCTCACCTATACGAGATTAGAAAACAAAGTCCCTAAAGATCCGGTCGGTTAACGCTTTCTATCATAACGTTTTAACTATCTAACCCGCATCAAGTTCTCTTGAAATTATCCATTAAAAAAAAAAAATATATATATATATATATATATAGTTATTAAATTGCCTCCTTCATCGAGCTTTTCTTATCCAATGGTTCTTATAGTTGTATAGCTTTGTGTAGACTTTGCCACACTCAATGAACGTCCTGACGTACAAGCACAGTGTGCCAATTCCTCACCAGAGCGCATGCGCAGACATTTGCGTTATTGACCGCAGTTTGGCTGTGCAGAGCAAGACGGACTGACACAACTCACTGACTCACATATTCGTGAAGCGTCACGAGAAAACTTTTTTTTTTTAAATAATAAATATTCATCAACACAAATAAAAAAAACATTGTTTAAGAAATCTTAAAAGCTCGGTCCATTTAAAAAGAAACGTATTAAATAATTTGACTTTTTTGTTATCCCTGTTAAAGTCTGGTTGTCTCAATTAGAATTGTGTCATATCGTAGAAATCAACTGGAGTGGGTGAATTTTATATTTATTTGATAACGTAAAGCAACAGAATTTCGTTTAATAGCTCCGATATGGTTAAGAGCACCATGGATGAAGGACCAGAGATAAAAGCTCTTGAAACAGGTGAGTGAAATACTATATAAATAATTTAGATTATTATCTAACCTAGGAGCTGTTATTCACTTTAATATAATATCCTGAATGTTATGCAATATTTGATACACGAGAATTGAATACATGCTTCAGTGATAGTTTCTCGATACTATTTAATTAATCTTTGATTATAGTTATATATAAAAAAAGCTGTCAATCTTTTATCTTGTTTATTTAAGCCAAATAATTTTATTCTAATCTACCGACCAAATTTATCAAACTCTTTGGCGTTGAAACAATTATATTACTCCACAATATGTTGGGTGTTTTCACAAATACAGCTCATAGTTAGTCTAAAATATATGTATTTGTCATGCTTTATTAAGGAAAAATAAATTTGATGTTTGTGTGGCATAGATAATTTATTTTAGTTCATTTTACAAAACTAACAAATCTATTTTAAAGAATTTGTTTTACTAGAAATACTAAAAGGATATATCGATATTTTGATCGTTTAGTAAATTAATCGTAAATATTTTCACCTGAAAATTTAATGAAACAAATAATTATTTAATTTCTCTTAATTTAATCTATCATAGTTAAAGTGCCTTACAACTATACAAAGGCATATGAGAGGAAAGCACTGAATAATAATAATTAATAATAATAATAAATTAAAGATACATAGTAAAAAATCTATGCCCATTATTGTCACTACTTATTTATTGGTATTTTTAAGAGCACTTCAACACATTTTAAATTTAAATGCTCATTCCACATAAGAATAGCTACGCCAAATGTTATTTTAATACTAAATATATAAATTATTCTGGTCCTGTGTGTACTGCGTTACTTTAACACGTGTATTAGTAAATAAATAATAATTTGATAGTACATTTCTAGCTAGGGTGATATTGTGTTGACCTAACATTATTTTATGTTTTTAAAATTTAATGTTAAACTATTACACAATAGGATTATTTGCTTTTGAACCAATGAACCATTCCCTTCGGCTCACTATATTTTCTTAGTCCATTTTGTGTTTTAAAACAACATACATCTTAAGTTTTCTTACATGTATGCAACTATAGAAATGTATTACATTATTAAAACAAAGGGATGTTGAGGTGCTGTTTTTCTTAAATACAATATTTATACTTTCATATTTAAAAAAATCTTCAATAAAACATGTTTTACAAAACCTGACTACCAAATACGATTAGTTCAGTAAATTGAATTTAAAAAAAATTAAGGATGTCTTATCAGAATATAAACATAAAATAATAAACATTACAATAGAGAGAGTAATTATTTTTAAAATGAGTGAATACCAACAAAATATACATAACCACACTTCTTAAAATTGTATAAGACATTTTAAAACGTATTGTAGTTGGAAAATAATTTATTTTCACATCGTTTTATTGTTTAAAATTAGTAAAGGAACCTCACATTTTAATATGGTGTAAAATATGTTAATTTGGATTGTATTTTAAAATACACACTTGACTTTAGCAGTCCTGACTTTGTTTATGAAAGGCTTGATACATGTAATACTATACTCATAATGAAATTTCAATTTCAAATAGATGCTAGGTTAAGATATGATAGAATTTAATTCAAAATTTGATTCTAAAAGTGAAAGATTTGAATAATTTATCTTTTAAAATAAGTTAGCAATAGATACATTAATTTATTTGACTATAAGCTTGCGACTCGCGTAATATTTAGTCATTATTTGGGCACTGTTTATGGACATTATAATTGATTGCGCTCAATTAAAAATATATAATTTGGCCTAGTATTCAATTTGGATTTTATAAAATGTAATTATGAATTTCTAGATTTGGATTTGATTGCAAATATTTTATTATAAATTATTTGATTCTATATCGATTTAAGACCTTGTCATTTTAAAATAGTCGATTCGAGTTAAGTAAGCAAAGATTCGGTTTCAATTTGAAATATAAATAATTGGATTTGTGCAGATTATATATATTTTAAGAGTGAAAACGGTTGATTTTATAGCTTAATTCATAGTGAATTTTAATCTAACTAAACAACAAAAATTAATACTTTATTTCATAATTACGACCGTTCATTTGACCAGGTCTAAATTTTTAACTAAATTTAGATCAAAATAGATATTATTATTTATTTTTGTAAATTTTAAGCCTATAACTAATTAAAATTAATTCTGAGCTAGGCTAGACATTTAGGCACCCTTTAAACAATCATTATATACTTGTTTTGTGCATTAATTATTTTGTCAGTTCTATTTTTATTCAAAAGTCCTTCATAAAACCTAAGAAATGTCAAGAATTACTGTTATAGCCCTCATCAATGGGGCCGTGATCTAATCATAAAGCTATTTTAGCTTGTTTTACTAATGACAGGGAGGTCAGGGTTCGTTTCCTCTAAATAGTTTACCACCCTCCCCATGCAAATTTGGGTACTTCTCATCCTTGTCTTATTCATGTCAATAAATTTGTCCAGCCGTGGCGATTATTAAGGCACTGTGAAAAATATTAATAATGATAAATTATAGGTACATAAGAAAAAGATTTACAAAATTAAATACATTTTAATAAAATTAATTTAAATAAAAATAATAATACAATCTATTTGTAAAGTGTATTCCTTAGTACCCAGTGATACACATGTTTCCTAATGTAAAATACAATTTTTTTCTGGAAATAAAAATGTAATCACAACCTAAGGAAAGAGAACTAAATGTCATTGGTTAGTTTAAAACGAGAACTCTGAATAAAAGGTTAAGAAATCAAGCGTATAGCCTTTAATAATGCCAGATGTATTACTTTGCACTACGGTTGATATCCCGATTTATATATTTGTTTCGGTAATATGGAACAACCCGCAAAATACAAGAACGACCCACCTTCGTCGTGGATGATATGAACAGCAGTATTGATTTGTAGAAGCAGTGCGGCTCTTATTTCTCCCACCTGCTTTGATTGTAGTGTACATGCGGCGTATCTTTGATCAGAACTTTATCTCTTTCTCTTTAATTTTTGATCATAAACTACGCTTAACACCTCGCGGACACAAACTCAAAGCCGGCCGCTAAACATCCAAATCTCATCTCAACCAGATCTTCCTAACATTTCTTAGCTTCACATACAGTATAAAACACTATAAAAAAAAGGTTTACACTCAAGGACAGATAAAAAAAACTCAATTAATAACTATTTAATAATATATTTAGCACCGCGTCTTACTACCCGTTCGGGTTGTACGCTTTAAGTACTAATTACACTAATGGATTAGGAATCGGGAAGGTTGAATTAGAGGAAGTGAGCCCGCATTCGCGTGGAGGGAGAGTGGAAAACCATTTAGGAAAAACCACCCCCAGTTCACCCGACTGAGATTCGAACCTCGATCTCCCCGTCCTAAGCAGTCGAGCTAAACACGACAAGCGCGTTAGCCAACTACGCCAACGAGGCGGGTCAATCAATAACTGTTTCCAAGCAAAATATTCAAGTTTACAAATTCACTGGTAGGCCCGTCTAGTATTGTTTACTAAAGAAGGGAAGACTAGGGTTCGAATCCTGGTAGAGTTACTGAGGATGATTTCTGTGTTGGTTTCCCAATCTCCTTTCACGCAAATACGGGTACGTTTCCTCTACATAAATATAGCCTGAACAAGTAGTAAGATGCGGTGAGCAAAGAAAAAAAAAATCCATTATTCTGAAAAATTCAAACCTGAGCTTAACTGTTTTATTACCCGCCTCGGTGGCGTAGTTTGCTAACGCGCTAGTCATGTTGAGCTATACTGTCGAGGACGGAGAGATCGAGGTTAGAATCTCGGTCGGGTGAACTGGGGGTGGCGGGGGGGTTCCTAAATGGTTTTCCACTCTCCCTCCACGCAAATGCGGGATCACTTCTTCTAAATTAAACCTTCCCAATTCCTAATCCATTATCGTAATTAGTACTTAAGCGTATAACCCAAACGGTTAGTAAAACGCGGTGCTAGATAAATAAATAAATAATAACTGTTTTATTAAAAAAAAGTACTATAGTGACATATTTACTGATCAAGATATTTATAAGTTTTAAAATACTCTTTACAGAACGTTGAATGGAGAACATTATATAGCTATCTAGCAGCTCTAGTGCTTTGTTGGTCCTAGCTTATTTGACAAGTTAATACAGAGAGGAGAAGAGAGTAAAATAGACTCTTATTGATGTGACAGTTGGCATTCATGTTCAACGTCCCGTTAAATTAAAACACAAGCTACCACACATGTTGGAGATTTGAGTCATTAATTGCGAATTAAATAAACTTAACGGAGAGTCATCCATCCCCTTTGGTAGTTGCATGCGCCATTCTCCCAATAGACTGTATCGTCGGTGACATGGGGGCCTATGTTCGATTCCCAGTCGGTTTAGCTGAAGGTGTTTTTTTTTTCTTAAATAGTTTATCTATCTTCCTCAACACAAATGCCGATACATTTAATTTACATTCTACCTTCCTCATTTACGCCTTATTAGTATGCATACAACCGACCCCGTGGTGTAATGGTCTCTGAACCCAGCTATTAATCGGAGAGTCCCGGGTTTGATTCCCGGTTGGTATCTTGGGTATATTTCCCTCAAGAGGAATGATCCTAACAGTCACCAGGGTTTGCTTAGTTAGGTTAATTCTGAAAATTTAAAAATGACACCTGGACATGGGAATCGAACCCGGGACCTTTGGCTTAGTACGCCAATGCTCTAACCACTGAGCATATCCAGGAATCGTCCCGTGCCCAAGGTCATTCTTCACTCATATTTAAGGCAGAGTCTATGATGGACGTGCGGAAATCATCCATAATAGACTCTGCCTTAAAATATGATTGAAGAATGAACCTGGGCACGGGACGATTCCTGGATATCTCAGTGGTTAGAGCATTGGCGTACTAAGCCAAAGGTCCCGGGTTCGATTCACGTGTCCAGGTGTCATTTTTCAATTTTCAGAATATATCTTGATGGAGAATTCCTCAATAAAAAGCATAAATAATAGCTTCGGTTATTTGATTCTTAGTTAGGTTAAGTTAGTTCAAGGCTCACACTGGAACCAAAATTTGATAATAGCTATCATCACATCATCTCATTGTGGATACGCCGTGTAGACTACCTCCTGTGGTGTTCCTGAGTAACGTTCTGTGCCACTAGAGAGTGTAATAGTCTACACACCAGGCAACCTAACGTGGATATCATGTCCCTCCCGGTCATATATGCCATACGATAAAAAAAACAGTATACATATTAAAACCCAAACGGGTATAAAACAAGTGCACAGTAAAAAATAATACTGTTGAAATTAAAATACTTTTTTATATGAGTACAATATATTGCATTTTTTTAAAATACCCTTTTCAACTGATTTGGCCAAAACCATTACATAATAGAGCTTTTAATAGACATGATTTATGATTATTAATTAATATATACGAGCCAAAGTTATAGAAATAGCCGTTTTTTATATGTATTGGTTTTCTGCATATTATGGTGGTTTTATTAATATTGAGCTGATATTATTAATAATTATATTTACAAATAATATTTAGTTATTGATCAGAGGTGTGGACATTTTTGTATTTGCTTTATTTTCTCATAGGTATAAAGTATTGTAAACGTGACCGTTCACAACCCCAAAATGATGATTTGTATGTATGTGTCCATGTATGTCTGTATCTAAGCTACAGACGAAACGATTTGTTGGATTTCGTTCAAAATTGTAGCATATTGATGTTAAATTTTGATTGTTACTCATGTCAGTTTATAAACGACTGGTTTTTGAAAATCTTAAAGTTTTTAGAATTTGGCTTTAATGATTTTGAAAGAAAGCAACTCTATACAATTAGGCATATAATGAATGGCGAAGCCGTATATCGAATATATTCGAATAAATTGCCACCCTAACACGGCTAGTGCTAAGTCAAAGGTTCCGAGTTCGATTCCCGTCTCCAGGTGTCATTTTTCAATTTATTCAAAATGTATATTATTTTGGGAATTGTTTTACGTGGTAAATGACAGTGTGAATCTATTTTTCAGAGACACATTGATTCAAAAGGTTTATTGATTAGGGGTTTTGAAAATTGTAAATATTAATTAATTAAAAAGGCTTAACCTTTTTTGTGTGAGTGAGTATCTAGAGAGTATTTTACATAAAATATAAATTTGAGTTTAATTAACTGGTGGATGAATTTTTAATATTTCAATTTTTTTTAAAAATGGTTTTAATAAGTTTGTTCTGAACTTATAGTTGAAGAGTATTTCATATGATTATCAAAATAGTCTGTTTTCCCACGAGGTAAAATTATTTAAAAATAGTTTATTAATGACAATTTAAAATAAATGTGTTCTTATTTACAAACTAGTATATTAAAAAGAATGCACAATTATGTCGTACCGTCTACTATATTATGATTTTTAAGGATCTGTACTATCAATAATTGTAGAGACAGTCTATACAGCTAGTAACTAGATCAGTGGACACTGGACAGACTCCCTGGATATAGGGGTTGGTCAGTGCCGACTTCCTGGCTCCAGTGGAAAGAAAGAAACGGAAACGAGGATGCGATCCTTTGGTCGGTAACACGTACGGCGATAGAATGTTCGGGAAGTGGTCTCGACACGTTGTACAATTGGGTGAATCTCATCAGTCAGTTTTAAAGAAGAACAGGCAAGACTCTTTTTTCTAGAGCTCTAAATATTAACCCTTAAGGAGCTATAGTAGTTTATAAGAAATTCATAAAAGCCAGAAACCGGGTTGGTTTAACCTTCCCGTGTGGATCTGCTCGTAAGTTGAGAACAATAGGGAGAGGGGGGAATGGGAAGGGGGGGGGGGGTAAAGGAGGAAAATACAAACGGCAATACAGCTTGTGTTGTGACACCCCTATTAAATTATATAATCCCTTTCACAAAGATGCAGTACGACTTTTATCCCAGTTACTCTTCATTTCTAGAGCATTTAACTCTTAATTATCAGAACAAATATGTGGCTTTTTGGTCTTTTTGACGTGGATAATTTTAAATATTTAGTAATGTTTAAAAATCAATATTATGAACTTGAGTCATGGAAAATATGTTACCGTTTATTCCATCTAGGAACAAACTATTGTAATAATAATAATCATAATTATTTCAATTTCCTTTATTATAGTGCTGGCCAACAGTCGTAGGACCTATAACAGCCAGCACTGAAAAGTACACTATAAATATAATAATATATAACTATACTAAATATAATAATAATAATAATAATAATAATAATAATAATAATAATGGCGTGTCTGAGCTATATCAAACTGTAGTCCAGTTTGTGAAAATATTAGTGAGTACTAATGCACTGTTGCTCAAGGGGTGCTCGAATGTACTAATCGTACATCCTTTTCGTGAAAGTTTTTCCCATGTCCCGATGACGAGGGGATGATGGCGGTGAATATGATGGGGTAAAGCCAATAAAAACTTTATCCTAAGCCTAACCAACCAAATCCAGCAGCCCATATTAATTATTACCCTTTCGATAAAATCCCCCAGTAACAGCCGGGAATAGAACGCAGGACCTCTAGGTGAGCAGCAAGTGGCTCTCACTATACCTACGAGGCTGGTTATCTAGTGTACTGGTAAAGGTCCTGTCAATATTTAACCTAAACGCAACATCTGATTGGCAATATTTTAGCTTCCTAGTCAGGCCGCTTAATATGGGAGCTCTCTCTCTGGTTGTCTCTGGTTGGTTAAAAAAAATAGGGGGAGGGGGGGGGGGGCAAATCTGTTCACTGCCAGGAACGCTTCAAAGTGATTCAATTCACTGAAATTAGCAGTTCATTTATCTAGTTCAATAATTCAGACACCCACCTCGGTGGCCGCATGGTCCAAGGCACTGCTCTCACAGTAGACTAGACTGCCGATGACGGGGAGATCGAGGCTCGAATCTCAGTCAGGTCTACTAAGGGTGGTTTTTCCAAAATGGTTTTACACTTTCCTTCCACACAAATTGCGGTTACACTTATAAATATAAGTTTACTAATCTCTAAAACCACTAGAGTAATTAGTACATAAACGTATAACCCGAATGAGCAGTAAGACGCGGTGCTAAAAAAAAAAGTTCGGTCATTTGTGAACTACAGTCCGTAGTTTAGTCGTTCACAACTGACTTATAGTTTACAGTTCCGTTTTCACCCAGCTCATGACCTACATACACCCATGCCAGTGATATTATTGAGTGATTACAGATATTGGGACAGTGATGCTTATTTCTTGGAGCTGAAGGGTAGGGGATATGGGGATACATAGCTTTTATTAACATGTGAAATGGTACGACACCTTAACTCAGTCGGTAATGAGTCTTTTTACAGAACTAAAGGTCCCAAGTTCGACTTACGGCATGGTCTAAATATTGATCATTTATATAATGTGGGTTTATATTCTCACAGTGATGAATTAACGGCCGGGGGCTGGATGTTGTGCCTGTTCTAGATTTAAGTTTGTTTATAAGTAGTGATATAATCAGTCGGGTTAAAAAGCTCTTGGGAGAATATCTTGGTGTTTTTTTTAGAACTTCCACTTCGTTTCTATGACCGAGATCGGCCGAAGAATCAATATTGGTTATTGTTGCGTCATCTCGTATTACACTTTGAACTACACTAGATATCATGGCTGAGGGAACTGCATGGCTACTATTTGCAAACAGTGTTGCCATTCTCTCGTTTTTGTGTGGTCAATCTCCCTCAAATATAAGACAAGTTTCGCAACGCTGGTTGGTCTAGGTTGCCAATAGCTCTTTCTTACCCAAACACACCACGTTTAAATATAACTGAGACCAAGGAGATTTGGCAACATTTAGCAGAGAGAAAGAGAAGGTAAAATTTTTCTTCATAAGAGCTGCAGTTCTCTCAACAATGATTATCGGGGTGTACAGTAGAATCTCGACTATCTATACTTAATATTATAAAGAAGAAAGATTAGATTTTTGTTTTGTTTGTAATGGATAAACTCAAAAACTACTGGACCGATTTTAAAAATTCTTTCACCAATATAAAGCTACATTATCAGCGAGTAGCATAGGCTATATTTTATTTAGAAAATTTAATTTATTCCTCATAAAAATGTCGATAGTATATTATATAGTCGTTGGAAAAAAAAAAGTTGTTTAAGGGAAAGTGGGGTTGGTGAAGGGGACGGGGGGCAGGGGTGAGGAAATAGGAATGAAATGAAAATAGGAGGGAGGATAAAAAGAGGGAGGGGGCTATACAATGATGATAGGACTGTATTTAAAAAAAGTTTTGTTTTTATATTGACATGATGGATGATTTGAAGCTTTGTTTTACAGGATTCTTTACAATATTTTTTACGGGGAAGGGGTATAGTCCGAAATAAAGAGGGTGGACACGATTTCGGTTGATGTCAACAATTTCAGATACTTTGTAAATTCAAGTTATGGTGGTAAAAATAAATATTTATTCAGAAACACGTTTTATGTTGATAACATTTATTGAACATTTATACATATGTACTACGACACGCCAAATACATAAACACGGGATATCAACAAAAAAAAACGTGTCCGTCTTGTCGTTGATGGAAACTATCATATTCTCGAGACCCACTTGGATCAAAATAAAACCCATAAGACGAGAGCGAGATTCTGGGCCATTACAATTACAGTTAATCTGGTTATGATGGAAGGAAGTAGCACTATACAATTAAGTGCTGGTCTTATGACTTCCGGATACATTTTGCTACCGGGAGGTTAAAGTTAGCTACCAGATAAAGGTTATCAGCCACTTAAATATTTTACGCGTATTATGAACTGAATTTATCTGCCGGATAGTTATCTGTAGGATAAATATATTTTCACGCATAAAATGAAAGGTTGGTACTGTTTTTACTGATGCGCGCATGCGTACAACCTAGCAAGTGGTGAGAACGCTCAACATTTTGTTAAATAATGGCGGCTAAACGAGTGCGAGTAAACAGATGGTGTCACGTGGGCGCATAAGCCAGGTTATTTTGCAAGTATTAATTTCCTTGTCTTTCGAAATGTGGTCAATAGTTCGGTACAACGTTTACATGATTTCATTTATTGTATTCACATTTAAATAATTGGTTCTTATATAACTATAACTCTTCAAATAGCTTGTCGGTTTTTATAAAAGTGTGAATTAAATGCTCTAACTTTATAAGACCGAACGAATAGTAAGACGCGGTGATTTGAACAGTTAATGATACGTGGTGTTAAAAAAACCCATTAAAACAACTCTCAGCAGTTGAAGTAAGCGAGTAGACGGTATTGGATTTGGGACCAAACTCATAATTACTAACCATTCACAGGATTTAGCCATATGGTAGTATTATTATTATTAGCACCACATCTTACTGCCCGTTCGGATTATACGCATTTACGCTAATGTGTAATGGAATGGTGATTGCGAGATGAAATGGAGGACCACAGCTTAATGTGGAATCCGAACACCGGTGGAGGCCTGGAATTCCACATATACACAAGTTGTGATTAATACATGTCTCGTCAGAGGTGACGGAAGGGTTTGGCAATCAAATAAATCCGTGCCAGGACTGAGGATTGAACCCCGGACCCCCAACACAGAAGACCGACATCTTAATCCTAGACACCCCGTATTGTAGTAATACAAACGGTTTTTATTATAAATGCTGTAATTAGTACATATACGCACATCTAGAATGGTTAGTGATACATGGTATTAAAAAAGGCCTAAGAGTTCCCTTAGAGAACAAATCTCAAATTTAAACTAGTAAAAAGAGTAAGATTCACAAAGTCGAGGCGTGTCGCGTGCCAAACCTTATACAAATATGTTTTGCCTAAATATATTCTATACTTTTGTTTTCGCAGTTCGTCTTAATACCCGTTCGGTCTATGCACATTTTAATCATGCTAGTATGTAAGGGACGGGTAAGATATAATTTAGAGAAAATGTAACCACACTTGAGCTAAAGGAGGGTGGGTAACCATATAGTAAAAACTACTCTCTTGAAATCCAGATGGAATTTGAACCCTGACCTTCCCTGACACCGGAAATGTATACCTGAATAATCTGAATTTAATATGTATGCTCACTGATGTATAATGGTTATTTGATGTTATGAAATGATAATCGATAATGTACATTACAATTTTTTCAAATATATTTTTACATACGTATAAGTGGGTTAAGAAATAATCGAAGCAGTGTTTATTAAATTATGCAAATAAAAATTTACACAATCTAGGATTTAATGTGATAAAGATACATCCAGTTTTAAGTAAATTGTTATTTATATTTAATGTTATTAAAGTTATGTACACACGAAAATTAAACTATTATGACTGCAAGCAGGATATTAATATAAAAGTATTTCAGACAAGTGGGCCGGTCAGATATGTCCCATGGCCCGGATGGGACCTGTGGGCCAGGAGTTTGAGAACCTTGTCTAAGAGGAATATTGTATCATTAATGGTTTGGATATTTCATATTTAATCTTTTTGATTTCAAACGGCTGTATTATTTATGTGATCAACATTATTTAATTAATTATTATTACAAAACTTTCTTTCTGGAATCCTACGGACCACACTTTGAGAAACACTGTTCTAAATATTAGTTTGAAAAATATTTTGAGCAATGGAGTCTTGTGAATAATTTAGGTTAACGTGAATTCCGAACGCACATTTCAAAACCATTTTACTTACCTCCCTTGTATCGATCCACGAGAATAAATATAGCTACATTTATTAGGCTTTGTAACTTACAGATGTCACTTAATTACGCTAATTAAACCGACAATTTGTGGTACACCTTCAATACATCCACAAATCAACTCCAATAATCAAGGAATTTAGTCCAACCTGGATGTAAATGCCTTGAATATGAATGGATCTGTTCGTTTCTTCAGTAACTGGCCTCCAACTGTTTTCACTCAAAATGGGAGTCTGGAGAACTCGAGTTAATGGCAGTATTTTTTGTAACATTATATCAAAGTTGTTTTTTGTAAAAGAGATAAAATGATTCTCCAGTACAAACATGAGTTTAGGTTTCTTCACATGGCGACCTCAAATATTCTTGAATATCTGTCAAGGGGTTACTGGAATTTAATAACCACATTTTCCCTTAATTTAAAAAGATTTTCATCTAGTGACCATATTCTCATGACAGATATTGAAGAACTGTTGATATCAACATGTGAAAATAATTAAATTTTATGTTTGTACTGAAACAATATTTTATTCATTTTGTCCAAAATAAGTTTTGCTATATAAACAGTAAAAACCACTTCCCTTATCTCATGTTAACTCCCTACAATCCCACCTTAAGTATAGGAACTCGTTTATAACTATATAATTTCCAAAAAATAAGTTAAAACAAACATGCAGTAAAATAAATATAATTTACAACATTTTCTGTAAAATAAACTTTTTGCCACTTTTATATCTACTGCTCTGCCGATTGGAGAGTTTTGTAACCAAGAAATATAAATACGAAAACAATAATTGAGTACAGATTACTTTAAATTCATTTGCATACTTATTTGTAATGTGGAGCCAATAACCGGAAACCAAAAACCCTCAAAACTAATAACCCATCTCAATCATTATAATGAGTTTTAAAATGATATTACAAATTATTTATCAGAATTAGAATTTTGATAAGAAATAGCTTTTAGAAATGCAAACGAACCATTCCACGCCTAATATTCGCAGCATTTTAATTTAAAAGTAGTTTTATTAAATAGGTATATTATCTATAAAAAAAACCCCGTTAATACATATTACATAAATTTACATATACAAATTATTTTGGTAACTTTTATACCGTGCCAAAAAGTTTGTTCCTATCAAGAAAATTGTACTCTAATATTTTAAGTTGTCGTAAAAGTATTTAAATTTGGTACTTAGATTTTCTTCTACCCTATAAAGGGAAGATATTGATTTAAAAATAAATAAATTGAAATAAACATATTTCTTTAGAAACTCAAGTTCATCAAATGAGCGTGGTACTTAAAATGACCAGAAAAAATATTAGGTACACATTTAATGATGTAATAAATTGTCCACCCCCTGACAAATAGACCAGACTTTTAAGTAGATAATTCTCCACTTCTTGAAGCTTATGAGGATAAAATTAGAGTGGTAAGTTTCCCGCCATTTTGTGTTGGTCCATTCTCAAATCTGAGTCACGCAATCGGAATTATTGTTAGACTGTGTGTGTACTTGGATGTTTGTTCACAAAATTATACCTTTTTTACTTTACGTCTTACCCTCCTCATTGGAGTAGTTGGCTAACGCGCTTGTCGTTTAAGCTCGACTGCTGAGTACGGGGAGATATAGGTTCGAATTTAGGTGGGTGAACTGGGGGGGGGGGGTTCCCTAAATGGTTTTCCACTCTCCCTTTATGCAAATGCGTGTTCACTTCCTCTAATTTAACCTTCCCAATTCCTAATCCATTAGCGTAATTAGTACTTAAAGCGTATAACCCGAACGGGTAGTAAGACGTGGTGCTAAATATTATTATATTATTACTTTACGTATTACCGTGCGTTCAGACTTATCCATATTTTATATTATCTAATGGGTACAACGTGAAAGGAGGATTTCTAAGAAAATGTTTCATAATTGTTCTTCTGGTGAAAGAATGAAACAAAAAATCAATTTTGACTCACAAGTTTGGAATGTGTACTCCCAGTATCCCGAGTTGAAGCACTAAGCTGTTTTACAGATTAATATTACTCTCATTAACAAATAGTTTAATGAATTTAGAGAGTCCTAATTGGTGTTCACAAGGATAAAGGCATTGCATGGTCTCGTCTTATCTGGTTTATCGGTGACTGAAGGTCAGGACTCTTAATTCCTATCGAGTGTAGTGAGAGGTTTTTCCCTAAAATTTTCCCACTCACATTCCTTGCAAATGCGGTTACATAGCCTCTAAAATTCCATTATTTGATTCCCTATCTTATTTATATAAGTGTGGACATCTAAGAACGGGTAGTAAGACGCGAAGCATAAATACTTTTAGATAAAATAGCAGTAAAATTTACACGTGCCAAGAAAAAAAGGTCAATTTAAATTAAAAGTTTAGTAAACTATACAAATCAGGATAGATTATATATATATATATATACGTGTCTGGGCTACATCAGTTATTGCCCAGTTTGTGGACAAATAAGCCGGTACTGTTCTGTTTCCTCGGGGACGCCGTAATGTACTAATCGTTCTGTGAAAGCTCTTTCCATGTCCCAATGAGATGGGATGTAGTAAAAGTAAATATTATAAAGATTTAGAATCAGCGTACATCTTAACCAAACTCAATCTTAGACTTAGGTGTTGTTAGACATCTTAAATAATGATAATAAAAAAGGAAGTTGTATTCGTTTGTGTGTGTGCGATGCCCATCCAAATCCACGGCACGTAGAGATCTGAAATTTTTAACATAGGTGGATAGAAGGGGGGGGGGGCAATTCACCTAGAAGCTGGATTAAAAAATTAATTAGCTTTTTAATTAGGCTATGTTAACAAATTTTTGAGGAACATATTTTTTCTCTAGTTTAGAATTATGTTTCAAAGATACCGGCACTATGGGGGGGGGGGGGGGCTTATATAAGTCATATACGACAGTGGGTCACGGGAAACGCTGTGCGGGATTGCTAATTAAAAATAAAATGGCAATCCCCATTTTCCCGTAAAAATTAAATTAAGGGAAGGTACTTCACATAACAGAAATTTCCAATTTGATAATATATTCGCAAATATTTGATATAAGAAATTATTTGACGCTGTAAAGTTGTAGTATGATTCAAAATATAAATCTTTTATCTGAAATATATTTTAATTAAATCAATATTTTCTGAGTCAATAAGAACTATACATTTTTGATGATGTTCTGACAATAATTGAAATTGTTTGATATGCTCCATGGTAGTCCAAGATGATCCTCTTTTCTAAAAGTTTCTATATACGTGTATATTATTTCATTTATAATTTTTGGTAGAGTGTTTCTGCAACTAATGTACTGTACATGTGTCTGGTGTAGCCATTATTTTCTTTCTTCCTTCAATTCCCCTGAAGATATTTTCTTCAAACAATCAGGAACACTAGCCGATTCACTTCCGATACCAATAAGCATTCAGCCCAGTATCTAAACCACATACCCTTAGTTAATCGAAATTTTAGTTTACAGGATAACTGAGAAGACAACCATCCAAACCTACACGGAACTCTTTATATTTAACAGAAAATTTAGCAGCCGCTTGTACAAAAAAAGTTGTCTGAGTTTAACCCATTGTCTAAAGAAAAGTTTGAAATTTAATTACGAATATAATTTACAAGTGCCACTTGATGCAGATAAAAAATCATAAACAAATGTTCTTAAGTTTCAGGAACATGGCTAACTACACAGTGTGAATAAGGAACCTTGTGTATCAAATAAAGTAGATCTTTCGTGTAGGCATGTCCGAGTCGAAGGCAGTGTTTTATTGTTTGAAGATGCCATTTGATTTGTTTATTTGTTGTTGGTAGGATTGGCATCGTTTAACCCTCCTTCCGGAAAGCAAGGTCATAGCAACCCCAAAGTTAAAGGGGGTTCCCCAACCGCTGTAGGCAAGAAAATTTCGCAAACATAAATTCCTCTAGAAACTATTTGGAGCATTTTTTTAATAGTTACTAAGGCAGAAACTTACTTAACGTACTTACCCTAAAATTCCAGGAATTCACATAAAGAAAAGTAAATTTCATCATAATTTATTGATTCATAGTAAGAAAAAAAAGTTTTAGCACAATAGTGATATAAAATCAATTAGTTAACTTAGAAATGTATAGTATAAAACTTTACTAAGAAAGTTTTTTTTGAATATTCTCTCCACGAAAAGCAGTGCCGGAACGGCGTTCCCGCTCCACTACAGCCATGCCTAAAACTAAAGCTGAACCTATCATCCTCACAAGTCCCCTTTTGGGTTTTTCACGATCGGTAATAGCTCCGAGTTCTGGTAGGACTATACCTGTATCTGTTCCTGGATTACGTCCTTTCAAAAACCCTACTCCACCTGTATTTCTCTTCGTCACGAACAAAAGTTACGGGGTAAGCGAAGACCAGCATTAAGGTTAGTTTTATTACCAGAGTTATTAATCACGATACTATAAAGCCACATGGCTGATTCACTCACTGACATTGTTTGCCCACTTCCAGATGAGCTAGAAACTTTAAATTTGGCAAACTTATAGTTTCTAAACTGTAACCAACGGGAAAATTCCAAATGTTTAAAAAAAAAGGTTTAACCTCCCACCCTCCCACCCCCCAATATTCAAAATGGTGGGGCAACTTTAAAGTTGGTGCGGACCTTTCTTTGGAGGCCTCTTGTCGCTAAACGATAAGACCAATAAAAAAACGGATTGCACCAGAGCTAGATTTTTTGGCTTTAGGTAAATTTGGCACATTTTCCATACCATTTTTTAATTTTCTGACACATTTATGGGACATCTTAGAATCATAGAATTTTAAAAATAAATCAACTTTCAAAACAACGTTAGGATTGATTAGTTTACAATCACTGGGGTTAGGGGGCGTAGCCCACATCGAGCAAAAAGAGTTATTATATATTCTCACAATTACCTTGTTTATTTATTTATACTAAGATAAAAGAGAAAGAAAGCCTGTGCGATGAACCATACCATTAATTTTATTTATCTCTTGGGCTGTTTATTCCGTGGTAATTTACATCCCAAAGCTGTGATGGTTTCTCGAGTGGATGCTCAAAGTGATCACAGTCTCGCTATAAACCTCATATTTACATCTCATAAAGGTGAGCATTTGTTTCAACAGCTCTTAAGACTCGTATAATAATAGTTGGTCACACAGACTAATGGTGGACTCACATGATTTGTTTTATCTATGCTTTGAACTATACAGGCTTAAACATATGTAATATACTAACAATTAATTTAAACCCAGCTTTCATGGTCGAATGGTTCAAGGCATTGGATCTACTGAAGGTGTTTTATTCCCTAAATGCTTTCCTACTCTGCTTCCACACATATGCGGGTAGATTAGTTTTAAAATTATTCCTACACCATTAGAATAATATTAATATATGCATATAACAGGTAGTAAAACGCGATGATGAAAAAATTGTTTGTTTTAAATCATTGGAGGAAACGCGAAATAAATGTCGGTGGCGGAGCGATAGAGGTTCAAATCTAACCCTTGTGTATTGAGTTTTTACTCTACAAAACAGTTTTATACTCTCCCTACAAGTAGGCCTAACATTCAAAGATCTTTTCTCTAAATTTTAACTTATTAATCTCTATCTCGCGAGCGTAATTAAAATGCTTCTAGCCCGGACTGGTAGTAAGAGGCGGTGGGGGAACATTAGCAGAAGCGGATTTACACTATAGTCCCACGGGTCTAGGGGCGGCGTCTTTAAGGGGCAGCACATTTTGGTTAGCATTAGTTTAATTTTTTGTTTTTAATAATTGCGTTTAAAAATTATTGACTAACATTATTGAAATAGTTCAAGTTAAAAGTCAGAACGACAATATTTCTTTTTAAAAACTGTTCTTTACAATTACTTTGTAATTGACGTCAGTTTTTCTTTCTTCATAATGTTAACTCAAGCTACTGTAGGACATGTACAGTGCATGCGTGATTTTCTTTCATTGAAATCTTTTCTAGACTACGAACCCCCACCTCCCCCCCACCCCACCAGACCTCTTTCCTCCAAAACCTCTTAAAACACTTTAAAAAATTGGGGGGGGGGGGGGGTGAGGGGAGGCACATATTATAATTGTGCCTAGAGGTGCAACTTTTTAAAATCCGCCACTGAACATTAGTAGTCGTTTGATGAAATAAACTGTAATAGGAGCGACAATCCCGCATCCTGGAAGTCAGTTTGTATACCATGAGGGTAGATCACCCGACAAGCTTAAATTAAACCTGTAACGTGTCAAGTATACAAAACTAAATAACTAAAGTGCAATCAAATTTTCGTAAAAAAAAGGCCCTTATCTGACATCTGAAAATGTTACCAGATCTACTTTAACTTTTTCAAACGTCAAGTCATGTAATCTGTAGCTGTCATTTTTACTAGACACGTATAAAATAAAACTAATACATTAGTTACACGCCTTATCCGATTCGGTGGCCGCGTGATGTAACGCGCTACGCTCGTGTTGGACTAGACTCTTGGATACTTGGAGATCAGGGTTTGATCCCAGTCGGGTGCACTGATGGGTGTCCTAAATGGTTTTCCACTCTCCTTCCATGAAAATGCGGGTGCAATTCATCTCAATTAAAAATTCCTAATCCCTAAACAATTAGTGTAGTTAGTACATAGGCGCATAACCCGAACGGGCAGCAAGACACGATGCTAAAAATTGTTACCCACCTCGGTGGCCGAATGGTCGACTCTAAAACGTCACTTTTATTTTGAACTGGCCTGATTGAAACGGTGATATCAAGATTTGAATCCTGGTTAGGCCTATTGAGGCTGGTTTTTCTTAGCTATCTCCTCACTCTCCTTCCACTCAAATGCGGGTAGGTTACCTCTAAAATTCTTTCTTCACTATCCCTACCCAATTAAAGTAATTATCACATTTGCGTATAACCTGAACAGATGGTAAGACGTGGGGATAAAAGAATTATAATAGTAACATAGTAAAATGTTATCACTTTTGGTCAACACAAAAGTATTTATTATTTAAAAGGCCCTTCCTATGAAAATTTATCTTTATAATAGAATTATGCCTATCATAATCTGATGAATAACTGACAGTTTTAACACTTACTAACCTATTTTCATATAATGCTCATGGTAATAAAATATATCCTGCAGCTGTTATCTTTGACAAGTAGTATGCCTTAATTGCGTAAGAATTTTAATATTCGTTTAGAAATTGTGGAACTTAGGAAAGTGATAGGATAGTGGAAAATGTATAATTTTACAGGTATTAAACATGGCCCAGGATAAAGTAAAATTGTTCCTTTAACTTGCATTTAATTGCCTGGAAAGCTCCTATAAATTCAACCTTGTAGAAGACGTGACGTCACGGGACCACCTATCTATGCCTGCACTTGGAAAATATGTTCAATAAAAAAAATCTTCGAATCAATTTTAGCACCAGATAACTTGAAGGCAACGCTGCAATGATCCACAAAATATTCCCTTCCTCATCTTTACCCTTTTAATATGATTAAATGCTGATAGCTCAGACTGTTAGTAAGTCATTACTATTTACCCGCTTCGTTGGCCGCATGGTCTAGAGTGCTACTCTCACAGTAGACTAGACTGCCGATGACGGGGAGATTGAGATTGGAATCTCTGTCAGGTGTACTGAAGGTGGTTTTCCCAAAATTGTGTTCCATTCTCCCTCCAGCAAATGCGCATACATATCCTTCTTAACAATCCCTAAAACCATTAGCGTAATTAGTACATAAGCGAATAACCCGAACGAGTAGTAAGAGGTGCTAAAAAAAAAAAAGACATTGATACAACTTTTTATATATTTAAAAACATGATATTGGGATTTCCGTTGAGCTATCGGGGAGCTTTTCTAAGCCAAAATTTTGTCCCGCAAATAAATAAAAACAATATTAATGTCAATCATTATTCCTGACAGTTGTTTTAAGTAATTTGATTAGCGTTCAAGGATAGTATGCGCAATTAAAATTGATTAAGTAGATTTCTATCTATTTACAGATAAAGCAGAGTATATTGCGGCCATCTTGAATACATCATCTTTCCCGGTAGTGTCTCTCGACGGATTTTAAAGTTATTATTAATATTATTAGCACCGCGTCTTACTACCCGTTCGGGCTATACGCACTTAGGCTAATGTGTAATGGTAGGGTGATCGTGAGATGAAATGGAGGACCTACAGTTTAACGTGGAATTCGAACCACGGTGGAGGCCTGGCATTCCACACATTCACAAGTTGTGATTAATACACGTCTTGTCAGAGGTGAAGGAATGGGTTTGGTAATCAGATAAATGTGCGCCGAGACGATTTTAAATTTGACAATGTAATTTATATAAATATTTTTTTTAAATTTAGTGAGTAGCCTAAAAGCGAAGTGATCTTACTTACACTATTTGACTCTACCTGGTTTCAAACCAAGTATCTGAAAGGTCAGTATTTTAAACTCGACGATTATGACTACGGTTCAGGTAATTCATATTCTATGCATTATACTTCATTTTATTGTTTTGGTTTTATAGGCAGTAATTTTAAAACAACATACATTTCAATATTATCTCTGGTTATATTTTGTATTTTTTCAAACCCTTGCAGTTCTCTTTACAGTTTTATCTCAACAAAAAATGAGAAGCAAAAGTGATTTCCCCAAGGCAGTGATGTATTTATTTCCAGTTCATAGTGAGGAGTGTTAAGAGAGTCAACGGAACGCAAAGTGTAGCGTGTAGTTCTCAGCTTGAAGAGCGGGGGGGTAAGGTTTCATTGGAACGTTCCAAGGGAAGGTAGAATCGGGAGGGAGCATGGTACCACCAAGGGAGAGTAAAGAGAGGGGGTGGATATAGGGTGTAAACTCTGCGATTAACTACGCCACGTCATGAAGTAGGATATCGATTATTCGTCCAGAATGTGACACACAGCAGTAGCTAGTAAAGTAAAAAGAACACGCTAGAAAAAAGGTCGTTCTAGTAAAAATATAAACGCATTTTAAATCCATCAAACCCAAACACGTTAGCTGTGTCAGTAGCGCGTCTACCTACAAGGATAAAGGTCCGGGTTTTTATTCCGGGTATGGTTGAAAGCAAAGTTTTTGGTGAAATTAGGATTATCCATTTCACAGTGATGACTGACGGCCGAGGGACTGGATGTGGCGTGTGTTCTAAGGTGTGTCTTTTTTCTGAGCAACGCGTCTTATTACCCGTTCGGACTATACGTTTATCATGTACTTATTATTTTAATGAGTTAGGAATTAGGAAGGTTGAGTTTACAGGAAGCGTAGCCGCATTTGCTTGGAGATAAAGAGGGAACCCATTTAGAAAAAACTACGCTCAGTACACCCAGCTGGGATTGAATACGATCTCTCCGCCATCAATATTCTAGTTTACCCGCCTCGGTGGCGTAGTTAGCTAACGCGCTAGTCGTGTTGAGCTCGACCGCTGAGGACGGGGAGATCGAGGTTCGAATCTCGTCGGGTGAACTGGGGGGGGGGGTGTTTCCTAAATGGTTTTCCACTCTCTCTCCACGCAAATGCAGGTTCACTTCCTCTAATTCAACCTTCCCAATTCCTAATCCATTAGCGTAATTAGTACTTAAAGCGTATAACCCGAATGGGTAGTAAGACGCGGTGCTAAATAAATAAATAGTCTAGTCTATTGCGAGAGAAACAGCTTACCACGAGGCCACCGAAGCGGCTAACTGCTCTAAGTTTAGGTTAGTATATAGCTGTGGGCCGACATAATCAGTTTTCACAAAGTGTACGTTAAATACCCATAGTTTTAATTCAAATTTAATTTCTTGGACAACAATAACAGGACTTATAAAAGACACGAACTGAAAAGTACACATGTACCTAACATGTGGACATAAATTCATAATACAATAAAATAAAAACAATCAGAGCTAAATAATGATATATACATATACATATTTATTAAAGCTATACAAAAATATAAATATATAATAACAAATTAAATAAATAGTAGTAAGTAAAAGTTTGAGCATTCAAAAAACATTGACATTAAATAAAAAAAGAAAGAAAAGAAAAGCAATAACAAAAACAAACTGAATAAGTAAAAATGTAAGTTTAAATATTTAAGGTAGAACATTTATTGGGTAAATTAATTATAGGGGAGTTTCTTATATAACTTTCTGATTTCGGCTTTTATTTCGTGATAAAATTTGAATTCGACAAACCTAAAAGTGATGTTATTGATACAACGACCTATAGTACTCATCTTGTAGAGAGAGAGAGAGAGAGATAATTTTGAATTACGAGAAGTCCAAGAAGGGACTTGAATACCTACACAATTGAGGGAAAAATTGACAAGAAATGTTATTTAAATTATTAAAAACAATCATAACACTTAGGGCAATATCGATAATATTTTATTATATTATTAATGTTGTTTTATCGTATGGATTCTAATAACTGCTGCAGATTGCCTGACTTGACATACAAAAATAAGAAAATGTTTTTAGTAAATTCTGTAACTGTTATAAAATGTTCTACCTACCTTGTTTCTAATATATATTTCTATTATCTTTCTGCTTAGTCGTACTGTTTTTTTTATAGCACTAGCTTTTATTATACATTGTATTTCTATTTTTCAAGATCTCATTTAGTTTCAAAGTATTCTTGGTTTTTTTCCCTCTAAATATTTCTTAACGTTATGACATTTAAATAAACAGAGGTGACCTGGTGGTCTAGGGGTAAGTAAGGTGTCAGACTTCTGTGCTGAGGTCCGGGGCTCAATCCTCGGACACGGCACAGATTTATCTGATTACCAAACCCTTCCTTCACCTCTGACAAGACGTGTATTAATCACAACTTGTGAATGTGTGGAATGCCAGGCCTCCACCGTGGTTCGGATCCCACGTTAAACTGTAGGTCCTCCATTTCATCTCGCAATCCCCCTAGAATTTACACATTAGCGTAAGTGCATATAACCCGGATGGGTAGTAAGACATGGTGATGATGATAATAATAATAATAATAATAATAATAATAATAATAATAATAATAAACAGAGCTATAAGTTTTTAAATTTAAACTCTAAAAACAATTTATTTGAGAGCGTAATTAATGAATCAGGTAATTCCTCTTCAAAATGCTCGAGGCAGCCAAAGGAAAGGGAGAATCCACGCTCTTTTGGAATGTGTGGAATCCAAGCACAGGAACAGAGCTAACTGCGGCCATTCCCTCACCTTCATCATCGTTATCCCATGCCCTGTGTCTGTGGAGCCTCCATTGCCTTCTGCAATATACCAGACAAGAACCCTTCCCTTCCAATTCAAGACCTAACCAAGACATCGATTACTCCACAATACCCCTTACGACCCTATACGATTACACAGCTGATTCCTCAACGATCACAAACTTCAAAAGAAACTCCTCAGCCTAGGGTTCGACTCATCTCCTTCATTTCCATACCGCCAAAAACCTCCACCTGTTCCACCGCGCGGATCTTCTCAGAGTGATCCTACGGAATCTGTCCAGGCTGATATGAAGATATCCACATTGATGTTTAGAGCCACGCCTTCTCCCGGGACCCTATGGCCAGCTGGTTTACAAATAACCTTAATTGGCCAAACTCAATAACAACTTAACTAGGAATTACTACCACTCAGGAAGCTAAGTAGTCAATAATCATCCACAGACTTGACTCTGGTAGTGAAAACCCACTGTAGGACCGTACACCTAATACTAAACATATATTATTATTAACACCGCGTCTTACTACCCGTTCGGGTTATACGCTCTTACGCTAATGTGTAATGGTAGGGTGATTGTGAGATGAAATGGAGTATCTACAGTTTAACGTGGGATCCGAACCACGGTGGAGGCCTGGCATTCCCCCATTCACAAGTTGTGATTAATACACGTCTTGTCAGAGGTGAAGGAAGGGTTTGGCAATCAGATAAATCTGTGCCAGGACCGAGGATTGAACCCCGGCCCCACACAGAAGTCGGACACATTACCCCTAGACCACCAGGTCACCCCTAAACATATAAAAGTATATCTAAACTAAAATTGTAGAATCTATAGACGATTAGATAAACATAAACACATAAGTTTACATTTTTATAACCCACTTCGGTGGCCACATTGTCTACTCTAAGGTGCCACTCTCACACTATACTAGACTGTCAATGATGGAGAGATCATCAGTGTTCGAATCCCGGTTGGGTGTACTGAGAGTGTTTTTTCCTAAATGGTTTTTTTACTCCCTTCCATGAAAATATGGTACACATCTTCTAAAATTAAACCTTGATCACCCCTAACACATTGTATTAATTAGTACAGATGCGTATAACCTGAACGGGTACTAAGACGTGGTGCTAAATAAAATAAAACACTTTAAACAGCTACAGAGATCGAACCAAAGATCCCTAAATATATTTAAATTGACCTTTTTACTACTGCATAGAATGAATGGGATAAAGCGAGACTTGGACACTTTAATTTCGAGCTCAACCTTCGTTCCAATCAATTTAAAAAAAAAAAGACGTATCATTTCCTCGTTTTATCTTATGGGTTTATTATTGCAATCCTATCTCCCTCAGCACTCGAGAAAGAATAATTAAAACAGTGGGGTTTGGCCCGGTTTTATTGTCTGTAATAAAGTCAGTATCTATTCACTCATCTTATGAAAAGGAATTATTTTTTATCTTGACTAAATATTTTATTTTAAATCTTATTTTGGCATAATATTTCAAAAACGTATCGAAAATATAGATAACCTAAGAGTAACTTATATTTTAATGCAAAATTTCCAATTAATTTGTTAAAACTCTGCTTTAACTATTATAAAAATATAAGGACCTATTTTTAAGATAAATAATTGGTCTTAATATAAGTGAAACTCTAGCTTTGATTGATAATAATTTTTTTTGAAAGAATAACACACAAAAAACTTAGCCTCTTTGTTTCTGTTAAAAATATACACAATTCTTAAGAATATAAATAAATTCGAATTTTATTTTTTGCATAAATTATATGGTTTAAAGTTAAATTTGGTTTAGTTAAATAAAATTAACTAATTTATTATTACTGACAGAGTTGTAGGATTTTTCACTATGACCAAGCTCTGATACGGAACGGCAGTAAAAAAAATGACATAATTTTAACAAGTTTATATTTATAAGCTATAAATAGTGATTTTAGAATAGTTACACTTCACGAATTATATGGGGTCAAAATTGCTATTTTATGCTACTTTATTAAGGTAAAGTAACCAATGTATGGGGCTGAGATTTAGTTTAACTAGACATTCATATGAGGTGTACATAGTAAAATATTCATAGTAGGTATAATAAAGAAAAATCTTTTTTAATGGATTAACAGTTTAAAAGTGCTATAATTAAATAATTTTTAATCATATATAAATACTTTTCTTTTTAAACTTCAATAATTTGATTTTATCTCATTTATAATACATTGTGTCATAATTTAGAATTAATTTGTTTTATTTAACCTAACTCTACTCGTTAATTTTATTAATGTGTCCGAATCGATCATTTCAAATATAGATTTGAAATATGTATTTTATTAAAACTTTTGTTTTAACTGTGCCAATTGAAGAGACAATACTGACTAGCAGAACAGGCAGAGGGTAAGATAATCTCAACTAATGACACAATCAAGATGGTTTCCTTATTTGATTGGTGTTTCAGAAATGGGCTGAGACATAGCTACTTGGTATCTTCCCAAGATAACCCTCCTACTCTCACATATGTTAAATTCCTTGCCAAGATGTAATAGACTCCAGTTTTTGGTAATTCTCACTATCGCAAAAACCTTAAACCAGATCATATGAGCATTTTTTACATCCTTTTTATTATGCTCCAGGACAGTTATTTAGTATTAGTCGCCTCGTCCATGTCCTGTGTCAATATTATATGGATGTGGGGAGTGCCAGGCTTCCACCGTGGTTCGGATTCCACATTAAACTGTAGGTCCTCAATTTCATCTCACAATCAACCTACGATCACACATTAGCGTAAGTGTGTATAACCCAAACGGGTAGTAAGACGCGGTGCTAATAATAATTATATTAAATGGTCAAGTGAGGGTAGCCTGAACAAGATAGAAGAAGCTTAGTACTAGATAACAATAAATTTGTTTGAAACATTTTTTAAACATAAGGTCATTTAATTAAGTGCAGTCGGTGACCTGGTGGTCTAGGGGTAAGGTGTAAGACTTATATGCTGGCGGCCGGGGTTCAATCCTCGGTCCCGGCAAAGATTTATCTGATTACCTCTGACAAGACATCTTGTGAATGTGGGGAATGCCAGGCCTCCACCGTGATTCGGATTCCACGTTAAACTGTAGGTCCTCCATTTCATCTCACAATCATTCTACCATTCACACCTTAGCGTAAGTGCGTATAACCCGAACGGGTAGTAAGACGTGGGCTAATAATAATAATAATAATAATAATAATTTGTGCAGCAACATCATAAATATATAAGTAGCGATTTTTTATTTTTTTTTAGTTGGAGGGTGTAATCATCATTTTACCTTTAGTAAACTACGAAGATAGCAAGCTCACTCGGTTTGAATGGTTCCCTGATGGTTCCCTGATGGTTCAGCTTACAAGACAGGGCCAGAGTCTGATCCATCATGCCAAGACTGGTTGGTACCATTCAGGTTAAAACTGAGTGCGCAGTGAAATGTGAAGGTAGGAGATAGATAGTTCGTTGAATTATAATGATTAGAGTAATAAATCTTTACAAGTTGTTAGTTTGCATGCCTCACGCACCGTTTCTCACTATCCGTTCGGGTTATCCGCATATTCACATTGCTGGGGTAAGAAGGAATAAAATATAATTTTTGAGTAAGGCTGAAGTTGACGTGTACACGGCTCCGAAACCGGAAATAGACTGCGACACGAACGCTAGTCTGATGGAGTACGTTTGATTACATGGGGAATATTTCAAATGCGTGGCTGTCACAACGGATGAGAAACGCAACTGTCTTCGCTTACAAAACTGTCGCAGTGTTCAGGACTCTGGTCTAACCCCTCTACTAAATGTCGCCGCGTTTTCATGGAGTGAGAGCGGGTAACAATTTAAAAAAAAAACACCCTCAGTACACCAAGCCGCGAATTCAGATCCAACCTATTTGCTACCAGTAATCTCACCTATTGCGAAGGTATTCCTTAAGATAAGTAGTTCTCAAACTTCGTTTGTTCACGGCACACTATAATTTGTCATGAGTTATTCGCGGCACACTGAACGTGCAAGTTGGCGGTACTACGCGAGACTCGGACATGCGAATGCTCAGAAAAATATTTTTTCAGTCGAACAGAAAATGCGTGTACCTTCTTCGATCACGAATTGAACGTTTTATGGAAGTAACTACATTTTCTCATTAAATACTCAACTGTTTGATTTTAAACCAATGAATTCCCTGGACATACATATACTAAAGCTTTTGAACAGTTATCTCTTATTTCTTTTTAAAATATAATATTGGCTAGAACTAATTTTAACTATTAATTTTTTATCAACAGGAACAGTAAAATAACGTACATAATTTCGTGGAACACCTAGTGAGTTTCGTGGCACATTTTGAGAACCATTTCGGCTTAGATAATGCGTTTTAAGTCTGAGAACAAATTATGTTTACTACAATTTTGGAATAAGTTATACCAGTTTAATGCTGATCACATTGTATAACTATGGGTGTAAATAAACTGCCAATAAGAGAATCATTGTGTATAATTATTATTAGCACCGCGTCTTACTACCCGTTCGGGTTATACGCACTTACGCTAATGTGTAATGGTAGGGTGATTGTGAGATGAAATGGAGGACCTACAGTTTAACGTGGAATCCGAACCACGGATGAGGCCTGGCATTCCCCACAATCTATGTGATTATACAGTCTTGTCAGATGAAGGAAGTTTGGCAACATAATCTGTACAGGATCGAGGATGAACCGGACCCGCACGAGTCCGCACCTTACCTAGACACAGTCACTCTGGTAAATGTCTAAATCGTAAGAAAAGCACTTTAGAAGGATTGTGACTGTTATACATTTGAATACTTTCATACACTAAGTGAGGGTTGCTTGTATAACTTATATGTATAAGACTTATAGGGTATAATAAAATTACAAAAAGCCGTACAAAATTTGTTGATACGTTAGTTAAACACAAGTTAGTTATAGTAATGCTGAGCAAATAAAAAAGTTTCAGAGGTTTATTCGTAGGTAAAGGACAAAAACGCTGTCTCCTTTAATTTATTTTTGTTCTATTTTACGTCGAATTTTGTTGATATAATTGAACTATGGATCGAGGAAGATGACGCGTGATAGAAACAGCAGCCGAGATACGTAATTTCCTGTTGTTGACTTTGTAATTGAATCGATGATGTTGGCGTCGGTTTTTTTCCTCTTCTTGGGGGAGATAGCTTGATTGGTTTCATTTTCACTTATCTAATATATATACAATTTATTCAACCCGAAGGTTTTTTGGATCCTCAACAGTTCCACCGTCAACTGTAAAACCTGGGTAGTATTGAAGAGCGTACTAGGGAAATGAGGAGTGAGGTAGTTTATTGCACATTAGTCTGCCAAGCCTACCGAAGTGTATAAACCATTTATAATATTTATAATATTTAGCACCACGTCTTACTACCCGTTCGGGTTATACGCTTTAAGTACTAATTACGCTAATGGATTATGAATTGGAAGGTTGAATTATAGGAAGTTAACCTGCATTTGCGTGGAAGGAAGATGTGAAAACCATTTAGGAAAAACCACCCCCAGTTCACCCGACCGAGATTTGAAACCTCGATCTCCCCGTCCTCAGCAGTCGAGCTCAACACGACAAGCGCGTTAGCCAACTACGCCACAGAGGCGGGTCATAAACCATTTGACCCTATATAAATATATATAAATAATTCTATATAACATATAATGCTACATTCAAATTATATGCCTACACTTTTATTAAAACAAATGTATATAAAACCTAATAAATCCACGCTAAAAAAACTAGTTTTATTTATTATTTTATTAATATTAGGAGGATTACTACAATTTATAGGGGTTTACCTAAATTATCAGATATTAATTTCTTAAGTTTTTAAAACCAAATAATTTTATTAATTATTATAGTATGTGTATTTTAGGTAAATAAAATAATTTAATTTAAATTTGTAAGCTTTGATATAATCCTCCAAGAAATCTTGTTTTATATATATATATATAATATATATATATATATATAGAGAGAGAGAGAGAGAGAGAGAGAGAAATAAAATAACGGTTATAGAATAGAATCAAACCTTTACAAACCAACTAATATTTCAAACTCTCTCTCTCTCTCTGTGTATATATGTACACACAGAGAGAGAAAGAGATAGTTTACTGAATGGGAAATATTTTCCCGATTCATGAACCGGGTAATTTCATTAATAAGTTGTAACATACACAATCATATATAACAAAGTCCCGACTTTCCTTTATGTACCTTTACAGTTTGAAACGTTAGTTGGTTTGTAAAGGTTTGGTTCTATTGCGATTGTTGATGGAAAAGCTCTAACGTTGATGACGGTAGATATCACTGAATCATCGACACGGAATGGTAGCGGAAGAGCCCTCGCTCGCAGTTAATAGTGTGGAACCTTTCTAGTAGAACCTGCAGCACTTTAGCTCCTTCCTGGGAACGAACAAATCTACAGGCAGCTTCTCGTTCATTTTATCGAGTTCCTTCGAGCGAGAATGAAAACATCGGAAGTGCGCTCGAGGGACACGAAAGGACAGGTGAATGAAGGTGGAAGGGAAGGAAATGGCCAGAGGAATGAGAGTTAAAAGATTGTCTGAGCTAATATGTGAAAAAAGAGGTGTGGGGGAGAGTTGAGCGTCGTTATCGGAAATGAACAATCCAATTCGAGCATTTGGAAACATTTATGTTTAAATGGAGCAAGATTTAGAATTTGGAAAATTCATTGTTACAAACACTATTAGTGACAAAGTTTTTCTCTGAGTTTTAAAATTGAAGTTCATTGAAATAATATTTAATCTAGATACCTTTATTTTGCAAATGACGTCCCTTCAAGAATAAAATAATAAAGTGTAAATATAATTTATGATTGTAAACTAAAATTGACGATATGCCATATCAATTTTAAAAAACACATATATAATTAGTTAACTCACTAGCAGTTATTTACATATAGTTTAAGTAAGGGTGTCACTAAAAACGTGGCTATGCGATTTTCTTTTTATTGGGGAGCTTTTTGTGATTTTCAGAATATCAAACTTTTGTTGTGAAATGATCTTTGTTGAGAACTATATATGATATTCTCATTTATATAATATGTATCGTGTTTAATGAAGTTCTAATGATTTATTGTTAAAATTCCAATACACATAAATAAATTCATTAAATATGTTCTGACAACGATGGAATTATTAAAGAAGGTCCGCAAAAGTTTATTTTCGAATTAAAATTCGTTTATTGTGGCATAATATATTAATGTATCAATATATATGGATGAGGTAACGTTGAGGTAAGCCCTTATCCAGTACACTTGATCGGGATTCAACCCCTGACCTCCGATATTTTGCCCGCTAGCTCATTGTTGATTTTATATTAAATTAGCCATGATATTGGTTCCCTTTATCATAACTGTACTCAGTGGCGTAGCTAGGTCTGAAGCGCCCTGGAGCGGTTTAACTTGGGCGCCCCCCCACCCCCTATTGTTTTCATCCAAAAATTAACTGAACCATAACACTATATAAATTTAAGTAAACCTAACAGAATAAACTGACTTTAAAAGTAGCCTATGTTGGTGGTTTCTTATTATTCTTGTTCCATAAAGAAAAGAAATTAAAAGTTTATTTTATTTTTGTGCATGGATTTACATTTACTGAAATGTATGTTATATTGAAATGCAAATCTGCTTTTTTTTACTTTTACATAATATAACAACTAAAGTTTTGGAGTTTGGAACTAATAAAACAGAGTATTTTAATATAGATAACATTTGTCATTTATTGTTGATCACATAGAAAAAAATATATAACTAGACAAACGTAACACTTAATCACAAACGACATAGTATTTTTAAAGAAAAGTTTATCATTTACGTTTTTTGGTCCTTACTTTTTTGTCAATAGGACATTAATTTGGGAAATACATCACAAATTAAAAGTGAAATTGTTTAACAAATGGGTTACCAACACAAAAGCCTTCTAAAAAATAAAAATAAAATTTTGAAAAGAAAAAATTTTGTAGTTAAAATCTTCACGAATTGTTGGAGGAACTCAAAATTGCATATCAAATTTTCTTTCGTGATTTGGCACTTGCAAATTGTGAGGTGGTGTCTTCTAAGTCTATATTTCTTGCTCTGGCTCGCTCGATGGAGATCGTTGCTAGAGAACTCAGACGCTCCTGCGACATGGGTGCTACGAAGATAGCTTTTGATAATTTTCAGTTTTGAAAAGGATCTCTCAGCACTTGCGGATGTAACGGGCATTGTCAAAAAGATGAGGCACGCACTCACAACATCCGGGAAGCTGACTCCAACTTGAGCACGCACGATCACAGTATCGGCAAGGTCTCTAATACTTTTTTAAGTTTTTCAATGTGGCTCGAAAAACAAGTTTTAAGTCTTACAAGCTGTTGGCCTAAGTTAGGAGAGATTTCATCTGGGTATTTAAGTACTAGAGGCTTGCACGAGTCTAGAATTTCTTTGTCACCTGAGTCAGTTAAAAAATAAAGGTTTCAAACATTTGAAACACGCACAAATCTCAGTTATTGACCATTGAACCATGTTATGTTTTCTGTTAAGAGAGCTTTCTTCACCACCTTCTCCCTTGTTACACCCTACCATAACTGACGAGTGTTTTTACTAAAATAACTTTTTCATAGATTTGAGCTTAGCTTGAAAATATACATTTTTCCAGTTCGTTCCGCCCCCCTTTGTCCGTCTGAGCCATGCTTCCCTGGAGCGACTGCTCCAGTCACTCCTCTGTAGCTACGCCACTGACTGTACTAATAGTTTGTTACAGCCAATTAAAATATTTTAATGCAGCTCTTTTAAAGATGGGGAAGAATAAACCGCGAGTTAAAGACAGTATTAAAAAAAATATATTTGTTGACTAAAATAAATCAAATACTGCTTTCAAATCTCGGATGGGGGAACTGAAGGTTGGTTTTCTTAAATATTATTATACTAACCCTTATCGCAAATGAGGGTACACTTCCTATACATCTAACCTTTTTCATCCCTAAAATATTAGCATAACTATTACATGTTCTTATAAGCCGAACGGTTAAAAAGACGTGGTACAAGAAAATGTATTTAGTTTGGCCAAAAAATGGTTTTTAAAATAAACGGTCCAGAACACTGCACATAATTTCTCTCATTTTTCTGAAAAATATAGATTTACTCAAATTCCTAATATTTTTGGAACGAAATAATATACATTGATGCAAGAACACTCCACCAAAGACAATAAATGAAATAATATGCACTCTTACAGATTTATTGACAAAACAGGAACATTTCTGTCCACCAAAGAGCCTAAAAATTAATTTCACATTTCAAAGATCAAAATAAAATATGTATTTGCTTATAGCTTTGAAACTATTGGTTTTATAAAACTACATTTCAAATGAAAGATTTTTATATTTAATAATACTAAAATTTTACAACGATAAGTTATTTCGTATCCCTAATATTTACATAGATATGATAAAATTCGGAAATTTCCGCATGTATAAAGGAACCTCAATGTCATTTTTATGAGAAATTAAGAATTTACCTTTTATTTTGAATATCACCAGTGCTTAAGTACAACATCAAATAAAAATTGTTAGAGCGAATTTTGAGAAAATAGATTTTTTCTCTCTTTTTGCCCTTCATTAAACTACACTTAATTTTAGGGTTAGAAATCTGATTCAAAAAATTCCTCGGGGGAATCTTATCGAAACATTAGATATCAAGTTTCAGTTCGATCGGTAAAACAATTTCGGCTCTAGGCCAAGAGACAGAGAGAAGACATATAGAGAGACAGACAGACAGACAGAGAGCAAACATACCGCATCGCGAAAAACCCCTTTTCACACTCAGAGTGTTATGAAACGTTGACATCTTATCAAAATCTCGAGTTCATTATTTTTTGAAGATCACATTACCAACCCTTGTTTCTCCTAGAGATCAAGATAATGTAAAAAAAAAAGTCCTACAAAATTAAGGACCTCAACTCTCACCACCCTTTTAAGTGCAATTTCTGAATCACTTTGTGAAACCAACACACGATTTAAAAACTAACTTAATTAATTCTAGAACTTCTCCAGTGTATCCATCACTGTGAAAGGGGACGCTCTAATTTTCCCAACGATCGGCCGTGTCTGGAATCAAACTCCTAACTCGATAGAAAGATGCGCGAATGGCTATGGTAGAGTATTGAACAGTTCAGAACGTCACCTAGATGTTGAAATTAAAAAATGTCTTCGTACAAAGATTAGCGTCGCAGGTCTTTGTTTCTGAAGTGCAACGGCACGTTAAATCAAAGGTTATTGTTTTAATTCCTGTCCAATACTTTTTTTCACATTAAATTTAAATAAAACAATCTAAAAGTAAGTTATTGTGAACAGCTAAGTACATTATGTCATGCCATGATCTTATGGTTATTATAGTCTTAAAGATTTCTCTTTGGATTTCAAGTCAAAATAACTCTCATAGTTTCTCCTTGGATTTGAAGTGAATGTTTTCCTTGGCGATCAAGTTAGTAAGAAAACAAATGTGACTATATGCAATAGTTCATTATATTCATAGATAAAAACACACAGTTTAGTTTCAGCTCGCAATATACGACACAATTAAAAAAATAGATCCTCACTACTCGAATGATGCTTCGAATTTTAAATTCAAATATTTTGAGTGACTGCCATATTTAAACTGATAGCAAGATTAAAAAACTAAGTATGTGCATTTATACTCCTAGTTCGGCATAAGCTCAAAGAATATTGAAATGTAGTGAGCGTACCTCGATGTCCCTTGTAGGCCTCGCTGATCCTGTCTTATAAAAGCTACGCCAATGTGGAATAATGTAAGGTAAACTTGCTACCGTTCAAGGTAAACAAATGGTAACTATATTCCGTTCACGATAGGTTTTCACCTGGATGACAGTTCTAAAATCATATATTTAGGTTTTGGGCTGCCAACACTTGTAAAAGATCACAGTTTTGTTATAAATGTAAAGATCTTTAATTATCTGTTATATATTACATTTAAAATAACGTCAACTTAAGTTTTCTCATACTATCTCATTTTTTTAAATAATTTCTTTCTAACCAACTCGAAACAATATTTTAAACATAATTAAAAGTACTTATTTTTAGTTTTGGAACGTTACTGATTTTGTGTAATATAGTGCACACGTCAATATCTTTTAATACAGGCATCGTATTTACTTGGAAAAGAGAAAATTGTAGTCATTTTTATACATACAATAAATGATTTTATGATTATTTTATCGTATTTTGAAATACGAGCCTATTTCCACGAGCGTATTTAGCAGCGCTGATAACCCATGTTTCCGCCTAAGATTTCAATAAACAAATCACATTTTTTGCCATTTTGGATCCCCCTCTCTTTATCCTTCTAAGAGTAGGATAAAAATTATTTTTTATGCATTATGTAAATTGCTGGTAGTCACTAACGAGACTTGTAAATTAATGGTGCGAAATAATTCACAATAAACATTGTTATACATTAAATCTAATTTTATTGTATTAAACTCTTAAAGTTTGAAAATTTATAACATTATAACATATGTTATTATTTGTTCACGAATCACCCTCCCCCATTATTTTCCGTCTCTCTCTGTATTACGTAAGCATTGTTTGGACCTACCCTCTCCTCTAGGGTTTTTACATAATACTTGAATTTGGAATAAAAGTTCTACACAATGATTGCCACGATCTTGTTTTTTCTTGCTTATTTCTATGTTCAGATGACTTTTGAGTCCCAAACGGCATCTCTATCTCACTAATTAAAATGTCCACATTTAAACTCTGGGATGACATTTTATAGTAATAAATAATACTGTCATTGTTAGCTTAGCACAACAACACGTGGCTCTGTTTTGAAAGAGTCGCGCGTATTTCTGCCGCCCGTGGAAACAAGTATATTTAATTAAAAATTGTCTGAAATTTTTTCCAAAGAGTTTTCTCTAGAAACCTCTTCTAACCGTGAACCGTCTTTGTTTAACAATGTGGTAGCCTAGTCAATCACAATAAATAAGTTACCTTCTTTTATATATATATATAATTATTCAGTTTTAATATTTTAGGAAATAATAAGTACTGTATTTTACTGACTATCAAACATTTTTAATGTAGAAAATTAGAGTAATTCAAAGTTGTATTAGCTCTATAAACGTTAAAAAAAATGTTAATTTGCAAACCATGGATTTTATGTTAACTCTTAAGGGATATCATGATCTGAAAATTGAAAAATTAGACCTGGACACGGGAATCAAACCCGGGACATTTGGTTTAGTACGCCCATGCTCTAACCACTGATCCATCCAGGAATCGTCCCGTGCCCAAGGTTAGGGTAGCCAACGATTTCCGCACGTCCATCATAGACTCTGCCTTAAAATATGAGTGAAGAATGATCCTGGGGACAGGACGATTCCTGGATATCTCAGTAGTAAGAGCATTGGCGTACTAAGCCAGGGGTCTTGGGTTTATTCACGTGTCCAGGCGTCATTTATCCATTTTCAGAATATGATATCTAGATGGAGTAATCCTCCCTAAAAGCATAAATAATAGCTTTGGTTATTTAATTCTTAAGTGGGATGATATACTTTGATCAGGATTTTAAGTTTTTTTATTATGAATTTTGTTATGCACTAAATTTTATAAACACAACTTTATAAGATCATGCATAATCGTTTCCTAAGATCTCGTAGCGACAAATGTTTTACTCTGCGAAATATGTTCATAAGAAAAGTCGAGGTAAGATTATATAAAATATATTGTTTTTTCCTACTTATTGTGAATATGTTTGTGTAATAAAATGTATGTGAATGCAGAATGTTAGGTGACATTATCATATTAGCTCACGTAATATTTTTTTTAATGAAATACAAACATTAAAATATATATGAAGTGTATTTTTCCCTCATGACGTTGAAAATGTAATAGTTTGGCACAAAATTGAAACCATTGGGCCCCCCAACAACCACCCCCACCCACCATAATGTACATAAGTCGGTGCGTATATGTGTGTGTGTGTGTGTGCGCGCGCGCGCGCATTTTGTTTTAGCACCGCAATTATGTTAACCTACAAAAGTATTGTGTACATGGGTTAATGTTATCCACATTATTTATTTACCAAACCTGATTAGATGAACTCTTCCATTACCATGTCCTATTATACCAACCTCCAGCTCTCCTGGTGGTGATATTGACTTATGACGCGGCGCCCCAAGCGACGTTTGACGGTACTAACGTGAACCACCTGTCAACGCCGCCAGTTGATTCCATACGCGGGAATAGCTAGTAGTAGGAAATTATGTGCTGCATAGAATATTGCGAAGCGTTCCTTGTGATTCAAATTCTCGGAAAATCTTAGTTAATGGGCTTCACAATTCATTGACATTATGGTGTTAGAAGTTCTAGTTAGTATATCAAGATTTGCAGGTAAGTAAAGTGCTTTCATTAGGGTGGGTTTAAATTGGAACAAACTTGTTTTATGTCCATATTAAAACATTTATATATTAATAATATTATTTGTACATACCTATTTGTAATTAAATTTACAAACACTTATACATACAAATGTTTATAAAAAAAGCAGACTATTAGAATCCGAAATGAGAAAACTTAATTATAATTAAAACACTTATTTAGTGACCAATTTAGTGTGATGCTAATTTTTATGGTTTATTTTCAAGTTTATTTGTTTTCAAACAATACCTAACAGTTAAGTAAATGTGTTTTGGAAGACATTTTAAATCTTTTGGCAATGATGACATTTAAAATATAGCGAAGGTGTGATGTATAGGAAATTGAATGAATATATATTGGGAAATAAATTAAGAAAAACAATCTTTAAGTACGCCCGGCTGAGATTAGAAGCCTGACCTCCCCGTTACGGAAAATCCCCTACTAGATGAGACTGAAATTTAGTCTACGTGCCTCTCGCTATGGTAAGTTAATTTAGTTATTATTGTTAAAATTAGTTTAGTATCATCAATAAAGTGTATACAGTAGCCCCATGGCTTCTTTGGCGCTGACTGACAGCTCACGGCTTTGAAAAGCTACCAGACCAAATTATGTATCCCTACGCTGAACCATATGATCTGCAAAAAACATGTGTTTAGCAGCTGTCACTTCTGACGGTCAAAATTTAGGTGTACACCTAAATGTTGACTGTCATAAGTCTGCTGTGAGCTGTCAATCAGCACCAAAGAAGCCATGGGGCTACTTTAGTTTAGTAAACACACTGACGATCATGAGGTATTTCAATTATAACATAATATAGTTTAGATTTTATTTTCTTGCTATGTTAATAACTTATCCACAAAAAAAAATGATTTGCCCACATCCATTGGAAATGATTTTAATATAAAACCAATACCCCCTTTCAAATAGCTCAGTAATTATCCGTTATCAGAACTTGTTATCAGAGATGTGTAGTTGGAAGATGAGTGTTTGACACTAATCAAACATTGATTACTTCTATTAAAAAAAAAGTCTTTAGTTGTGTCGATTTAGGGTTCGTGGGGACATAATTACCTCGTTTTAAGTGGTTTAACATGTTTAAAAACCTTTAATCAATGGTGTTAGTCAAACACTTTAGAAAATTTATATTTCAAATAAACATATTGTACACTTAAAATCTGATTTACATGGAATAATAAATAAAGGGTTTAACGTTTTAAAAAGTATTTTAAGTCAGAAATGTAAAATATATATTATGAAATAAATGTGTAGCTTTTAGGAAAATTTTAAACGGTAACTTAAGAGGATTTTTTTTTTTCAAATGGTTTTGTTAATATTTTGAAAAAAAAAAAAAAATGAATATATAAGTTCCTCGATTAAAACTCTTTCTTAATATATTCCTGCTTAGTTGGGTTAGGTGTAAGAAAAGGCGCTGGCCTTAAGTTCACCCAAATAAAGATATTATTATTAATAATAATAATACTAAACGGTCATTCTAATCAGGTTTATTGGTGACACGAATGTTAAGGTTCAAATCCTGAGTGAACTGAGGTTTTACAAGCACAAACACACAGACATACATACAAATTTTGGTTGTGTTCTAAGTTAAAATGCGTTTCATATTTTCACTTAGTACAAACAATTTTTTTTTTATAAGATGAAATTTGCTCCTTACTATTTTTAAAATATTTCATTTGTAACCTAATAAAACTAAAAACCTTCTGCAATGTCAATTTTTGTATTACACTATATTGTATCTCTAATGTCCTGTAATGATAGACAAGATCATTTAGTATAAATGAGTCATGAGAGGTGAAACAATTTGATTTCACCTTTTTGAAACAACTATAATAATTTATAAATTGGGTAAAAAAAGTGTTACCTAATACTTATACCAATTTATACAACTTATATTTTATGATATAATTTAATTAGGGTATGTGATCATATTTGTGTTTTGTGCTAGCTTATTTGATTCTAAATATTAAGTTTATTTTTGGTTAAAATATATTGAAAAACCTATTCAAAATCAAGTGAGTCTGACACCTTAGCTCAATTAGAAGTTTTTCTGTCTATTAATATAAGGGTCCTGGGTTCTATCCCCGGAATGATATGAAAATGTATATTTGGTGAAATGTGGGTTTCCCTCTTTCACTGTGATAAATTAACGGACGGGGGTTGGGTGCTGTGTCTGTCCTAGATTTAAGTTAGTTTATGAATCATGCGCTCATATAATTAGTCGGTTCAGAAAGCTCACGTTAAATACCTCAAATAAATGTGGGAAAGTAGACTGGGCTTTGTGAATTATAATGCCTCTCTCCCTTGATCGATCCTGTTAATATCGAGCGCGTACTATACCCCTGAAAAACGCAACCAGTCCAACTTGAATCGTGCTAGATGACAAATAATAAACCCATGACTACTACAGCGGTGACAAACCACTCTGACTAATACAAATTACTGATGTAGCAGTATTCAGATCATGACCATGTGGTTTTAATATAATTAGACGTATATGTTACACGCATGCGCAATCTGGTTAAATGTTATTTCTTAATTATGACGTCACTTAAAAAGGGAGGGGACTATTTTTTTTATGGTACATTTTATTTTCACTTCGTTGAAGTTGTTTGTAAAACTAAATATGTTACAATATTAAAACCAATCACCAGTTTTATTTATTTGTTCCAACCCAAACCGAAATATGCGGATATTAACCACACTAAAGTAGTAGGAATGAATAAATAACTATTTTAGAGAACATTTACCCTCATTTTATTTAAAGGGAAGTGGGAATTTATCCAGGAAAAAACACCATTAATACACCCGGCTAAGATTCGAACCAATCTAGACAAGTTTGTCCCCTTGTTTCCCACCGATGCAATTAGATTTTATATTTATTTATTGTCTGACACCTTAGCTCAGTCGGTAACATGTCTCTCTACTAAGAGTCCATGGTTAGATTCCGGGAAGAGCTGAAAAATGTATCATTGGTGAAATGTGAGTTTTCCCTTTCACAGTGATGAATTAACATCTGGGGGCTGGATGTTGTGTCAGTTCTAGATTTTAAGTTTATAAGTCCTGTTCCGATATAATCGATCGCTTCATAAAGTGCACGTTAAAAACATCAAATAAACTAAAAAATTATATTTTCAATATTTTTCTCTCACAAATATAGTAAAATAGTTAGACATAATGAAATTATATTTTACTACGAGTCTTATTCATTTATTGATATAGCTGTTACTTGTCATTTATTTTTTAATTCTTTTTTTTTCAAAAGTGAAAAGTTTTTCTTTTAGTTATGTTATATATTATCTTCTTTGTGTGTGTGTGTGTTTGTGTCATCTAACGATTTAAAAAAAAAAACACTATAAAGATACTAGAGAAAGCGCGTTTGTTTTAACAATAACATCTTCGACTCAACCTTTCCCCCGAACTAAACTCCAATTTAATCCCATCGATCCTATACGTATTTTCCTCCATGAAAGGATTTTCATTGCGTTATTGTTCTCTAGCTAATCTGCATTGTGTGTACTTAAAGAGTCGACAGAAGGAGAGGGAGAAAATATAATAATAAAAGGCAAGCTCACAATAAAATAAATGTGTTGGTGATTTCAAAGCTAGCGTGGGATTGGAAGAGAGCTCGAGCCAAGGTCCGTTTTATTGTAACTTTTGTTGTAAAAAATTTTATTGGTCAAGAAAAAAAATGTTTTATCACCGTATCTTATTACCTGTTCAGATCATTCGGATACGAGTATATGATAAATACTCTCATAGAGTAGGGATGAGGAAGGAAGCATTTTAGAGGTAATCTACCCGTATTTGCATGGTAGGTAAAGAACGAACGCCTCATTAGACCAGATCGGGATTTGAAACGCAATCTCTCCGTCATCAGCAGGTAAGTCTTAACACCATGAAAGTGACGCCTTAGATCAGAGATTTCCAAACTTTTTAGACTGAACTATGCACTAGGAAAAATACTTGCCTCCGAAATTGTTTACACTAATATTATGGGCCCTGCTTCGGTAGCCACGTGGTTTGGACGCGATACTCTTGGACTGCCGATGGCGGAGAAATCTAGGTTCTAATCTTGGTCAGGTAATTTTCCAAAATGGTTTTCCACTCTGTATTCACGCAAGTGTGGGCACACTTTCTTTAAATACAACTTCCTAATACATAAAACGTTAGCATTATTAGTACACAAGCGCGGTAATAAAAATAATATATTTATATTATGAGCATTAAATAACGACAGCTAAGATTTTACAAGATAAAACAAAACGGAAAAAGTGACATAATCTGTGGTTTTTGTAAAATTTCCTTTATTCAGAGTTGAAAAAAAATGGCAATCCTAATTACTGATGTTATTTTATAGTTTGAAAAACAAATAAAGAATGTTCTAAAATGGCCTCACGTAGCCGAGATGCCGAGACCATTTTGAGAAAGGCTGCCTTAGAACATTCAGAAACTGAAGTAGGTAAATAAAAAAATTGCTTCGGGATTGATTCAGTTTAGTTTTAATATGCCTTGAATATTTCTCAAGGTTATTATGAAAATTTAACATACATTTTTAAAGAAATATATTATTTATCCTGCTCCAAAATATTTTAAATTCTAAAAACTGTAAAAAATACCTCACTATCATGCCGTTACATCCCATATCAGAATATGGTTGGTTGAGGGGTGGTGTGGGAGGGGATTGTCGCAATGGTCGGACTGTCATATTGTGTTGCGGTAGGTTAATTTGGTGGTGTTTTGTTTCGATCTAACCTTATTCCGAGGACTTAACAAAATGTACGTTTAGATTTGTAACCACAAACAACGGCTTTACATAATAGGCATCAGTTAGAAGTGATAGTTAAAAAAAAAGACAAACTATTCCACGCGGTTGTTTATGAGTTGGACTGTACAGTCCAATTTTAATTTATTATATCAAGGGTCTTATTTGACAGCTAACAGGACCGGTAAGTGTAGTGGTTAGTGAACCTTTCTACGAGCCTAGGAATCCTTGGTTCAATAATTACCGGCTGGTAGTATGGGTATTTTCCCCATAGGGGAATACCCAAACGATCACGAGGGTTTAGTTAGCTAGACTTAAGTTAGGTTTAAGTGTTTCTATTGGTTCCACACCCTCATACTCATCAGCTCATCGCATCGGGACATGGAAAGAGCCTCCACGGAATGGGTATACCTACATTTGGGCGTCCCCCTGGCAATGGTACATTAGTACCGGCTAATCTTTCCCAACTTGTCTACAAATGTTGTAGCCAGATGCGGAATATTATTATTATTATTATCTGACAGTTAATCTCACACATTCATGTCATGTGATCTTCAGCTGTCACTTTTGATAAATATTATCAATACCTACAAAATATCATCAAAATATAGAAAAAATGTATCATTGTTAACTAAAAAAAATATGATTATATTTTATAAAAGGTTTTTCATAAATAAATTCAACTATATATACACTTTAGTATTTATTTGTTTTTTTACCCAAATCTCAATACCCGTCCAGAGTAATCAAATATAACAAAACTAATTGGTTGGGGAAGAAGATGTGTACTATAATTTTGTCTGGGGAGAGTGGAACATCATTTGGGGAAAATCTCCCTCTGTAAAGCTGACTGGGATTCGAACTCTGAACTCTCCATCACAAGTAAACCATATCATAAGAGGTTGATGCCTTAAACCACTTGTTCACTTATATAGGAATCTCTAACATAAATATATGTAGGCATTTACAAAATTAAATAATTTATTGTGTGTGGGGTTTTATTACAACTGTGGTTTTACAGCGACTAATACAATTAATATAATTGTTTGGAATTTAGAGTTTGAGTCCTAATATTTTTTAACGATAGTATTATTATGTCAATATTTATCATATTATGAACGAGTTTAATTTTTTTTTAAAGTGTTCAGTTTATTTAATTTACTAAATAGAAAAAATCTTTTTGCAATTTATTTTAAAACACTTTAATTTGAAGTAGTAATAACGATAAAAAAAACCTATAGTAAAATAATTTTAGAGATTGTAATGCCTAGGAATTATTTTACCAACAAAACATTCAGAGGAATTAAAATAAACACGTCAGACATTACTTTTGTTATTTATTTTTGTATTTCATTACTTTTTACGTCGGATATTTTTTGTTTAAGATTATATCCTTACGAAAAGTAGTTAAACCACTCGTTTTCTGCGCTCTACAATATAATACCTGTAAAAAAAAAAACTCTTGAGTAATATTGCAAATAAAAGAAATACGATAAAGGGAAGGACAAAAGGAAATCTCGGATAACGAGCCAGAAATGAGTAACGAACAATTATTTCCACAGTTCCTTGTGAATCAGCCGTGTACGTAGTAAATGTTAGAGGTATAAAACGCGTAAAATAAATATTTAAATTATTTTTATTTTGGGTCAGTATACATATATATATATATATATATATATATAATATATATATATAGAGCCACAATACAATTTTCATAGAAAAAGCCTTTTATAAACTACAAACTTAATTGTTTGTGGTCAACATTAATAGTATTTTACTATTTTATTAGTTTTATTCTATGGTATCGGTAATATATATTAAAAGGGAAAGGCATAAACAATATTCTCGTATTCTCGCATTGATGGGCCCACGGACTAAACGTAAAGTTCACCCAGTCTAGTTTGCCCTTGACGGGCAGCTGGGTATCGAATCCTGGATGAGTGTACTATCCATAGGTTTAACTAAATTGTTTATCACGCTTCCTCAACATAAATGCAGGCTAATTTTTATAAAATCCACCTTCCCTATCACCAGAACTTGGAAGTTGATGCCTCTAAAAATAAAACAAAAATGTGCCTAAAGTGAGGTATTAATACTATTAAATTTTTTTTAACTGCCCATATAAAAAAAACTATCCATTTAAAAAAAACTGTTTTTATATCCTCAAAAATATAACAGATGCTCTTAAAAATCTAATAATACATTTAAAATCTAATTATTCCTCTTGTCCAACTATGCTAATGGCTGGGGAATCTGCAAAGGAATAAATAAATAACTTTTTGATCAATATACTATTAAAAATTAAATTTAATCTCATATTTATTATTATTATTAGCACCGCGTCTTACTACCCGTTCAGGTTATATGCACTTACGCTAATGTGTAATGGTAGGGTGATTGTGAGATGAAATGAAGGACCTACAGTTTAACGTGGAATCCGAACCACGGTTAATCTAATAGATATAACATTTATGGGCATTATAGAGAATGAAAGAAAATGTAAAATTTTAAAATTTACCTTATTTTGCACTGCAATGCATAACGAAGGTCATCTTCAGATTTCCAGGTGTGAACGATCGGCGATTATTGTCCAAAACAGTTTTGTACTTTAAGAAGCCGCGCTTTACATTCACAAATTTAATTGAAGCATAATTGATGTATGGAGACTGGAGGTATGTCCTCTTAAATTTCTTCTGAAGAGTTACTTTTACCATCAGAGAACATTGGTTCATGCTTATTGTTTCATGTCTGCCCGTGCCAATAATTATACGAGAAAATTAATGCTTCAAGTAAATATAAATAATTATTTTGTGCATTAAAATATTACTCGTGGGTTGTTACAATATTTATGTAGTGGTTCTAAAAATGACAGAAAATTCATTATAAGAGTAAAAACAATAAAAATTTCCCAAAATTGCATAAACTATCAAATCATTCCTATATGAAAACAAAAAGAGGACACTAAAATCAATGTTTTCAATATGTGTTTACATACAAGTTACTTTTGAGATCAACTTCGCGGGAAAAAAAAGTAATGTCAACTTACGGGCCCTGGTTATCACTACCAAAAGTTGGGCTAGCCTGGACGGGTGGTAAGAAACAGTGTTTAGTATTGTCTACTAAATTAAGTACTCATATTCATCTGTGACACATTATATACAATACGATTTTTGAGGAATATGCTACTAACTCTCACAAGGATAAATTTAATTAGGAGTAAAGTTCTGGCAAGAGTCGAGATGCAGCAAGTTCGTGAGATAATAGAGGAAGCAATGCGGAGATGGTATGGCATGTAATGAGGATGGAAAAGAAATGAATCCCAAGTAGAATGTTTGAGTTGATGAAAATATCGCAAGAGAGATCAATAAAGAGATAGAAGGAGCAAGTGTGTGAGTATGAGAAGAATGGAAACAAATAAAGAAGAAGAAAATGGTGGAAGAAAAGAGGAAGATGGAAGCATTTTACTAAAATGACGGTCACTGCTACTGTTGATGATGAATGTATCGTTTTTATACCATAACGTCTTATTACCTGTTCGAGTTACTTATGTACTAATTAAGCTAATGGAACTAGGGATGAGGCAGACTATATTTATAAGATGTGTGGCCGCATTTGCGTGGAAGAAGAGAGTAAAACTATTTTGGAAAACACCATCAGTGCACCTGACCGAGATTCTAACCTTGATCTCCCGTACTCAACAGTCTGGTCTATCGCACGAGTAGCGCGTTAGACCATGTGGTCACTTAAGCGGGTAATGTATAGTATTAACTTATAAACAGTTTTTGACATATTAATATTAAAGTTGGAAATTAACATTGGGTTACGTATACAGCCGTATATTTGGATAGATCTTTAAATTGTATTTAATTCAATTTAACGATATTAATAATAGTTTTACTGTGTAACGTAATGTTCTATATGACGTGAATGTGGCTAGTTCCCTCGCGTATAAGATAGGTCCTCGTATGTTTGTTATTATTAGTGTTGTTGTCAAGTGTTCTCGACAGCTGTTGCGGAACGGAACAGACAAGTCTAAACTTGGAGTCTGAACATACGGAAGCTCAATTTAAACTTTCCGACAGATGCCGCAAGGGATGGCTGCTGGGAACGACATGGAATTGTGTCTAAAATCGTCTACTAGCATTCATTTGAAAACAAATAGAAGTTTCTACATGTGCCTTTACCCGCTTCGATGGTCGCATGGTCTAACGTGCTACTCGTAATAGACTAGACTGCCGATGACGGGTGGAGAGAGGTTTGAATCTCTTTTGGATGTACTGATCCCCCATCAAAATGGTTTTACTCTCTCTATCTCTCTCTACGAAATTTCACTCTTTCTCTGTGCAAATAAGGCTCCTCTGACCTCTATATCGCCCATAAAATGGTAGGATTTTTGAAGATAATAAACTTTTATAAAATACAATATTTTATTTTGCTGTCATCAGTAATAATATTTTAAAGTGTTATTAGTGCAATTTTATAGGTATTGATAATATAAATTAAAAGTGAAGCCTGCATATAACATGACTTGGAAGTACGAATACTTGTAAGTAAATCTAATAATTTTTGGCTGTCAAATAATAAATAATAATAATGGCTTTTACTTAGAAAATCTTTCCATGTACCGATATGTGAATATGACAGGATGAAGCCAACGAAGAACTTAAACCTAACGTAAGCCTAATTAACCAAGCCATGGTGACCATGGGAATTATCTCTATTTTGAAGGTAAAAAGAACCCCCGCTATCAGCCGGGAATTGAACCCAGGACCTCTAGGTTGGTAGACAGGGGCTCTGAAAACAACACCAGGAGCTCGGTTGGTTGACAGATAAGGTTTTTCCTACGTAAATTGTTCTGTAGGCTATACTGTCTTGCGTGTCTTCTTTCTATTCTTCTTAATCTCCTTACCGAGGAAAAGGCTTATTAGCTTGACAATATTTGAAAATAGAATTTGACGTTCCAAATATCAACCTGACAAACTCTTTGCTTCGGTGTCTCTTAGTACCCTGAAGGAAGATTACTTCTAAATTCTCTCCGCGCGGTTGAATGTCGAGGCTTTATAGCGCACCGTCCCTCTGAATACAAACGAAGAGAATCCCTCCTTACCTTCCATAGACGCGGTATTATTTTGCTGGCTCGGTAAATACCAGTCTCTTTTCTATACGCCTCGGAGGACTCGATGGGAGCTCGCGAAGCTGAATTAGAATATTCGGCACGTGACACGAGGAACGGAAGAACATTTATAGGTATACTTTGAATGTCTAGAAAAACACAACTTCCTGGCTTACTGGAGAACTTACTCTAAGGAATTAAAAACTCTAAATTCCGTTGCCGTCCTTACAAAAGTAGGCTACCTATCCCTATCTTGAGCTAGTTCTATCCAGTTCACTTCATTACACCCTATCTCTTTCAGGTCCAGTCGAATGTTATCTTCACATCTACGTCTAGGTCCTTCCATTGGTCTCTTCTACCCATTGGGTTTACCACTCACTACCCTGAACAGGGCTTTAGATTCTTCCATTCACGTTGCCTATTCTACTCACTGTAATCTGCGAGGTTTGACTATCCCAACAATATTTTATTATGAGTACAGAATATGAAACTCAGCATTATATAAGCTCCATCGTATATTAATTCCTTTATGGACCAAATCTCTTCTTAAGCCCCTTGTTTTCGAAAACCATGAATTTGGTTTTGTATATTTTGAGTTTCACATTCTTTGAAAGCAGGTGATATGTTAACAACTTACTGGCCGAGAAGTAGCATGCATTTCCCAACTGTATTATTTTATCAATTTTCGTTCTAGTAAAGTTATTGCTAGTTACAATTATTCATAAATATTTAAGCTCATCAACCACTTCAAATTACATGTTTCTAAATTATCGTCCCAACCTATGTTCTCTTTGTGATCATATTCTTAGTCGTTTCAGCTTTCACTTTTAAACATATGTCCTTACTAGAATTTGCATTTCCTAATAGCTGCATTGTATCGTTAAATATCAACCCTTCCCTAACTAATATCTATCATTACTCTAATAGTATACTGTAAGGCTAGATTAAAAGGTATTTGGGAAACTACATCTCGTTGTTTCAATCCATAACGTATTTATAAACTATATAATAAGTTGCATCCATCCCTTTATAAAAAAATTAATCTCTATGGTATTAACGTTGTGTAAGAATTATTTATTCTCTTCAAAACGGAGATGAAGAATAATCTTGCAGCTAAAAGCTGAACGCTATTGTGAATATAAATACTCTGTTCTTCATGATGTCATGTGTTGTTTATGGTTTTGGCATGAAATTTAATTTTAAATTTTAATACAACTAGGAAAATATGTATTTTTAAAACATATTTACTAGTCATTTAATTAAAACCTCAAACAATCATATTAAAAATAATTTTAAGAATTTTACTAAGGTCTTTGAATAAGTAGTTTTCTCAACTTTTCAAGACACACATGCGTACTAGTTCTACCTTCTTATAATATAGTGTGCATATAAGTTGAAATTAGTCCTGTTAACCACCATCGCTGGGTCAGTACTGCGTTTTCTTACTAGATCAGAATTTCCGAGCTCGATTTTATGCATTGCCGAAATTTCATCCTATGTGAATATCAACTGGACAACTAGAAATTTGTAAATGTTTTGGTATTAAATTACTTTATTTGTCTTGTACTAATTAACATAATCAGTGGGTTCACTAATTGTATATTAAATACCTCTAATAAAAAAAAACAGGTTCTTAAACTATATTATCGAAAGATTGAACTCTCTTGGTAATAAAATACACTTGATATTTTTTTATTAAACATGGTTTGAATCCCAATGTTTTAGTGAATGGTGATTAAATCTGACTAATTAAAGAAAGGGGTCGAGATGAAGGGCAAGATTCATATTCGGACTTAGTACACCTCAAGTGCGGCGAGATACCAAATACAAAACGACACCCAAATTCGAATGGAATTGGCCAGTTTCATATTTGTAACTGGCCAATTCCATTCTGGTTTAGGTAAGGGTTGCCTTGTAATTAGTATAGCACCGCACTTAAGAAGTATCAAGTCTGATTGTGAAACTGACCCAAAGAAAGACAAATTTAAGGGCATGCACCAGAATTCTTGCGTAGGGGAATAAATCATGAAGAATATTAAATTAATTACAACCAAGAGAAAGTTTTTTAACTCTTTCACCCGCCTTGGTGGTGTAGTCGGCTAACGCGCTTGTCGTGTTAAGCTTGACTGCTGAGGACGGGGAGATTGAGGTTCGAATCTCAGTCGGGTGAACTGGGGGTGGTTTTTCCTAAATGGTTTTCCACTCTCCCTCCACGCAAATGCAGGTTCACTTCCTCTAATTCAACCTTCCCAATTCCTAAATCCATTGACGTAATTAGTACTTAAAGCGTACAACCCGAACGGGTAGTAAGACGCAGTGCTAAATATTAATATATAAATTTTTAACTCTCGGCTCCTGGATCGATGTCAGAATTGAAAATTATGGTTCCCATTCTCTTAAATTTAGATGTGTGTAGATCACGAACAAATCTTTGAGATTGGACGATCTTCCCAACAGAACTAGTTGAAATAGTTCACCTTTCTCGAAGTGGTCTAGTTCAAAGTGAACTACAATGTGAAGCGACAGTTAACAATAGCGATTATTCAGCGAATCTTGATAAAAGAACAAGGGACAAAAGAAAAATAGCAACTAAATCTGAGATTCTCCCACGAGCTATGGTATTATGTCGGGATTGTTTGAGTCAAAAGTCAGTTTATTGTTGATGCATCCCTTAGTCAACAAAGTCAACCACATGCAAAAATCCTTACTGCCCCAATATCTATAGTTAAATCACTAATCACAGGAATTGGTGTAGTTCACGAACTGCTGAACGACTAAACTACAAGCAGTAGGTTGTGAACCACTGAACTACAAACTGTAAGCCACTAATTAACTCTTAAACTACAATCTTTTGTCTGCGAACTATTGAACTACAAGATGTAGGTCATGATTCATGAATAACTGATCTAAAGTCTGTAGTTCACCAATTACTTTTTTTTTTAGCATCGCGTCTTACTAACCGTTCGGGTTATACGCTTATGTACTAATTGCGCTAATGGTTTTTTTGGGATTGAAGAGGTTAGCTTGAGAGGAAGTGTAACCACATTTGCATGGAGGGAAAGTGAAAAACCATTTTTGAAAAAAACTACTTTAATATACCCGACATAGTTTCGAACACGTCATCGGCGGTCTAGTCTACTGCGAGAGTAACGCGTTAGACCACGCGACCATCAGAAGTGGTTTCGCGAACTGTTGTTGTAGTTCACAAACTACTAAGTTAGTGTACTAGTTAAATTAATTTATCATTCCATTAGAGAACAGTTCTGCCCATCTCTAATTAAATCACGAGTTATTTAACAAACACTTTTAAATTGCACTTTTATGTAAATAACTAATGTTAAAAATAGCTGTTTGTTCGTTTTAAACTTTTACCTGGCGACTCAACTGTAAACATCCTTTACCCTTCCCGACACACCCATTAATCAATCCCATGGCAGGTGTCTCTTCTTCAAACCTCCAAAGAGTTGTCCATGTGTTGCAATCGTATGGTGTAATCTTTGTAACTTCCTCTGAACAGTTTAATAAACCACAAAACTTGAGTGCGGGTTTTTCTTTTTCACTACACAGCATGGTGTTTATATGGTGCAGGTATCTTATATCAACACATCTCCCATTACCCTCTTTTCTCACTCAATCTCACACTCTATCTCACTCACTCTCTCACTCTCTCACTCTCTCACTCACTCTCTCTCTCTCTCTTCATCTCACTCACTCCTCATACACACGTGTACACGCGCACACACACATGCTATTGTTAGCCACAGCAAATCTCCCCTCTATTTTAAGGTACATTAATTAACACGCACACATTCTAGAAATATTACATCCCTTTATATAAATTAAATTAAAATATTTGATCTTATCGGTAACTGACCCCGTCTAAGTTTTTACCTAAATAAATATATTAAAAAATATTTAATAATCTCTTAATACTTTTGACAAAAGTAAATATTCTGTAGTGAACAAAACTAAACACCTATTTAAATCTAATTTAATTCAGCTAAGTTTAAAAAGTAAGTATTTAAGAATTTGTTAAAGATAAGCTATTTTTTTAGAGTAAAAGCTTATGGATATTGTAGGCGGTACAAATAAAGTAGTATGCTCCGATCACGAAAGCTAGTGGGGATGGTATTATGTTCTAATCAGGTAGGTCAAGGGGGAGGGTGGTATGCCCTATGTGGGTAGTAAGTGGAAATGGTGGTATGCCATATGGAGATAGGTAAGTAGAGATGGTGGTATCCTCTATGCAGATAGATCAGTGGAGAGGGTGGTATCCTCTATGCAGATAGATCAGTGAAGAGGGTGGTATCCTCTATGCAGATAGATCAGTGAAGAGGGTGGTATCCTCTATGCAGATAGATCAGTGGAGAGGGTGGTGAGTATCCTCTATGCAGATATATCAGTGGAGAGGGTGGTATCCTCTATGCAGATAGATCAGTGGAGAGGGTGGTATCCTCTATGCAGATAGATCAGTGGAGAGGGTGGTATGCTATATGCAGATAGGTCAGTGGAGATGGGGGTGTGCCCTATGAAGATAGGTAAGTATAGAACTTCGCAATTGTCCTTCCAAACGTGCTATTACAATACTTATATTAGCCCCATGGCTTTTTGGTGCTGACTGATGCCCACAGCTGACTTCTGACAATCAACATTCAGATATATGCCTAAATTTTGACTGTCAGAAATGACAGCTGCTAAACACATGTTTTTGAAGATCATATGGTTTGGCGTAGGGATACATAATTTGGTCTGGTAACTTTTCAAAGTCATCAGCTGTCAGCTGTGAGCTGTCAGTCAGCACCAAATAAGCCATGGGGCTACTGTACCTACTCGACTTATTATATACAGCCTATGAAGAGATTTTATATAGTTTTTTATATACTTTATCTGTTATTTCAGCCTTAATTATAATACTCCACTTCTTCAAACTAATGTTCATAAAATAATAGGCCACGCAACATATAAAACGAAACTCTTGTAGTTAGTAGCCGCTATGTATATGTTACTCTCGTGTTAGTAAAGAAACGCGTGCAATATTGACCCTTCAGTCCGCAGTGCGTGTGTAGACCCTCGTAATCTTGATAGATGCTACACGCTATGTACTTGTGTTGTGCTGGTAGCCTAACTAGCCAACATACCGCACGGAAAATTAAGTAAACTTAGCGTTAGTGCGCTTTAATAAATCTCTACAATTAATTTGTAAAATTACGAACACAATTATCTTGGTATATTGTCTATATTTTTATTTTAAAATAATTCTATGGTTTATTCAGATAATCTTTGTATATACTTTCAAAAAATGTACCTGAATTATTGAAGTTATGGAGATTACGTTTATCCTGAAAAGTGACTATCTTACCTTGCTTTATTTCACTATTTAGGATATTATAAAATATACAGATAATGTAATTTGTCAAGGTCAAAGTTTCTATTATTTTTCAATGTAAAGGAATTATTATAAATATAATTTATTTTCCTTTTATTTAAAAATATATAAATATAAGCTTTTCTTCTACCTTAATTTGTTTTATTTATTTGAGGCATTTAACGTGCACTTTTTGAACCGACTGATTTTATAAGCACAGGCGAATTTAATGAACGAGAGCGAAAGAGCCTACCAATTTTGATGGTAAAGATATTTTCAGATACCTTCAAGGGTTATTTTACGTGTCACAATCGACATGGAACCAATGGCTTTACTTCCCCTCCAGGAAGTTTTGTTATGATTTTTTATCGCTCAAGAAAAATCCGTCAACCCCAGCTGTGTTTGAACCCTCTATCATTGAATCCCGAGGAACACTTTACCCCTAAACTATTCTACCTTAATTAAAATTGTATCAATTTTATTTTTGTTTATTTATGGTATTTTTTAAGAAATTATGAACTTTTTTTGATGCGTAATTTGAACTTAAGTATGCTTATTTGTTATTTTTTAAGACGTTGACTGCGTTTTGGGGTCTGTGGGACTTATAGGTTATAGGCTTGATCGTGAGTTTTGCGTCAAGACTCTACCCTTAACCCATGACCCACATGTTTATGTGGACTAGGTTAGGCTAGATTAGACATTTTAAAATGTTTTCTATGACCATAAACCCCGCACAAAAAGGTATATCAACGATCATAACGTTTACAATTACCAATGAGCCTTTAAAATATATATGTAATCTTTTTTTTAGTAGTACCATGATTGTTATTGGTATTTGTTAACACTAAACTAATATATTTTCCATATTTTATAAACCAATCTATTTTCTCATAGCTTATATTAAAATATTAAAAAATGTGTTTGTATTTAATAATATCAGTAAAATAAAATGGTTAAACTATCTACGACATTTTCGAGTAAGTTTTTACCATTATGTTGGTACTAACATCGCCGCTCGGTCGGTATTGCTCGATTGCGGGCTTACGTCATAGAGTTTATTTTCGTCATTAATATTGAATTTTAAATATTTATGTTACCAAATGTACTTTACTAGCTACATTCATATTGTTAAGATTAACTAGAAAAAAATCGACAGTATTTGTAAAAAATTGTAGCTACAGTAGCCATTTGGAATCAAAAACTTCTATGAAAGTAATATGCATTTTTTCTAAATATCTATGATAATTATATCTATAATTTGATTGTATTTTATGTTTTACTTTCTCATTTCAAGAGAAAGTATAGCAAATCGTGAATCTTTTCTAACCCAACATCATGATGAACCTTTACATTGTATGTGTATCTGATCAAAAACAGTGGATTTTACCATTATGTCAGTTTCAATATATGTATATCTGTCCCTCACTACAGATCTGAAATAGTTTTGATAGATTTTGTTCAAACTATATATCTATATGTTATAGGGCAGTACCTCGGGAAAGAGTATAACCCAGACAATTACAAGACATGATGTTAAAACAAAATCTTGGGAAATATTTATTATTTTGAGCCTAGCCCTCAAATTAAGAATAGCTAACTGATGAATAATTTTTTTGCATTACAAATATTTAATAAATGGCTTTAACGATTTTATTTAAAATGTATATTTGGTAAGTTTTGGGGAAAATTTTGTTTAAAGGTAGTTTACTGATGATTTTTTATCTATTATATGGATAAACGATTTTAGCGATTTAGTTCTAAATGGCTACTACGTTTTGTTTATATTTAAAAAATTATATTTATTTACCAACAAAATAATTTTACTTTAGTTTATTGATAACTGATTTTTGTAAAATTTGAATTTAAAAATCAGATATAACGACTTTTTTCAAAATTGGTATCGGGTGACTAATTCCCATAATTAATATTTATGTATGTTTAATTTTCTAAAACAAATTAATTTAAGGATAGTTTACTTACAACAATTTATAGAAATTTGATTTTTTTTAATTGGCTTTGAAAATGAAACTCAAAATGGGTAACTGGGAATAATTTTTAACGTTAAATAAAAATTCGTTTTTATTTTTATAAATAAATAATATCTTTGGGGTAGTTTAAAAATAGTTAATTTTTGAAAATTTGAGATTTGTTAGAAATATTTAAAAAATCTGAACTAAAACTTTTACATAAAAAAGTGTTTATTGTGATCAACAAGATGATGTTTGATATTTTAGGAAAACCTACATAATAGTGGTTTAACGAGAACCTATTATTTTAAATTTTCTTCCAATGTATAACACACAATATGAGAAAGTTAGCGTGATTATGTCGTACAATTTATTCACTTTCACCCTCCGATGGGTCAAGAGTCGTGTATGACCTTCTAACAGAAATCATGCCTTGTGTGTGAGCTGGTATAGAATGTTTAATCAGTTTTACACGTGATTTAGTGGGATGCCAATTATTTATGGGAAACTCGTAATTAAATTGGAAAGTAATTTCCTGGCTACAGTCACCCACCAATATTCACTCACTCTATTTCACTATACAGCACGATCTTGATAAACATTAACAGCTTTGATGAAACGTTGTATGTTCAGAAAGCTCAAGTTTTAATCCAAATGAAGGTTTTATTCAACGAACCTCAGGATGTTTGAGTTTTCTTCAATGTATCAATATTATATTTTATATATTTATTAGTAGACCTAATATTTCATAGAAATGAATTTTATATATATAAAGTGCCAGTTTAAGATCACACAACTTTACTTGTAAATGTATGAATTTTTTTTTAGTAACATTTTCAAGCAACAAAAAAAGTCCCTTCGTATATAAATCGGAATGTAAGAGTAATCTATGGATTGAAACAACCTTGGTTTTATTATTTCCCTCTACAAAACAATCAATCAAACCAAATAATCACCAATACATGCAGACTGCTACGTGCCAGTGTTATCACAAACTATCTCGAACTTTTTTTTTACCAGACAAATGGACTAAAGCTTTTAGCTCAATTTATTAGCTAGAACCCTGATTGTTCTAATAACTATCAACAAACAACACTGATTGAAAGTCACTATAATTTGGCATTGAATAAATGTTTTATTTATTAATTAATTATTTTTTAACTTCCATTAATTCTTCGTTATGGACTACTGTATAACTTATCTTTTAACCCCTCTGACAAGACGTGTATTAATCACAACTTGTGAATGTGGGGAATGCCAGACCTCCACCGTGGTTCGGATCCTATGTTAAACTGTAGGTCCTACATTTCATCTCACAATCACCCTACCATTACGCATTAGCGTAAGTGCGTACAACCCGAATGGGTAGTAAGACGCTGTGCTAATAATAATAATAATAATATGTAATAATAATAAATTATTACTATATTTAAACCATTAATCAAACAGAATAAGAATATTTATTATTTATATTCTAATATTTTTATTCGCGCTATTGTAGCAACATAATTTTACATTTTTCAAATAACAGGCTGCCTGGGAAAATCCGACAGTAGTTATTATGATTTCTGTAGAAATGTTTTCTTGAACCCCCTTCCCCTCAGGGTTTGGCCAAGCTGACAAGCGTGCTAGAGAGAGCAACTGGGTGGCTAAACTGGTGAGCACGTGATTAGCCGATAGCTCTCGATAGTTGTTGACGAGGAGGCAAAGGTTCGAATCTTGGCTCAGTGAACTGGTGGTTTTTGACATGATTTGTTGTTATGGTTTACCCATCCTCTCTTCACGCTAATGGTGATTCTTATTTGTAAAGGCCTACTTTGATTATAATATTGAAGTATTTTAACATACCAGTTTTATATATAGTTTATGGTTTTACCAATTAAATTAGACAATTAGTAGAAAATGAGCTAAACATATGATAATTTTTTTTTAAAAAAAGTCAAATATCATGTCCAATTGAGAAGTTTTCCAAGCACTCAATGAACCAACATACAATAATATTGCCCAGCGCCTGTAAACTAGACTGTTCCGGCTCGAGCGCGCGCGCTTGAAAGTTAGAACCAGTTCTATCTTTCGAACGCGCTTGCATGCTCCAGTGTGGCTACCTCTCATTGCAACCAATGTGTTCTATTTTATATTTTAGTCGGTCGCGCAGTCTTGCCGTACTCACTACCAGCTGCCATCTCCTCTGACTAGACTGTACTTCCTGAGCACAAGCTTGTTAATGGGATATCGATCACTGAGCCCGCACGCAAAGTTCACTTGAAACACTCCCCAATTTGACAAGCGTAACGTGCCCTATCAGTACACGGGGGTTGTTGAGGAAGGAATCCTTTGAGAGCTGTCTTTGGGTTTATCCACGTAGGTTGCAAGACGTTGAGTAGTGTGTGACTTATCTTCTTGCAAATCCTTGACAGTATATATATATAAATTTATATATTAAATTAAATACGTCTGGTATACATAGGTTTTTTTCTTTAGTTTCCTATCGTTCTTTATGCGGATCAACATTTTTGAATAACAGACCAATTTTACGGCGGTATTCATATAAAAATTATCTGTGATTAGAAAATATTAACGATTCATTGTTTGTTTCAAACTTAGATGATTAATATTTTTGCTAATTGTGTCTAAAACATAAACTAAATTTACATATTAATATTTTCATAAGAGATGCACTGAAGTGGGTTACTATATATAGTAATAACAGTTATTAAATATATTTCATGGGCATCCTTGAATTTTATGATATCTTTTCTCTTGATTTAAAGTTTCGTTAAATTTAATTATGTCAGTGACAAATATAAGAAAATGGTTTGTTACTATGTTTATAAAATCAAACTAAATGCATCTGATGAAGCAATATTTAATTTACCCGCCTCGGTGGCGTAGTTGTCTAACGCGCTTTTCGTGCTGAGCTCAACTACTGAGGACGGGGAGATCGAGGTTCGAATCTCGCTCGGGTGAACTGGGGGTGGTTTTTCCTAAATGGTTTTCCGCTCTCCCTCCACGCAAATGCGGGTTCACTTCCTCTAATTCAACCTTCCCAATTCCTAATACATTAGCTTAATTAGTTCTTAAAGTGTATAACCCGAACGGGTAGTAAGACGCGGTGCTAATAATAACAATAACAATAATAATAATAATAAACATAACATAACATAAATACTGGTCCTAGCTCACTTCCCCATTCGCCCTACATTGACGTTTTCAGCCAGTGTATGGCTAACAAAGACCAATATGAAGCTGTGAAGTGTCTCTTGTTTTGTATCCACAGTAACGACCCCCGCTCTAGTGGGGATATGCCTGGGAACGACGCTGTTTCTAGTGACCGTCGCGGCGGTGACATGTTTCTGCTACCGACGCCACACCCGCCTCACTGGAGGGAAGAAACGCTCCCCCGACAAACCTTTGACTCTACACCCCCATCGCCGCCCTACCGCCGTCAAGAGTCCACCGGGTGCCGCGGGCTCCCACTATCTGAAGAAGAGCCCCAGTCCTACCAACCCTGCACGCACACCACCAGGGGTGAGTATGGTTCAATCTCTGAACATTTGCCAGGCACCCTTACTCCTTGGTTTTAACACACCATCTTAGCTCGACTGCTGAGGACGGGGAGATCGAGGTTTGGATCTCAGTCGGGTGAACTGGGGGTGGTTTTTCCTAAATGGTTTTCCACTCTACCTCAACGCAAATACGGGTTCACTTCCTCTAATTAAACCTTCCCAATTCCTAATCCATTAGCGTAATTAGTACTTAAATCGTATAACCCGAACGGGTAGTAAGGCGCGGTACTAAATATTAATTATTTTAACACACCATCAATGTAACTTTCATGAACAAGAGCTTCCATTACCTCAACAAAATAGCCCTAGTCTTACCAACCTTGCATGCACGCTACCAGGAGTGAGTACAGCTTCATTTATTAACATTGGCCAGTCACCATCACCCATTCTTAGATCACCACGATACCACTCATGGCCACGGGACTCTAATTTCCTCAAGAGTAGCCACACTCCAAGCACGTCTCAAGGAGTTAATACAAAGCTGTTTATTAAATTATCAACACTTGTATATGTCTCACTATTAATATGATATATTATTAATAGAGCCTACCCTTCCTTCACCTCTGACAAGACATCTTGTGAATGTGTGGAATGCCAGACCTCCATCGTGATTCGGATTCCACGTTAAACTGTAGGTCCTTCATTTCATCTCACAATCACCCTACCATTACATATTGGCGTAAGTGCGTATAACCCGAACGGGTAGTAAGACGCGGTGCTAATAATAATAATAATATAATAGAGCCTTGTTTAACCATAAAATATACTGGAGCCATATAATATACTGGAGTTTTTCCTACTATAAATTAAGTCAAAAAATGAAAACACGAGCACGGGAATCGAACTCTGGATCTTTTGAGTTTTACGTGCAATGCTCTACCATTTAGCCAGTCTGGGGAGTCTCGTATTTAGCATCATCCTTCACTAGTTGTTGTTTATATTTATTTAGCACCGCGTCTTACTACCCGTTCGGGTTATACGCTTAAGTACTAATTACGCTAATGGATTAGGAATTGGGAAGGTTGATTTTAGAGGAAGTGAACCCAAATTTGCGTGGAGGGAGAGTGGAAACCCATTTAGGGAAAACCACCCCCAGTTCCCCCAACCGAGATTCGAACCTCGATCTCCCCGTCTTCGGCAGTTTAGCTCAACACGACTAGCGCGTTAGCTAATTACGCCACCGAGGCGGGTCATTAGTTTTTGCATGACGATCTACTAATTACTCTAATGTGTTAGGAATTAGGAAAGTTGAATTTAGAGGATGTGTACCCGCATTTGCGTGAAGGGACTTTGTAAAATCATTTAGGAAAAAAATGCCTTCAGTACATCCGACCAGGATAGAACCTGATCTTCTCGTCATCAGCAGTCCAGTCTATTGCGAAAGTAACAACTTAGAGCAGGCCTGTCCAATTAGTGGCCCGTGGGCCTCAACAGCATAATTAGTGGCTCACAACGCATTAGAAAAGTTAAAAATTATATTTAACGTCATCCAGGTTAAACACGATCAGACTTAAATGGTGTAAAATTTATTTCTGTATTATTTTCTATAGTTTGTTGTATATAAATTATTATAATACTTTCAATGCAATATATTAGTTATTAGTCTATAGACCTATCATGTAACATTAGTCTGTTTAATTTAACCAAAAATTGAAAACACCATACATTGAAGAAAAAGAGTTCTTGTATCTAATTATAATTACTTTTGACTGAATGTTTCTTTACTCATCATTCACCTTAAATATCGATATATATTTTAACTTTGGTCTTAGGTCATATCAATTATCAAAATAACTACAAATTATTAATTATATTAGAAAATTCTAAGATAAAATAACCTTAATATTCTAAATAATGACTTCAAATTTTTTTTAAATGGTTTACATATATGAATAGTCTTAATTAATGCGCACGACTAGCTCAAACACGTGCTTTACAAAACTAAAAAAAATGCACATGCAATGAAAAGCTTATAACAACTTAACTTCTGGATTCCGCTAAATATAATATTGATTTACAAATATCTGCTTGAGAAGTAAACAAAAAAAGAAGCAAAGTTCATTGACTATATTATCTTCTCGTTCCAACAAATATATAATTGTATAAATTTATGCAATCATACATTATCAATAGTAACACCATGAGTGCCTAAAAATGACTAAAAAATTCCTTAAAAAATGCTTAAAAATAAGTCCTAGAAGATGTAAACCGAGAAAATGTTACCTAAAATTCTATAATGGCCAAAATTGACCAATAAATGACGTATAAAATATACATTTCTACAACCAGGAGATCATGAACATAGTTTACGTTTACCATGATTTCTGTTGGAAGAACAGTAGAGAAAATTCAATCATATTTATTAGCGGCCAACACTGATACGATTTCACTAAATTATTAGTGGTATTTTATTGGTACTGATAATATCTATCAAAAGTTATAGCTTCAGATAACATGGACTTGATTTGTGAAATTATTTAAAAAAATTAATAACTTAAGCAACTAACTTCTACGGTTTTTCCTACCAAGAATAATACAATCATACTATGTTTATGAACATTTTCTGTGATGAACCAATAAAAGATACGTCATCAAAATCCGGGCTCTGCCAAATAATATAGTAAAATGAAGTCAATGTTGCAAAAAAAAAAAAGCTATGTATGTATTTTCTAAAACTCCCTTTTTCTGAAAATTTCACTGTAAGCTTCCTGTATGTTTCCAGCCCGGTGGTTCAGGCACCCCGAGTCCATCAGTGGGGCATCTATCGCCTCAGCCACCCTCAAGTAGTCCGATGACTGATACTCAGCCTATTACTATAGACAACAAGGATATAACCTTCCATATGGAGAACGAGGGGAAAGACAAACCCAGCACTCCGACCAAGGACGAGATTGAGACGAACGAGAAGAACTTGGCAGCCAATGAGACCGTCCCTGGCAAGCTAGGACAGTTGGTCTTCAAACTGAGGTTAGTATCAAACTAGGACAGATGATCTAACTGGAAAGTTTAATAAATGTAAAGTTAAAGAGGTTGAATCCCGAATAGACGTATAAATAAAACTTCTTATAGAAGTAGAAAAAAAAAATTACCCGACATTTTACGTACAAAAACGGTAAAAAATAAAAATAGAACAGATTAAGGAAGATAACAAATAAAGATAAAAATATAAATGCAAATGATAAAAAAAACTATACCATTAAAACTATCATAACTCTTCCTTTAATTTTTCATGTCTACCATAAATTTCGTTTCTACATAATTACTTCTACTTCAACTTCAACTTCACCTCGCTTGCCCCAATTTTCCTTTTTTTAGCTTAGTTCATTTTCCTCCTCACATTTACACCTTTTATTAGATCAATAAAGTGATTAATTATTTTTCCTTCCTTTCTCTTTTGCTCTCTCTTTTTTTTATTTTCAGTTAATGACTATCTCTTTCCTTTGTTTCTACCTTTATTATGTATTACACACTTTTACATTCTACTATATTTGTATTTATGTCTTGATCCTTTATACTCGTTCGCTTTCAATTCCGTTAATTCTTTATTCACTAACTTTCCAAATAAACTCTAGGTTAAAAAATAATATTTTATGAATCAAGTTTTCGAAATTATGAGTAATGAGATTAATTAGAAGTGAAGCAAAGAAATTATTACCAAGCTACTCTAAAAGTGCTTGAAATAATGATATACACACTTTTTTAATGAAATTAATTGAAATAAAGAGTGTATTATGATAGATTCTCAATATAGTTTATTAAAAATGTCTACTAAGTCTTTATACATTGATTTTTATTCCTTTATTTTTCTTTCTACTTGTTCAGGTTATACGCCTTAGACTAAGAGGGTAGGGATTAGGAAGCCTTATTTTAGAGGAAGTGGACCCACATTTGCGTAGAGGGAGAGCGGAAACCACTTGGAAGAATATCCTCAATGCACCCGACCGGAATCTAACCCTAATCTCCCCACCTTCAGCAGTTTAGTCCAACACGAGATTAGTGCTTTAGACCATGGATCTACCGAAGCGGGTAGCATCAATTTTAATTAGATAATTATTATCTAAATGAAAAATAAAGTGTAGTTATTTACAAGGTTTTTTAGTGTTTTAATACGCTATTGAAAGAAAATCCACACTAGTGTGCACGCAGACAAGAGCGTCAGAATGACCATATATGATTCGCTGGTGTTAGGAAGGCTGGGATGAATCTTGGCTTGGTGAATTGAGTAAAATTTTCCTCAAAAGTGTTCCACCTCTCCCTCCACGCAAATTCGGGTAGTTCCCTCTCAATTCTACCTCCATCATGCCTACCTTTATTGGATGAACTTGATAGTAAGATGAGGACAACGGAAAATATGATTGAATTATTTGCGATGTAACCGATTGTAAATTTGTAAACCTTTTAGGAACACATTTTTTCAATAAATTATTATTGTGTGAAGCCAAGATAAGACTTAAAAAATATATTCAAATAAATACATTCATTTAAATTAGTTGAAAAATTACACGGGAATTGAGCCCGGCACTTTTGTTTTAGTACACCAATGCTCTAACCACTTAGCTATCCAGGATTCTGCCCGTACTCAGTCATTCTTCACTCATATTTTAAGGCAGTCTCTGTTATGGACATGTGGAGACGTCATCTGCATATTTTTCACCACATTACACAAAAGCAAAATAAACACATAAACAATAACAAATGATAAATTGCAGAGGAGCTGATAGGAATGCATAAAAGTGAATAGGCCTTTCTCTCTGGCTTATACAACAATCTTGCTTCCACGAACTCTTAACTATCATCCGCCATGTTGGTACTATGAGCAAAGGGGAGAAGGTCGAGAATCTTATGTTTAAAGTTATAATTTATTTACCTAGAATTAGTAAATTAAAAGGTTGCATTAATGATAAGAATGTTTATTAGAAAAGATAACAATAGATATATGCAAATGTAAGTAATAACAATGAATAAATATATATATATATATATATATATATATATATATATATATACGTAGAAGATAGGGTTATGCCCATGATAATACAGTTGTCATAACGACATAGGCTATGCCCATGATAATACCGTTGTCATAACAACATAGGTTTTAACAATTATTTCCAAGATTAATATATAACTTCTCTATGGGTCTCCGCGGCAACCCTCAGTATAACGACAACAATAACTAGCTGCCACAGGCCAACAATCCGCGTTTCAAAATCGGATTGAATCATATGACTTAGAAAATTCAATTTAAAAACAACTATTTGTGGCAACCAAAATCTATCTTTTAAAAGGAGATAATAAATCATGGACTTAGCCACAAAAAATAAATACAAACAATATTTAGCCTTAAGGGCTATAAACATTTCCCATATTATCCAGGCATTACGCCTTAAAAGATGTAAGATCCAAAAAAATACAAAGAGATAATGTCCCTCATGGTTTTAACCATTATTTACAACGCCGGAAGGGCAAAAACTCCCAATAATACATTTAACCTGTAATAAAATATATTACGACACGTTGGGCTACGTAATTCATCATGTTTACAAAAAATAGTAATTAACCCAAAATAACAGAAAGTAAGCCCACAATTAATTTTGTATATACCTTGGGAAAAAATCCCATCCTATAGCAAGTGTCTAGCGACACGGTTGATTCATGAAGTGAGTTTACTACACAAACAGAACCCGTATATAAACCGTTATTCTCTGAGGGGAGGGGAACATAGGGGAAACAAAAGAACATCGAAGAACAATCACACGGAACAGAGGGAAGGGGTCGTAAGTCACCAAAGGAAACAACTAGATCATTGGAGGGGCGCGTAGAACATCACGTGTCTATCACGAGGTTATTCCCATGATGCAACGGGCGACCTCACGCTCAATGTGCCACACCTTTCACTCGTTTAGTCTTTTTTCACACTCGGTGCAGAAAAGTGCTCGCGAACAGGGATGTTGTTTAACGATAGTCGAGACACACTAGCCGAGAAACGGGGCACTTCTTGGTGAGTACAATATTGTTTATTCTTCGGTGTTGTTGAAATAGTGTTCATTCGCCAGTATATCCTTCATGCTTGTAATGTTGATGTCAATCAACGTTACAAAATAATTTAAATTGTTCCTTCCAGGTGGACAGCGCCGCAATTATAATAATTTGCAGCCTTTGTGTTAATATTATTTATAACTACCGTATATAATTATATATCTTACTCGGTGACCTGGTGGTCTAGGGGTAAGGGGTCAGACTTCTTTGCTGGCGGCTGGGGTTCAATCCTCGGTCCCGGCACAGATTTATCTGATTACCAAACCCTTCCTTCACCTCTGACAAGACATCTTGTGAATGTGGGGAATGCCAGGCCTCCACCGTGGTTCGGATCCCACGTTAAACTGTAGGTCCTCCATTTCATTTCACAATCACCTTGCCATTACACATTAGCGTAAGTGCATATAACCCGAACGGGTAGTAAGACGCGGTGCTAATAATAATAATAATAATCTCTTACTATAGAAATACATTTTATATGGTCTACAAATTCATCGAAATAATTGAGTTGTCTTTAAATATATAAAATTACATAAATTATAGAACTGTAATTCTATTTTATAAAGTTCAAAATCATGTCTACTCCATTTGCCCAGATAAGTAGTACACTATAGCACACTATCTTATAAGCAATGCCATAGTAAAATAATGCAAGTTAGTCTTTTTACCCTTCAAGGTAAATGAAAGGTACATTTCTTATGTTGGTGTAATTTCTCTACTCTGTCATAATTAAATTAATTAAAAAGAATAATTCTTGTATACTTATGGGGTTTAGTTCAATATCATAATTTATATGTATTTTTTTATGATAAACTAATATAAATTCTGCCATACATAACGTACAAAGAAAGAACTTTATGAAATTGTGACTTATTTATTCCCCTGTTCTTAAAAGAAGAATATGGAATCATCATAAGTCACAAAGAATCATTTGGCACCAAGATTGGCCAGGACTTGCTGATGAATCAGATATTGCAACAGTATAAGAGCAACAAGAACGCCTTGATAGTGACAGACATCACAACCGTGTTCTGGTATCTGTGTGCAGGTATAAGAGTGACAAGAACGCCCTGTTGGTGACTGTAGTGAAGTGTAAGGAGCTCCCTGCTAAGGATCCTAACCTGGGCAGCAGTGATCCCTATGTGAAACTACAGCTGCTCCCGGACAAACAGCACAAGGTTAAAACAAGGGTCCTCCGTAAGACTCGCAACCCTGTTTATGACGAGGACTTCACTTTCTACGGCATCAACTTCAACCAACTACAGGTAGGCCTTCCTTTAATGGGCTCTTTTTAGTGGTCCACACACAACCAAACAAATTTTCTTAAACAATTTCTGTGCAAACAGAATTCTGCAAACATCAGTTTTAGTTGAAGCATGTCCTAATATATCCATAATTATTGGATGTGTTTCTGAGGAAAATAAAACAGGGAAACACAAGAAGTGCTAACGAAATTTTGTAATTATTCTCTTTTAAACACTCTTATTTAACATGAAATCATGGCTGAAGTATAGTTTTTATCTTTTAAACTAAACAACGGTAAACAAATCTTCCTTTTATTTTTCGTCCATGAATGACTAGCAAAATTTGAAGCGTAATATTTTCAATACTGGATTATAAATTCAGGCTATATTTTATTATTAGTATCATTTTGATCAATTATTATTTATTTTAACGTGTTTCAAACCTATAAATCATTTTCTAAAAATAAAGTTAAAAATTACGATGACTATAGTATCCGCGGAGAAAATTTCAGTTTCGTTCACTATTTAAAAAACTTACTAAAGTGGACAGGTTTTACTTCCAATAGTAGCCAGAAGGGGCAGCCGTATATAAGGGCAGAAACTGTTCAAGACAAGTCCGTGTCTTTTAGTCACACAAGCAAGATCTATGTCACTCTAATATTTCAGCTACAATATTAAGATGGTGTAATCAGTTTAATAAACCGTATACAAATATTAAAATAATTTATAGCTTGCCTTTTATTAACATAATGAGTGTGCGAATGTTTTCAAGTTACTATCATTAAAGTAGTGCTAGAAAATACGTACCTACAAACCACCGCGCACTTACAAATCATCTCTGCGTAGAATGTTAATATCATCATAATTATTACCAACCGATGTGCAATCATAAATCGTAATGTCTCAATTGCCATCCAACCGTGGGTCAGCGCGGGTCGTCGCCATCATCATCATCAACATAAAAGCGTAACGTATCAATTTCTTAATTTTGTTTCAACAAGTACTTTAGCCCACATGTTTTAAATATTGATTTTCATAATCCCAGATGATCGCTGGACGCAGGTATAATTTATCTCCATAATACTATAATTTTGACGCCATAATAATACAAAATGAACGAAGTGGACTTTATGAAGGCTGGACCTCAAATGACCATTTGCTGTGCAACACAACTCAAACAACCCGTTTTGGTTGCCGCGTGGTCTAAAGCGCTACTTTCTGTTGTACTAAACTGCTGATGATGGTGAGATCAAGCAAGGTTCAAATCTCAGTTGGGTTTGCTGAGGGCTGTTTTTCCAAAATGGATTTCCATTATACTTTCACGCAAATGCGGGTATACTTCCTATATATAACCTTCCTAATCCCTAAAACCATTAGCATAATATAGCATAAGTGAACCCGGACGGGTAGTAAGACGTGGTGCTAATTAAAAAGGTAATCTTATTCTATATCATGGATTAATATTTTGTGTAGATACTTATACAATTTTCTAGAATACTGTCTTGTTACTAAGTGAATTGATTAATTATTTTCTAGCCATACTGTCCTGTTATTAAGCTGTATTGATTAATAATTTTTCTAGCCTTACTGTCCTGTCATTAAGCTGTATTGATTAATAATTTTCTAGTCCATACGGTCCCGTTATTAAGCTGTATTTATTAATAATTTTTAGCCATACTGTCCTGTTATTAAGCTGTATTGATTAATAATTTTTAGCCATACTGTCCTGTTATTAAGCTGTATTGATTAATAATTTTCTAGCCATACGGTCTGTTATAACTGTATTGATAATAATTTTAAGCTCTGTCTGTTATTAAGTTATGATTAATTATGCATGTGTCCGTTATTAAGCTACTGATATAATTTTCTAGCCATGCTGTCCTGTTATTAAGTTGTATTGATTTAACAATTTTCTAGCCATACTGTCCTGTCATTAAGCTGTATCGATACAATACTGGCTTAAGGATTTTTAAAGAGAAATTCTATAGTAATATCAGTAATTATCTAGCTATAGATATTCGAATAAAATACACAGTTTGATTCAGATTGTCAGGTAAAACATTATACAGGTCGTAGGGGGATACTAGACAAGTATATTCATGCAATAAACGTGATATCGGTGACGCCATATGGCGGCGCTAGGAGTCGTCAAATTTGGCGCTGTACAAACCTGGTAGGTAGGCAACGCATTAACTTTCGGCGCATAACAAGTGGAGTGTGTTGTGGCTTATTAATAGTAAACATGCATTGAATTGTCTTGACAACAGGTATCCATTAAGAATTTATAATTCTTTCAAAAATACGGTTGTTGGCCCTTACAAGTGCCGATAGTGATATAGCAGATATATTTTTACTGATGCATTGTTGTTTACACGAACTTTGGCGTCTCATTGCGTCTCCGAGCCAAGTTTTAATTTAGCACCACGTCTTACCGCCCGTTCGGGCTATCTATTCATGTACTAATAATCACACTAGAGTGTTAGGGATTAGGAAGGTTTAAATTAGAGGAAGTGCACCCACATTTGTGTGGGGTGGTAATGTAAAACCATTTAAGAAACCCACCCTCAGTGCACCCGACAAGGATTGAGCCCTGATCTCCCCATCTTCGGCAAACTAGTCCAACACTAGAGTGGCACCTTAGACCGCGCTGCCACCGATGCAGGGAATACCAAGTTCATTATGTGTAAATATTTTGTCACCTTTTACGATCTGTATGATTTTTTACCTGGAGGTCTGCATAACCCCATAAAAGTGATGGTTTTGCTATTCATGGTAACATTTCCAATAATTCCTTACACAGTTTATTCTACTCGTATATAATAAAATAAGGAAATTTTATGTGAGTTTTAAATATATATAAAATACTGAGAATCACGTTTCATTTAAAGTATCGTATTTTAAGTGTGGGTTATATTACACTTTATCAAAAACTATAACGAAAATATTTCGATATTCCTTTGTAAACTGTAAAATATTAAACAAATATGCTTTGAAGTTTTATTTAATCTGTGTTAAGCTAACTGTGAGCATGTTGCTCATATGCTGCAGTACGCCCTTAATAAATACACTCCAGCAGGGAATAACGTTGTAATATGAAATTAATAATTTTTTTAGCTTATCTGAAAAAAAAAGGCCAACACGAGACTTAAAACGAGTTTATTCATTGATTCCCAAAGGTTCTCGATTTACGAATTTTCAAATTTTTAACAGATCATCACGTAAGCAGACCAATATTAGAAAGGCTATTTAAGATTCTAATGAATTGGGAGGGACATGAAATAAACTAAAAGATAACAGGAAGTGTTTCAGGGAAATTTTGCACCATCGGTAATTAAATATTTGTATTAATTTTGTTATTTAAAAATAATCTATCAATCCGAGCTATAAATATTAAAAAAACAACTTATTAACGCTTTTTCTTGTCAAAAAATGTATGCATATTTGCAACGTCTGGTAGGTAAATATAAATTTAGAAAGAAAGAAAATTAAATTAATTTTGGTTTTAGCTAAAAGTAAAAATTTTCGTAGGATACATCCATAAATCAAGTAACTCTTTTTTTTTTACGCTCCCACCTTCATGTGACACCAAGCAGACATTTGGTCTGACCACCACCCCCTCTCTCCCCTAACCTTTTTTACGTAGCTTTTATCAACAAGAGTGAATGTTATTATTTCATTGGGAAGATTTTGAGACCCTAAAACTCGGACTCGGATTTAATACTACTCAGAATCAGAAGTTGTGTCTATGTTTAGTAACGCTTAAGACATTATGATTAAGTATAATATCTAAAATGAAACGTAACATTGTAACATTTAGCAGCACGTATACATTAGTGTGCTTACCCATTCCCTCGTCTCAACAGCTTTAGTTGGTTTATCTTAAACTACAGTAGCCACGTGGCTTCTTTGGTGCTGACTGACAGCTCTAAGCTGACTGTCAAAGTGACAGCTGCTAAACACATGTTTTTGCAAATCATATGGTTTGACATAGGGATACATAATTTGGTCTGGTAACTTTTCAAAACCGTCAGAAGTCAGCTTAGAGCTGTCAGTCAGCACCAAAGAAGCCACGTGGCTACTGTAGCTCCCTTGTAACTGTGACTCATAAGTTGATGTAGTTATGTAAAATGTATCTAGCCTTTTTTATATATATATATATATATATATATATATATATATATATATATTATATATTAATTTATATTTTGATATATGAATTACAGTTTGCAATTCTATCAAAAACATATTAGTAACTAATTAATGAAATTCAGTTAAAATGTTGGATTTAATTTTATATCAAAGTAAAATACTAATGTGTTTTAACTTAACAGAGTATCACCCTCCACTTCGTTGTGTTGAGTTTCGACCGGTATTCCCGGGATGACATCATCGGCGAAGTGTTCTGTGCTCTGAACACCGTGGACTTATCTCAAGCAGAGAGTTACCAGCTGACCCTCTGTAGAGAGATCAACCCTCGCAGTCTCAAGGTACTCTACTTGTGTTATGTGCAGCTTGTAACAACCATAGAACTACCATCTGACCCTCTGTAGAGAGATCAACCCTCGCAGTCTCAAGGTACAGTACTCGGGTCTGGTAATCTTGTCTGTAGTAGAGAACTACCAGCTACTTGTTCTTAGAGTTTTTCGGGGTGGGAAATTATTGTAGCGTTTTATACTTTCAGATTCGTGCTCAAGGTCGTGGTGAGATCCTTGTGTCGCTGTGCTGGCAGCCAGCAGCTAACAGACTCACAGTTGTGGTCCTAAAGGCTCGCAATCTGCCCAAGATGGATGTAACGGGGCTTGCTGGTCAGTACAGGGAGATTGAGTATAAAAATAATTCACAATAAAAATCCCAAGGGCGTAGAAAAGCAAGGGTCATTGGTCTTGGGGGAGAGGGAGGGTCTGCCCTGTGAAATTTTGTTGCCCCCACCTCCCTCAAGGGAGTCCATACCATATGTACAAAAACTTATATTGGCTAAAGGTATATAGAAAACTTTTCTATAAAGACCATTCACCCACTCCTTAGAAAATCTCGCTTTCTACGCCCTTGAAAAATGTGACACCGTAATGAAATATAAGTATATTGGTAAACATCTGGTAAATTTGATTACTTGACTTGGAGGCAAATACATCATTTGCTAATGGAGATATTAAGTGATGGGTTGATGGGATTATTTAATTCATATGCCTATACAAGCTTACGGAAGAGACATCTAAATACACCTCTTTACACGCTTTTTGTATGAATAAGCAAATCATCGTAATACCTGAATGGTTGGTTGGATACTCTTTTAATTTCTATGATATTAAAATAGATTATTTTAAATGAGCCCAATGATAATAATAATAATAAGAAGAAGTAAGCTATAAATAATATAAAACGCACGTGCTTACTTACTCTATGGCATTAATAACTCAAAGTGTATTGCCGCACTTAACATTTCACCACCTAAACCATATCTTGAGCTAATATATCAGCCCACCTTTTTACACCCTCTCTATCTTGAGCTAATTATATCAGTCCACCTCTTTACACCCTCTCTCTATCTTGAGCTAATTATATCAGTCCACCTCTTTACACCCTCTCTCTATTTTGAGCTAGTCTAATCAGTCCACCTCTTTACACCCTCTCTCTATCTTGAGCTAATTATATCAGTCCACCTCTTTACACCCTCTCTCTATCTTGAGCTAATTATATCAGTCCACCTCTTTACACCCTCTCTCTATCTTGAGCTAATTATATCAGTCCACCTCTTTACACCCTCTCTCTATTTTGAGCTAGCTCTAATCAGTCCACCTCTTTACACCCTCTCTCTATCTTGAGCTAATTATATCAGTCCACCTCTTTACACCCTCTCTCTATTTGAGCTAGCTCTAATCAGTCCACCTCTTTACACCCTCTCTCTATCTTGAGCTAGCTCTAATCAGTCCACCTCTTTACACCCTCTCTCTATCTTGAGCTAATTATATCAGTCCACCTCTTTACACCCTCTCTCTATCTTGAGCTAATTATATCAGTCCACCTCTTTACACCCTCTCTCTATCTTGAGCTAATTATATCAGTCCACCTCTTTACACCCTCTCTCTATTTTGAGCTAGCTCTAATCAGTCCACCTCTTTACACCCTCTCTCTATCTTGAGCTAATTATATCAGTCCACCTCTTTACACCCTCTCTCTATTTTGAGCTAGCTCTAATCAGTCCACCTCTTTACACCCTCTCTCTATCTTGAGCTAGCTCTAATCAGTCCACCTCTTTACACCCTCTCTCTATCTTGAGCTAATTAATCAGTCCACCTCTTTACACCCTCTCTCTATCTTGAGCTAATTATATCAGTCCACCTCTTTACACCCTCTCTCTATCTTGAGCTAATTATATCAGTCCACCTCTTTACACCCTATCTCTATTTGAGCTATTAATCAGTCCACCTCTTTACACCCTTCTCTATCTTGAGCTAGCTCTAATCAGTCCACCTCTTTACACCCTCTCTCTATCTTGAGCTAGCTCTAATCAGTCCACCTCTTTACACCCTCTCTCTATTTTGAGCTAGCTCTAATCAGTCCACCTCTTTACACCCTCTCTCTATTTGAGCTAATTATAATCAGTCCACCTCTTTACACCCTCTCTCTATCTTGAGCTAATTATATCAGTCCACCTCTTTACACCCTCTCTCTATCTTGAGCTAATTATATCAGTCCACCTCTTTACACCCTATCTCTATTTTGAGCTATTATTATCAGTCCACCTCTTTACACCCTATCTCTATTTTGAGCTAATTATATCAGTCCACCTCTTTACACCCTCTCTCTATCTTGAGCTAATTATATCAGTCCACCTCTTTACACCTACTCTCTATTTTGAGCTAGCTCTAATCAGTTCACCTCTTTACACCCTCTCTCTATCTTGAGCTAATTATATCAGTCCACCTCTTTACACCCTCTCTCTATCTTGAGCTAATTATATCAGTCCACCTCTTTACACCCTATCTCTATTTTGAGCTAGCTCTAATCAGTTCACCTCTTTACACCCTCTCTCTATCTTGAGCTAGCTCTAATCAGTTCACCTCTTTACACCCTCTCTCTATCTTGAGCTAGCTCTAACCAGTCCACCTCTTTACACCCTCTCTCTATCTTGAGCTAGCTCTAACCAGTCCACCTCTTTAGATCCCATCACCTTTAGGTCCATTCTGATGCTATCCTCCTTTATGCATCTAGGTTTTTCCAATGGTTTCTTCCCATTGGATCAAATTTATATTTTTTAAATAAATTTGATGACTGTATTAATTCAAAAATGTGTGGGGTCAATATTTCACTAATTTTGCTGTTGGTATTTCCTTGTTTCAGATCCCTACGTGAAAATGTATCTGTTGTACAACAGTCAGCGGATAGCTAAGAAGAAGACCCACGTGAAGAAACGTACCTTGAACCCTGTCTTCAACGAGTCGTTTGTGTTCGACATACCGGCCGGAGCTGAAGGTCTGGACAACGTCAGCTTGGAGTTCCTCCTGCTGGATTGGGACAGAGTAACCAAGAACGAGGTAAAGAGGAACTATCTTGTTTACCATAGGTAGATTATTATAGATCAAGGGATAGTGGCTGAGAGCGTTAAGGCGCTGGAACTATCGCCTCCAATGTTTGTTTTAATGGAGGGTTTATAAGAGTTTGGGGGATGGTGGACCCAAAATGGAAGAAATGAGCACTGAGGGACAACCGGGACCCTGGTAGAAAATGGTGAGGGGTAAGGAGGGATTTTTAAAGTTATGTAGGAAAACCATGATTTTTAGGCAATTCCACTTTGTCAATAAATACATGACTAAAAGGGTTTATTTAATGAAGTGTTGAAAAAATTATTTAATTATATTTCATTCCTTTTATATATTTCTATCAACCTTTCCTGTACCTTCTCCCGAATAAAATGTAATTAGTAAGTTTTTGTTATTTGATTAAATGTTACATTCGAATTCTCATATTTTTACTTTTTCGCTATCTTACAGGTAGAAAAAGTATTGTAATTGCCAAAAAAATTGAACTCGAGATTTTGATGAATCTCGACGTTTCATGAACCCCCGAATCCGAAAAAAGTGTTGTTTTTTTAATTCCTGTCCATCTGTATGTCTGTCTGTACCTAGGAATAGAGCCTAAACTATTTTACCGATTGGGCTGAAACTTGGTTTCTAGGGTTTTCATAAGGTTTCCCCGAGGAATTTTTCGAATTGGATATCCAACCTTAAAATTAGGGGTAGTTTACTGATGGCCGAAGAGAGAAAGTCGATTTTCTCAAAACCGGCTCTAACGCTTTTGATTCAATTTCATTTCAAAACATTTGTAACTATTCCAAACAAAATGGCTACTCTCAATATTTCCGCAAAATGACTTTAAGGGCTCCGGTCTGTTCCGTAAATTATAATTCTTATCATCATATCATATCCGAAACTATTTGATATAGGAAATTACTTATCATTACAAATATGTAGATCTATTAATAATACAAATATTTTTTCGGAACATATTTTTATAAAACAAATAACTTTCAAACTATATGCAAATATATATTTTTTAACTTTTCGAACACTAAAGCAACCGTATAAAGACCGTAAAAAAATCAAACCTGAAATGTTGATGGATGTTGACGTCTCATAACCCCCCCCCCCCCCAACCCTCCAGAACCCTAAAAAGTGGTATTTGCAATACCGTGTGTCTGTTTAAACTTAAAATTAAGACTAGTTTAAGAAAGGGCGAAAAGAGAAAAAATCGATCTTCTCAAAATAAGCTTGAACTATTTTGATTATAATTAGTATCTAGGCGTTGATTAATATTATAAATAAACTGGATATTTTCATTTTCCCATAAAAATGACTTATAGGGTACTTTACGGAAGTCGAAATCTCCGTATCTCCGCAACTATTTGAGATACTAAATAACTTATCATTACAAAATTGTAGTACTATTAAAAATAAAAAAACTTTTATATGAAATATATTTTCACAAAACCAACAGTTTCTGAGATATTGGCAAATATAGTAATACAATTTTGTGAGCTTTGGTTGTAAAGATATACTAAAGTTTTAACGCAATAAGTCTCCAATGCCATAGAGTAATTAAATATAAGTAAGTCTCTAAGTTTGTTGTTTTTTCCTTAAACCTCTTAGGAGAAATGTTTGTACAACAATTATCTATATCCATTTTAGACTCATAGTTAATATTTACATTTTTTATTGGTCAAAATTTATAAATGAGGAATTTAATAGCAATGCGATGACATGAAAATGTGCAACACCTAATAAAATTTTAGCCAGAAATTAAAATTTTAATACGAAGTGTTGACCCTTGTGGACCAATATAGATTTTTTTATTGATCCAAACATATAAATGAAGACATTAATTCTTTAAAAATAAAATCATAAAATTTCAAACCGGTACTCACAAAATGTTTTACATAATTATAGATCAATTTAAGCTTGGGTTTGCTAGTGTATATTATTTTGTTTTATGTATACTAAGAGTTTTGTTAAATATCTCCGTTTTTAAACAATAGAGTGAGAAAGTCCGTGCGGAGCTCCGTACCATTTATTTTAAAATAAAGGTTGGTTCACATTTACTTTTCTATTTGACTTGTATCTACCGAGAAAATAAATACACCATAATATGAATATTTCATATTAAATCTTTTGCAGTTCAAATGTTTGTATCGTATGTGATCAAAATTCTTTAATTCATTATTATTACTAAACTTTCTTGGATCCTGCGAACCACTTGATATCCTGCCGTGGACCACACTTTGAGAAACACTGGTCTGATGCTTCCAGAGGGGAAACAAGAGAGCAATTAAAGTCGTTACCAATTTTAGAGTATCCGACACCTTAGCTCAGTCGGTAGAGTGTCTGTCTACTGTGTTAAGGGTCCCGGGTCCGATTCCTGACATGGCCGAGAAATTCATCATTGATGAAATATGGATTTATCCTTTCACATTCTTAAGTTAGATTATAAATCATATGAAGCTGTGACAGGCCTAACAAGCCGGCTTGAGGGGCTTGAATAAAAATACTTACCCATAACACATGTTGGAAACAGGACTGGATTTAAATTAAAGTAAAGATATTTAGCCTCCACGATTGTAAGAAGAATATATTATGTTGTGTGTGGAAGAATGGCACAAAGAAATTAAATGACTATCAAAAACAAACTCTAAATAGCTTCTAGAAGTAAACCATGCCCAAAGAATTCCCTGGGAGAACCACTCCAAATATATTTTGGTGACATTAAATTTTAAAATATTTTGGAAAAAATACCATTCAAAATAGCTTCTATAAACATTCAATTTTTACAGATTTATAGGTAAGGACCACTCCAAAATATCTTCTAGGGAATTCAATTTTTCAAAAATTCTTCATTGGAAGGCGATTCCAAATAACATCTGGGGCATTTGCTTTTTTTTTTTTTTTTACCGAATAAGGGCACCCAGACACCTTTGGCTTGAGGGAACCAAGCCCTTCAAACTATCATTGATTTATATTTTATTTTGATTCATTCTCCCCCTACACAAATAAGTGGTTTGGGTGTTTGCAATTGATCCACTATACTAGAAAAGTAGCTCCTAATCTTTTTTAGAATGACGCCCCTTCCCCTGGGGGATAGTCAAATTCCCATATACCCTCCCCTATTTTTTTTAGAAATTTATAAAAAAAAAATGTTCAAATCTTTATTTATTCAAAAATCAATGTAACATTGTCGGGATAGTGGTAAGGAAAAAATTACTGAAGATTATTGTGATGGTTGTCACTGTTTTGTTTTCTAAATTCTTGAAAAGTGGGTTAGATGTTTGACAGAGAGTACCGCAAATCGATTTCTACTTCCAAGTCGACAAACGCTGTTTATTTTTTTTTTTGAAAGTCAGAATTGAAGGTTCGGTAGTGTTGCACGTGGCCGCACTGGTAGCTATGGGCAGCGTTTTCCAAACTGTGCTCCACGCAGCCCTTGGGCTTGCCAGTTATCTCAGGCAACGTAAGACGATTTTATAATATTTGTTGTTGTTGTTTTTACACTATAAAATAGCATCAGAAATTAGAATTGTCACTTTTTAAAATATGAGTAAAGGACATTTATCAAAGGTGTAACCAGAACATGGGAGAGATTTTCCGTTTGTTGTATTCATTTCAACCTGTAAGAGTTAACTGTCATAATTAAATGTTAATAATATTCGTGTGAAAGAATGCTACGTGAGCTTTAAAATGTATCTTTTCTGGTAAAGGGACTCCTTTGCTCTAAAAATTTATGGAACCTCTGGCTTAGGGGGAGGGTATAGAAGAGAATTGGAGGATGGGGGTGAATCCGAGGCTTGTGAGCTTGAAAATAAACACGTGCACGCACATTTTTGACTAGTCAACGAATTTAATAGAACTGGTATGCAGGGCTGCCAATACCCCAATAAATAATTATCTTAATTTATTTGCAAAAGTGATTTAAATGATTTTTTTTACGATATTTCCAAATTGTTCCATGCCTCTTCCCTGGAAGTACTTCACGCCTACCCCAAGGATCTGATCTCTTGACACAACAACTTGTGAACATGACCTTGATACTGGGTGGTCTTGCAGGTGATTGGTCGACTAGAGCTAGGATCGTCCAAGAGCACGGGTTCGGCCCTTCACCACTGGAACGAGGTGTGCAACTCCCCTAGGCGTCAGATCGCAGAGTGGCACAAACTTCGAGAGTAGACCCCGATACCACCTTTACCTTCAGTCTGTAACTTTTTAACACCTTGCTGGGAAACCAAGAGACTACCTTTGCCATCAAACTTTGCATTGTTGTATTAGTTGAAGCTTAGGTAAACAACCTTTCCTTCCTTCGTGGAGTGTAGTTCAATACGACTTTTAATGAGTACGATTTAACTTTCGGTATTATTTGTAATGTTCTGTTTCAATACTTGTAAATGTTGAAGGTATGGGGAACTGATTAGTGATTTCTAAATAGGAAAGGTAAGACAAGATTCCATTTAAAAAAAACTATTATTCCATTGATACAACAGGAGGAAATATTCCACTGGAATTGTAAAGTGTATTTACCTGTACCTTTAGTAAACAAAACATTGCTGGCCTTAATTTGTGCGAATGTTCTTTAAAACATGACAAATTGGGGCTTTAACATCGAAGTCAAGTAAATGCTTTTCGTAGGAAAATTAATGTTGAAATTTACCAAAATCATAGTTATTGCACTGTGAATGATGTATATATTTTAACATTTCTTTATATATTCTCTAGTCAAATACTCGAGATGTTTTCCAGCAAGAAGAAACTCACACATAACTCACAATGCAATGAAAGACCCTTTCTTAGATTTCCATGAGTTACAGAGTATAATACATTATTACATTACGTAATGGCTTCATGGCTAATAAAATATAGGCTGGTAACATTCCTATTTCGGGAATAAATTTAGTTTAAGCTTATATAATATTTGTTTCGTTTTATTTATTTAAAAAAAATTAGTATCTTATTCTTTTTAAGCACACAAATAATTAAAGCACTTTGTAAACGTTCTGTTACATTGCAGGTTTATAAATATTTGTTTAGTAAAATGTTTTTTTCCACGAACAAGATTATTTTTTAAATATGTTTTTATAAATATTAGTTCTGAAATTTACTATACTTGTTACAGCTCATTTATAATGCGTATCTAAATTTATTAAAATTATTTTAAATCATCGTTCTTCGGTGCATTGTAAAAGTAGATATTTTGTATATATCATTATTGTCTAAAATGTGTGTGTACAATTATATAAACGGTCAAATTAATAACGTTAGCAAAATTTAACTCAAGATGTGACGTGATATATTAAATACAAAAAGTTATTATCTCAATACAAAACGTAGTTAAAAGACATATTCGTGAAATCCAAACCAAATAGTACAATAAATAAAATGACATACTTTGTAAGATATGGGAATCCAACAAAAGGCTACTCGAGGGAAAATGATCATATAAATTAGGACCATTGAAATGGCTAGTGCAGGGTAATTTTAAGTTCCTATTTACCTCATTCAAAATAAATGGTATATTTGAAGTTTATATAAAATACAGTAAATACAGGTCTTTCAGAAGACTGATTGGATGTTCAGTTTTTATAAGAAGAGTCTACTAAACTCTAAAATTATCAAAATAAAGATGTTTCTAATTATTTTGATTTTGGAATAATTCATTTGATCGTTTCTTGAAAATGATTGTTTAGTTCGAAATTTGGCTAAACAAGCAACAGTATTTAAAATGCATATCTAAAAATACCCCTCCCTCCTTTTTCCAAAAATATTTCATTTAATACTCTCATAATTTTCAGAGTCTCGCTATGTTTAGTAAGATAAGCTAGTTCCATACAAACATAACATGTTTACGTTTACTCCTAAGAAACCGTATATTAAAATATATAAAATCGTATTGAAATATATATTAATCGTGGCACAGATTTATAGCCCTGACCAGAACTCTAAAATACCTGGTTTTAAATTCCCTCATATTTTGACTTTTGCAACTTCACATAAAGAATTTCTAAGTGTGTATATTTATGTGTACCCTGATTTTGGTTGGAAGAACCGGAGAGAAAATTCAAACATATTTATTTGCAGCCAACAATGATAGCATTTTACTTTATTTATTGTCTTATTCTAAAGGTATCGATAATATCTATCAAAAGTGACAGATAACATTACTTGATGTATGAATATACCAAAATTGTTTTAGAAACCTTAACTAGTAGTTAGTAACTAACTTGTACTGTTATTTCTACCAAAATCATACTATACTTACATATACAGGGTGTTCGGAAAACCAACGCCCAAACTGCACAATCAAAAGTAATATAATATCCTACACACCATCATACCATTCAATTGTGTTAACATTCTCGACGTACAACGCTGGAAGAGCAAAGCTGTGCAAGCATGTGCGTACAACAGGTTGCATAGAAGTTAGGTGCATGGCATTGTACACCTCGTTATCATGTAGAACGTCAGCATAATACCACAATATTAATAGTAAACACACCAGTCCATCTAAGGGTCATCATTAACGGTCTTACAGCACAGAAAGTGTTTGCCGTTATTACATGTGCAGTGCTGTGCACCTAATTCCTATGCAACTTGTTGTACACGCATGCTTGAACAGCTTTGCTCTCCCGGCGTTATACGCTGAAACTTTGAATACAATTTAATAGTATTAGCATAGTTTGCCGGATGTAAGTTTTTGGGATTTTGTATTACTTTTAGTTCAAACAAGCTATATGTGCAGTTTGGGCGTTGAGTTTCCGAACACTCTGTATATAACTATGTGCTTAAAAATATTTTTATTTTATGAGATTTATATGACTATCATTTAAATATAATAAAGCTTTGTAAAGTATCGATGATACGCTAATATGAATTTGGAATAACCCTCTGCTGACCATTGGTTTGGGCTCGACTGAACACTTCTGCATCTTGTATATTCATATTCTTTACACCTATTTTTAAATTAAAAAATAGATAAGTAGGCAGATATTGATAATGTCGGTATTAATATATGGTAGATTATTGTATGTGAATATAATTGTACTTACAAAGAGACTTTATCATGGGGTTGCCATTTAATGAATACGTAAATTTTAAAATTAGTGTAGAAAAAAAAATTGAAAATAATCTGCTTCAAAAGTGTAGTTTTTAAAATTATTATACCCGTTTTTTTTGTTTGAAAAGTATTTATTATTAAGATTTTATAAAATAATATTAGCTTACATGTTATTTTAAATTACATATTTAAGATCAACATTTTTCCAATTTTTTTAAATATATAAGCTTTAATTAGGCTAAAGATTATAATTTATACGAGTTTATCAATCAATGTTAATGACGATTTTAAACCAAAATGCATTTTATGTTATCTACAAGTAGAAAATGGTTGTTGGAAAATAAGAGATAGAAACATATTTTTTATAACATACTAATCAAATGTTAAATATCTGGCAACCCTACTTCATCCTGTCCCTCCAATTATTAAATGTTGCTTGTTACTGTGGGGGAGGGGGGGAGGGGGGAATACAAAGCTGTAAATATTTATTTGCTTAACATTGCATTAATTGTATGAACTATTTTTTTAGTGCTGGAATGAAAATGTGTAGATATGTGAAGAGGATAAATTAGAAATAAATAACAACGGCTGAATAAAAGAAAACAATATAAAAATTACATCATAAATACTTTACATTTTACTTGAAAAGCTGCTAAAAAGCTATTGTGATCGTTTTATATATAAACTTAGGTACAAAACATTTGCTAAGGTATTATTTTAGGACGGCATTATGTTTGCGCCACTTCTTGAAATGGTGAAATGAGTAAATTACTTTTTTACAACTTGGACGTTTTGAACAAATTTTTGAATCTACTACAGTTATATAATTAATAAAAAAATACTTTTTTTTTTTTCAAATTAGAACATAAAAAAAATACATAGCGTCAACCCGCAAGTTAGCTTTATCGACTAAGCGGAATGTTGAAGAAGCTAGTGCCAATATTTTTGGATATAGGGTGCCATGTGGTCAGCACGACGAACCCTCCAGCAATTAATCTCAATTTTCTAGATTGTATTTGCTACTTTTTTTTTAAATTTAATTAGCTTCTCATTGGTCCTAACGTCACTGAGTTTGATCCCGTTCCAGACTCACTGCTTTACAGAAAAATCTAGAAGATCTGGGGATCAAACCCGGGACATATAGATCTGTAGTCAGGAACGCTAACCATTAAACCACAGAGGTGTTCAAGTGACACATATCCATACATACTGTATTGTTAATTTGTCAAGTGTATAGGCTATTTACTAACGGCGTTATCGGTTTAATATAAGAAACATGAATTGTTTGTCATCGTGGACAAAAAGAACTAAAGACAAAATACTGCATGTTTGAAAAGTAAAAAAAGTTTCAATATTGATAATGTGATGCTCCATGTCTCGCTACCAGCCTGGGCTATATACATTTAATTAAACTTTTGAGGTAGTGATGTAGAAGGTAGAATTTAGAGTAAGCGCACTCTCATTTTTGAGAATAGATAGGAGGAAACCATTTAGGGAAAAAAAACACCTTTGGTACAACTGGCCTGGATTCAAACCCGTCACAACCAGATTGAGGTTGACGTTTAGTCAGCGTAACCATCCACGTGGCTATTTTAATATTGTACTTGAATAATTCCATTTTTAACTTCTTAGAAAGTGGCGCAGATACAATCAATACGAATTATAAGTAGAAACATTTTAGCTTAACACGTTTTAATAATGATAGATACAATACATTTAGGGATGAAACAAAATACTGTATAATATTTTGATTTTCACATTCGGTGCAATTTTGTGTAATATTTTATGTTGTATTTGTACTACTTTTATATAAAAAAATGTTTTAAGGTTATTGCAGAGCAATTTGTTAAAGCTTAGCTGTAAAAGTTTGCAACACTAAAGAAGCATTGAATAATCAAACACTTGTTGAAAGTGTTATTTGCGTGGCAACTGATGTTTACCTAGCCATTTTTCTTATTTATCTGTAGTCATCCAACTTTTGTGTTTGTTAATAGTATTCAACTCTAGTAATGTATATATTCATAAATTCAATAAACATGGTATCAAGATTAATATATTTTGGTTAAAATTTCTGGTTTCCAAGACTTTCTGAACAAAGATAAACGGCTAGTTACCATGTTTCTTTGTAAGTTGCTAACATTACGCTTTTATGACAAATTAGATCTATGTTACTCAAATAGATTATTTTATTGATTTGTATATTTATTTATTTTTCGTTTTGGTATCACCGTTTAAGGTGTAAGTACAATCTATTTTTAAAATACTTTGAATGGTTTTATTTCATTAATAAGGAGTGATATTTTCAGAAAAACTTTCAGTAAAATTTCGTGAATAATTTAAGAAAAATGCAGAATAAGGTATTTTTATATTGGTTAAATAGTTTGAACCAATAATTTCCCTATTATTTCAGTGAAACTGTTATTATACCGGGTGAGACATTTAAGTTGAGACACTAGAATATTCCAAAAACTAATCATTTTAGAAAAAAATTGTTTGTACAAAAGACTTTTGTTTTTAGGGGAGGAAGAGCATTATCTATTTTAGATTGGGTGGACGTCTTGAAACGTTATTTCAACGTCAACTCTGTTGGGTTTTTTGGTGAAAGCTATAATTATTTTAACATAATTTTATCCTACACAAAAACACTAACAACATTTGTCTGGAGCGTTTTAATGACATTTTAACTTGTATTTTCTATAATAATTTTCATTCAAGAACGTTTTATTAAATTAAAAGTGTATTGATGTTAATGGTCATCATTTTGTACATTTATTAAAGTACTTTTATAAATAATATTGCATAATAAAGAATAAAATAATGCAAATAAAAGTGTTATAAAATACAAATTAAAATATCTTCAAAAATTCATGTTAATTAAAAAAATTAAGTTTTATTTGTGTAGAGTAAAATGCCGTTTAAAATTATAGGTTTTCTTTAAAAACAAAGTTGACCTTGAACTTATCTTTATGACGTCCAAAAAATCAAAAATATCTAATGCTGTTCTCTTTACCCTCAAAAACAAAAAAAATTTGTATGAAGAAATGTTTTCTGAAATGCTTCATTTTCAGGATATTTTATTGTGTCAACAAAAAAGCCTCACCCGGTATACTGTGGTTGGCTTTATTCCTTAGAAGACGTAATAATTCTATTATTCGTGTATACGATTTGGCACGAAGATTTTATAACTGATACCGATTTGACGTTTAACGGGCGAAGTGAATTTGGGCGAGGTCTTCTCTTGTGCTGTTAAATCAGTCAATATTTGATCCCTTTTGGCCTCTCTGACATCTAATGAAGGTTTACAGATTGTAAATGATACTTAATAAAATATAAATTGCTTATTAGAAATTGTTTGAAAATGATGGATTGTTACACCAATATATCTGTTTAAGTGCAGGTGAAATCTCGAAAAATAATATCGCTGAAATTAATTTTTTGACCAACTAAATATTTAAGAAAGTATCTATGTGTTAATAAATATTGTAAAAAAAAATCACGTAAATATGTGGGTAATGTGATTAGTGTAAATTATTTAATGAAATAAAATTTAGAATACAAATAGAAGTTTCAATAATGCCTGAGACTATTGGTTTATTTATTGACACCTTTAACACAAGAACTATTGACAAATTATCTTAACTCTCTAAAATAACTACTTTATGACAAGTACTATGACAGTTAAGAGGAAATGTAGCGGCATTTGGTTGGGTAGATTACACATATGTACACGTATGTATGTATGTACCAAATAAATTGACCCCTTCAACTTAGTGTTTTCTTTTGGTTTGTGGTTGAAATATTTTACTATATCATTTGGTTAGGAGGGAAATAAAATAGAATGCTAATAAAAGCTAGAAACAATACATTTCGGGCAATGTTAATGCCATTAACTTACTAGCAACGTAGAAATCGACAGCTTTCACTTCTTAAAATTACTATAAACTCATTCTGATACATGCAAAAGTGTTTAAATGTTTAAAAAAATCTCAACATGTCCATAAACATCCTTAGAGTATAAAAACTTTACTAAAAACATAATAAAGTGCTTATATCCATTGTGTAAACACTTTTAAACCCTGATTAGTTTATAGTCATCTAGTGTATGTTAAAAAAATTAACACGATACACCGCACATGAAATAATCAACTAAGTGATACAAAGATACAATAAATCACTTTAAATTCTATTAAATTAAAAATAATGCAGGTTTGGTCATGTTGTTTTCACCCACGTTTTTCAAAGTCTGAAGTATGCTTTGGCATGTTTTCAAAGATTCAAAGGAATGTATTTTGGTCGAAGTCTATGGTTGCTTACCTTTGACTCGAAAATTCAGTTATATAATAATACTAATTAATTATTAATATATATAAATAACAAAAATGTGTTATTTCATCTCTTAATTATATATTAATGCCGCAACATTACTACATATTCCGGTTTACGCATATGAATCAATTACGTCTTGTACTAATTACACTATTAAGATAGGGATTACCCGCCTCGGTGGTGTAGTTGGCTAACGCGCTAGATTCGTGTTGAGCTAGACTGCTAAGGACGGGGGATCTGAGGATTTTTCTTAAATGGTTTTCCACTCTCCCTTCATACAAATGCGGAGCGTATAACCCAAACGGGTAGTAAGATGCGGTGCTAAATAAATAAAAATGTTAGGGATTAGAAATGTTGAATTCGAAGGAAGTGTACCCAAATTTCGTGGCGGAAGAGTGGGAAATTTTTGAAAAATCCACCCTTAGTACACTTTACTAGAATTCAAATCCTGATCTCCCTGTCATATGCAGTATAATTTATTGCAAGAGTGATGACTTAGACCACTGTGACCACCGAAGCAGGTCTGTTTTTTACCCTATGTAGTTTTTGTAAACTGTGATTCATAATATACACATTGTCTCTCTGTTGCAAACTAACTCCCACCCTACCCCTCAACTCTTGTCTCGACAACCACAACTACACATTATCTCCTGGAATGATCTTATTCTTAGACAATATTATTTTCCCCCAAGTGTATAGCACTAACAGGTAGTGAGAAACCGTTATTGTATATTTTATTATAGATATGTTTTATTTTTTCTGTATAAAACCCATATATTATTGTTAAGAGTTATAGTGATGTAACCCGCCTCGGTGGCGTAGTTGGCTAACGCGCTTGTCGTGTTGAGCTCGACAGCCGAGGACGGGGAGATCGAGGTTCGAATCTCGGTCGGGTGAACTGGAGGTGGTTTTTCCTAAATGGTTTACCACTCTCCCTCCACGCAAATGCGGGTTCACGTCCTTTAATTCAACCTTCCCAATTCCTAGTCCATTAGCGTAATTAGTACTTAAAGCGTATAACCCGAACGGGTAGTAAGACTCGGTGCTAAATATAATTATAATAATAATATAGTGATGTACTAATAGAGCTATAAACAAAATTAAAATAAATCAACACAAAACTAAGACGGGTATATTTCATTATTAAATTCAAACCATAAAAAATATACAATATATACTATTCACATTGCTAATTATACCTATACAACACCCTATTAATATTTTTAGGATTAGAAAACAATAATAATGCTAGTCATGGTCAAAAAGATGGTCGGATATAGTTGAAAATCTACAGATCTGCGCAGATCTTAGGGAATCCACAAATTACGCTAAGGGGTACATTCACTATTAATCCTACCTTTCTTGTCCCTATTGCGTAGGGATGGTCAAATTCTTATAGCTCGAATGAGTAGTCAACGTAATATGTATATTACAAAGGTTCGTACGCATTTTTATGCATAGTTTGACATTACACGTCTCTTAAGATTATCACCAAAATCATACACCACAGAATAGAAAGGAAACTTAAAGACGTTTTACCAACAGAAGATCAATTTAGTTTCAGGAGAGGAAGAGAAACACGTAAGGCTATTCCATCCTCAAAATAGATTGTAAATAAAAGGATGGAAAAGGGCAAGGAAACATTTATTGGTACAGTATTATTGATGTGGAGAAAGATCTTCACAATGTACAGTGAAAGCTAGTGTTTGAAATTCTGACATAAATAGGGATCAACTATAGAGATCGAAAAATAATATGTGAATGATATATAAAAATGAGTCCTATATTCAAAGAGCTCTTGATAAGGTAAAAGAGTAAATTACCTAGGTGTAAGGATACTGGGGGGGAAGGGGGGTGATAGATACAATAAGATTCACCGATGATATTGCTGTAATAGCAGAGAGAGAACAAGAGCTTACAGTACTACTGAATGAAACGAAAGATGTTATGGGAAATGAATATAGTATGAGAAATAACACAACAAAAACAAAGGTGATGGTATGGCGAAAATATGAGGAAACACATGCTCGAGTATTAATAAAGAACCAAGTAATGGAGGTAGTCTGCGAATTCACCTACTTGGGGGAGGAAGGTTGACAAGAGTTGGGCGAAGCAAAAGGAAAATATGCTCCAGAATTGTCCAAACTAAAAATTCTTTCAATTTAAAAGAAACTGCTGCTCACTGCTTATGATCTAAGAATTGAAACAAGCAAGAAACTGCTGAGAAGCTACATATAGAGTATAGTACTTTATAAAAGAGGAAGTTATACTATAGGCCCTGCCGAGAAGAAAAGATTAAATTCATTTGAAATGTGGTGCTACAGAAGGATTTTGAAAGTGAAATGTGGGTGGATAAAATTAGTAATGAAAATTTTTTCCGAAAAATAGGCGAAAAAAAGATCTTGTTAAAGCTGTTAATAAAAAGAATGGACAGACTGTTTGACCACATATCGAGACATAAAATAATAATAATAATAATAATATTTAGCACCGCGTCTTACTACCCGTTCGGGTTATACGCTTTAAGTACTAATTACGCTAATGGATTAGGAATTGGGAAGGTTGAAATAGAGGAAGTGAACCCGCATTTGCGTCGAGGGAGAGTGGAAAACCATTTGGGAAAACCCACCCCCCAGTTCACCCGACCGAAATTCGAACCTCGATCCCCCGTCCTCGGCGGTCGAGCTCAACACAACAAGCGCGTAGCCGACTACGCCACCGAGGCGGGTTCGAGACATGAAGGACTGCTGCAAACTATATTTGAAGGATATGTATGTGGCATTAAAAACAAAGGAAGACCCAGACTACTTACGCTTCACTGACCGGGTAGTTGAAGACTAAAGGCTGGTTACACACCGAGTTCCGAGTCGAGTCGAGTCTCATGGAGTCGAGTCCAATCTGAATATAGTGTCAAGGCCTTTCACACTAGTGAGTCGAGTAATTGAGTCCAGTATTTTGATCAACGTGCTCGTGCAAGATGGATGCAGTCCTAGCGAGTTCTATAAATACAATTGTATGGAGGCTCCTGCGAAGACGCCTAAAAAGACGTCGCTTAGTGTGGATTTACCGACATGAAACGATGCACCTTTGGTAGTTTTTCATATTTGTTTCCAAATAGCAGGAACTGTATTTCTATTGCGATGTTCGGAGTGGGACGGGTTGTAAATTGAAGGATTTTCTTGAACGATAGCAATAAGGTATTCAGTGTCCAGTTTGCTATCCTTGGAAAGCATGTGGAAATAATACACTTTACTCTGCTGGACTGACGAAATCTGTAATCTGCCGCATCATGGACTCTTGACTCGGCTAGACTCGGTTAGACTCGGCTGGACTCGGTTAGACTCGGCTAGACTCGGGGTGACTCAACTCGCCGGTGTGAAAGGTATTGGTCCTCCATCATGCTATTAAATACAATATGTACTTATTTCAATTGGTGGGTCAGACTCGACTCGACTCAGGACTCATTGGTGTGCACGCTGAATTCTTCCTATCATTAAAATTATTATATTGGCTTTAGATAAACTGATTCCATTATATATCCATCATCATCATGAACAAATATAAATTCAGCTTAAACGATATGTCATACTTACATAACTGTAATAATTCGTATTCTCACATGATTATGACGCGTGAATGCTTATCTAACTTTGAGAAGATAATTTATAAGAAAATAATCTTAAAAAATATCCCACTTAAGATATCTGACCTTGGGACTTAGTGTCTATATTGGTCATCCAAAATGTCTATACGTGCGTCGTTCACTTTCAGATGATTCTGATTCTATTCTAAATAGTTTGCCTGGGGTAACATTGTTTTGGGTGCTCATTCTAGTGACAGATATGTACTGTCCCCCCCTCCCACATTTATAAACCGAGCCCAGAATGTTCCCGCTTCTTGGAAATATCTCTGGAGATCGACGTGTCTGCGACTCAATTTCAGCGAATTCTTCAGGTCTTTGTCTACTTACGGGCTTCATTTACATATTGAATTTAATTGAAAATTAATTTGAAACTGATTTTAAAATGTGATCACACGAATAAGTATAATATTATTATTTTTATAAAAGGGTGTTTAAATACATAAACCCAATTTCTGACTTAGTAAAAATATTCAGCGATTAAATATTTTCTTGTGAATAGCGATTCTTTGAATTAACTTTTTATATATGTATTATTTAACATTCAGGAAACATTGTTCCAAACAATGATGCATGGTCTTTTTTTTTCTTATTTTACAATAAATAATAAGCTATGTCAAGAAATATTAAAATCGCACATTGGTACTGAATCAACCCGTTAAGGCGATTGGTCCTTTTCATTTGGCGTAGAAATGCAGAGCTATGGGAACAAACGGTTATCTTCAAGAAATGTTATTGTTTTGCAATTTTCTTTTCAGAAACGGTTTGTTCAAGAATAGAAGCATGTTAATTAAGTTATACTTTTTATATTCACACCTCTTATATGGTTTTAACAGTGTTCAAAGATCGATAAAATTGACATTTTTAAATAAAAAACTGGTGGCTTCATAAAAAAAAAGCAAATGTAACACTTAATAAACATCGATATATTATCTTAGAAGATGTGTTGAAAATATTAACATAAACATTTCATTGGTTCTCGAGAAAACTGGTATTTCCAAACGTATGATTTTTCCGCAAGACCTGTCCGGTAGCTAGCGCCATCTACGGTTTTCGTGTTCTATCTGTTCTTATTGGCGTGGAAGGAAACTTTGTTCGGTTGTAAAGCCACGCCACGCCTTTCACCCTCCCACCCACCATCCCACAAAATAGGTTTAAGACTTGAACTGGGCAGGGCCATGGATGGGCCTTATCAAAGAGTTTAGTTTTAGGCGACAGTAATGAGACACGGGGACCATGACAGGGACGAAGGGGAGGGGAGGGACTATTGGTATGTTGTTTTAAACAATAAACTGCTAGGTTGGCAAAGGTACAGTGGTGTGTCGTGGATGGTAGCCAGCGTAAGCAGAGCTTGTTTGAACTGTACAATATGTGATATGGTCACACACACACACACCTCCATTTGACAGATTAAACACAGGCCCTGCTTTACACACCTCACACAGGTAAATACTTTCGATGATACCTGTTTAATGAGTTGTATACTGAACGATGATAATATATCACAGGTAGCCTACAGTTTAAGGAGCGCATGTGCATTAAAAGGTTCAAAAAGTAAATTAGCGTAGAGTTACTTTGCAGGTATATTCATACAGTAAGTGTCTGCTTACAAAAAAAAATGTGATTATAACTAACTACAGGGATTCTATTTGATAATAAATATCTGCCGATACACTATACAAAATTTGTATAGTTATTAACTATGATGTCACCCCTACTGATGGTGTCACCCGGTGTGATCAGCACCCCCTTTACCCTCCTAGTGATGGTACTGATAAAATCAAAATTTATGGGGTCTATGTTCACATAAAACGTAAAATTTGTCGTAATCTTGGAAAAGAAAAATATTTCATGATCACAATACTTTCTCATAATATGATAAAGTAAGAAACATTAAATTAGTTTGGAACACTAGTCCCTATAAGCTTCCATATTTAAATGTAAGTTCTTCAATATGTTCATGCAACAATAGTTCATCTTGTCAAATTTAAGAAGTACTTGTTGTTATAATTATAAAATACTTAAATATAAATATTTTCTGTCTTCAAGCTAACACATTTGTTATGTATTAAAGGCAATGGGTAGGTGTTATAAAGGTCAATTTGGGAATTAATAATAATCATTTACTTTATTTAACAAAATTTGTTGTTAGAAATAAATTAATATATTTTAGGCACCTTGTGGTATTTGCAATGGCCTAAAAACTTTATAACTTTTTTCTAGAATCATTTGATTCGAGTTATCGAAAAGACTAATATAAAATTTGGATCGATATAGATTCTATCGAAGCTTCGCAGACTCCTAATTTATACAAATATATAGATGTATACATCAATATTTAGTAGACTATATATTTATATATTATATTGAAATTTATTTATTTCAAAATATTAAGTTGTATTTAAATATACGTGAAATAATATTTTATTGAGGACACTTACTTTTCAAATATTATACCATTGTACCACTGTTAAGTGCTCTAAATAAGTCTATATATATATAGTTATGAAATGGTAGATTATCTAGGTTTTGGAGGTGATAAAGCTTTAACAATTTTATTTAATATCTATATAACAATTTATTCATATATTGATGATTTTATGTAACATATTAGACTCGAGAAGATTCGGATGTGATTGAAGTCTTGAATATGCAACCCCTGCTCATATAAAGCCACGGTCCACCATGTCGAACACCACGTCAGTTATCCTCTCCACGAACACGGGGTTCTCCAAAGGTGAGATTTTGGCCATGATTGTCAACGGATTGACGACCTGATCCGTGCCCACGGTCTCCTCGGTCTTATTAGTGAACAACTGCATAGCCATGGTGGCCATGCCAAGACCGAACACAGAAAACTTCTGAACTTGCTCCTGGAAACATACCACACACGTTTCTTGATAGAGACATTAATTTATCTTCGTGTAATTGATTATTATCAACAACAAAAAAGTACCTAGGTACTCTAAATTCATAAATCCGTAGCAGATGAAATTAAAAGATTTTTGGCTAGGGAAAAAAAAAAAATTTACGATGGTCAAAATTAGTTGTTTTTTATACTTTTTGTTGGGGTTACTCAACATTTCTACCAGGGCAGCACCTTTTGATACATGTCCTATATTTCGTGGAACCTTTTGTATGTAACATCTTAATGTCCTTGCGTTTAAATTAAAAAAAACCCTCGGAGGGGGCCGTAGTTGAAATATATATTTGTGATTAAAAATGTACTGTATTAATTAAAACAACATTTTCGGTGAAATATTTGTCGACTTTCTTATTGTTTTTTTATACCATCCATGACAGACAGTCCAATTATATAATTGTGATACACATTTTTGAAAACCTCTGCTGTAGGGTTTAAAAGATTATAATCAAGGGAAGACCACGTATGAACCTTTTTTAGTTTTTTAAATAATATTTTTATATATAAATCCTCTAATTGATATGGTGCTGTGTTGATTCTCTGTTGGAATGAAGAATGTGTAATAATATAATATTCTTATAAAATATTATCAACTATGTATGTTTTTAACTACGGTTAAATTAAATACATTATATTAATATAAGTCTTCATCTACTACTAATTAAATTCTAAGAAATTTAATAAGATTGAGAATGACGGTTTGAGATAAAAATAAGCAGTACTTGTTTCGTTATCAATCACTTGATAGGGACCTACGAATTGATTAATAGTATTGGTAAAAGTAGGTTGATAATCTACCTATATATCTTTATGATGACACACATAATTGAAAAGATAATGCTAGAGATTAAGTATGCTTGGTAATTCAACCTTGAATGTGACATGTTGTAATTTTAAAATACATTAGAGAACGGTCGATCGATTCCTCGAGTTCTAGAATTCTATGGTATTCTAGATATTTTCGTAAATATATCAAAATCATACCAAATACAATTATGAAGACCTTGACTTGATGTGACAACTTAAATCAAATGAAGGGTGACTGGTGGTCTATGGGTACGGTGTCAGACTTCATGCTGGCGGCCGGGGTTCGATCCTCGGTCCCGGTACAGATTTATCTGATTTCCAACCCTTCCTACACCTCTGACAAGACATCTTGTGAATGTGTGGAATGCCAGGTCGCCACCGTGTTCGATTCCACGTTAAACTGTATGTCCTTCATTTCATCTCACAATCACCCTACCATTACACATTAGCGTAAGTGCGTATAATCCGAATGGTAGTAAGACGCGGTGCTAATAATATAATAATAATAATAAATCAAATGAAGGGTCGAGGCTTGTTACATTGTTTAAACCTAACACTAAACAATGGAAAGTGTGGATTGCTCTCATGTCAGTGAATATATAACTATTCTCTTTTGTTTTGATATTAATAAACTTATTTGCTAACTCGTATTTCTCTCTTTTGCTTAACTATGCAGAATATCTTACCATTGCTCAATTTAATTGTATTTATCGCTATCTTTATTACACTATCCAGGGCAAGAGCTTCATGTGAAAAAAAGAATCTTCATAATTAACTGATGAGTCAAGCATGTCAAATAGTATAAAGGAGGCCAGTGAGGTAAACTTACCTTAAAAGCGGAGTAGGGAAACAGCTTGGTCGGGTCCGAACCCAGTGCGCTCAAAGAGTGCGACAAACTGTCATAATACGTTTTCAGGAAAGAGTCGTACACTTTTCTCCTGACTGTACCAGTTGTACAACAGTACAAAAAGTACGAGAGATCAGTCACTGGAGAACTGTACCGAGATAGTTGGAAGTCCAGGAAAACCATTGCCTCTGGAGTTACCCCATTCTGAAACAACAACATAATCAGTTTATCAGGGGCATTTGAAACAACATATACACTCAGGTCATCACATGGATATTGACCGTCTCGTGGTGAGATTGCGCGCTGCTTGTACAAGCGTCAATGCCGGCATCTTGTGGCGTGTACCAGTAAAACTGATCAGCGACGGTCGTTATAAGCCCATGTACTATAACCATGGATGCTCGTTGTAATGGACCATGCATAGGGATTATTTTTCCGTACTTAATTTAATAAATATTAGTGTTCATATAATTACAATGGAAACCATCACAAAATAAACATTAAAGCAGCCATTATGAAATATATGAGGCGTATTCCAACCGTCATTGTTTTTATTATAGTTTTGTAAATTGTTCATCAAACCAGCAAATGGTAAATTTTATTTCAGAAAACGTTTTTTGTATGTTAAAAAAATAATATTTTAATCCATATGTTTAGACAATTCGACTTATTTTTAATAATTATAAAATTAATATAATTTAAGCCAAACTAACTTAGACAACACACACATATATATTTTTTTTACTGTTTTATGAAATCCAGGTAAACAAACTACTGTTCAGTTTGCGAATGTTAGATTACTTGGACCCAATTCGGTGGCCCCGTGGTCTAACGCGCCACTCTCGCAGTAGTATGGATTGTCAATTACGGGAAGATAGAGGTTCAAGGGCCGTATGCAAGAACTTGACTAAGTGAATGTTTTCTGGACATTAGCGTGGGTTTGCTTGCGTCATCATTGGTTAAAAAGTGGAGCAATAGTTTGCTCGGGACCATACTATCGGTCCACTAAGCATTCACTATACGTTCTTGCATACCACCCCAAATCTTAGTCGGGTGAACTGAGGGTGATTTTTATAACATGGATTTCCACTCCCCCTTCACGCAAATACGGGTGAACTTTATATGAATATAGCCTTTCTCATCCCTAACTGATTAGCATAGTTAATACATAAGCGTATAACCCGAACGGGTAGTAAGACTGGTTGCTAAAAAATAAAACTACTCATATCTCTTATGCGAATGCGTTTGTACCGTAACATGAATACTAAGACCTAAGCTAGTGTCAAATCACGCGCAAGTTTTAATTATAGTGATACTAAGGCAGGGCGCACACTAACGAAACTAGTTTCATGAAACCAGTTTCACATCTGCACGCAAACAGGTGCAACGAAACTATTCAGTTTCAGTCAAGATGTCAGATGATGTGTTTGTACTTTGGTGGTGGTTTCGAAACAAAAAAAGAAAGCGAAGGTACTAGGTTCATCCTCTTATATTTGATAGGAGACACTGCAGTTATATGGTAGCCAAAGAATTGTGTGCAGACCCTGATAAATTTATAAGATTTTATAGGATGAGTAAATCAGCTTTTGAGCACTTGGTGTCTAAAGCCGGCCCTCAAATAACGAAGGACACTAACTACACTCCTTTAAATTGTAATCGTACAAGCACGGATGTTTTTCAATAGCTTCTACCAATTTGGTGTTTTAAATGGTGTCTTCTTTGGGCATTGTCAAGGAATAACACGTGCACACTGCTGGTCTTGGCTGTAATTCAAATGAAACTATCCTTCCTGAAACCGTTCTGGCGAGTTTCATAAAACCACGGTTGCGCAATCGTATGAAACTATAGTTGCGTGAAACTCTGTGTGCGCGTCTATCTGTTTTAACGTTGAATAGTTACATGAAACTTAAGTATCACGTTTCATAAAACTGGTTTCATGAAACTAGTTTCGTTGGTGTGCGCCCTGCCTTACTTGTTTTGCTAATATTGGCCATGATGATTGGTCGTTCACACTTGCATAGTTTTCTGTACTTAATTCAGAATTAATCACGTGAAAATTGCTCGTGTGTAAGCTGGATAAGGAGGAAAGAAAATTTATTTGTGCATGTTGTGGCTTTTATTACCTTACCTGGAAGAATGAGTTATATATCTTTCCCCAGTCGACGTTGTCGACTATTTGGAAAACTGAGCATCAAATGACGTTTTTCAGGGCAATATCCAGAAATTTACTGCGTTTAAGTATTGCATGACCTTGTCAATAGATGTAAGCCAAGGGAAAGAAAACTGTTTTATAAATAGATGGAGGCAGGGTTAATGTTCTCGATCTTGGCTATTCGATCTTACCTCTGCTCTCCTGGTGTTTGGAGGAATTCATTTCTGAAGTGGGGTCACCATTAAGGCCAATTCTACTATCCCCAGATGATAGTATGATGTGTGAGAATGATGATGGTGCAAGTAGAGATGACCTACAGCTTAAGGGGCTCCGAACCACGGTGGGGGCCTTAGCATTCCACACATTCACAAAGCGTGAACGCACACAATTTGCCAGAGGTAAAGAAAGGGTTTAGTAAGCAGATAAATCAATTCCGGGATTTGAGCCACGGGCTCTTAACACAGAGGTTTGACACCTAGACCACTAGGTCTCCTGTTGATAAATGGATATATATATATATATAACTTTTGGTATGGCAGTTTACTTTGCTTATTATCTCGTGTTAAGCTATAACATTGTTTTCTCTATATCATCAGCTCATGAAAGTAATAATATAGGGATATACATATTATTTTTCCATGTCCAACGAAATTCAATATTTGTGGAAATATTCCTGTAATTTTACACGTAGAAATATAATATGTGAAAATAAATACTAAACATTGTTATAGTATTATAATGGAGAAAAATAAAAAATAAAATTTAATCAAAAAGCATACGTGAAACCACTAATATACATAGGAACGTATTATTTGTTCTGCGAATTTTCAACTCCGCATTTACAAAAACTCTATTTGAAAATATATATTTGCTTATAATTCAGAAATATTGCATTTCTAAAATATTGTTTAGAATAATATTTATTTATTTTTAAGATTCCTACAACTTTGCAACAATAATATACCTATTGGATATCTCAAAGTTTTGTGGTGATATGATCAAAATGGGAAATTTCAGCTTATGTCAAGTACGATCCAAGACATTTTCATTGAAAAATGGGATGCGCCATTTTGTTTGTATGTCAATAATTATAATCAAAATCTTTATACACAACTTGATAAAATATATATTTATTTTTTTATTTTTGCTCTTAAGTAAACTACCCTTAATTTCAGGATTAAATACATAATTCCAAAACTCATGAAACGTCTACAGCCATAAATTTTAATTCTATTATTTGACGATCTCAATACTTTCTCACTCCAAGGAGTCTCAAGAGATTACAAGTATTTAATACAAGTAAACCAGCTATGTAAATAAACAGTCAACGTACCTCCGCTCTTTTGAATAGCATGTTGTTGGTCCAACAGTCCCCGTGACAGATGACAGCATAGGCTCAGCTGACGAACCTTTCGCGCATTCAATCAAGATTTCCATGAAGTTTTCTGAGAAATTCTTGAACCTTTGGACATACTTGGAGTCTTTTGGTACCTTCATCAACAATGCAGCTATACGTTATTAAAACTAGAGCTCATGTGTTCACTAGCACCCGGTGGGAATTGCTCTTGAAAACCGTCTCCACAACCTTACCGCTGAGACATTCAAACTCTTCTGGTTTCTGGTCACGAAAGGCGAACGACAACGCGTGCAATTTTCCCAGCTCCCGACCCACCATCAAACAATGTTCGGCGCTAAGACCTTTGATACGATCTTCCATGACTGAACCCGAGAGGGGAACGTCCTCTAGAACCAAAAAATGGTTATCATCGTTGATAAAAGTACGGAAACATTTCGGTAAACTGTTTAAACGATCTTTATCGGGTATTCCCCTCTCTCTTTGAAATCTTCAAAAGTTGGAATTATTTGGTCGTAGAATACGATTTCATTATCAAAGAAAGTACTTGATCCGAACTGTTTACGTATTTCTTGACTGTCGGCATGCATTTACGATGAAGGACACAACTTGCTTTTTATTGTCGTGGCTTCTTCCTTCTGCGGTTATCCGGTGGATGACGCCAACAAAGTTATCCCCAGCGTTTGAGCCTTTAGTGAAAGTGTACTTAACATCCGTGAAGCCTTCATTTTTGTAACTATATCTGACACAAGTTCTTGCAGGAACTCGTTTTGGTGGTCCTCGCTCATGGTGGAATTTCTCTTGATTATATGACAGTTTAAATGAAAAAGTCAACCTTATCTATTCTGGCAAATACTGTAATCTTATATAAGTATGTTCAATAATGAGGTTGCGTTTATTAAACAATAAGTATCCAAAGTTCAATCTCTTTAAAAATCAATAGTGAAAATTAATCTGAAACTATGTAAGATAGCGTAAAATTACAAGTCATTGTCTTGGAGATTCTCAAAGCGATTAATAGTAATCGTATGAATGGGTTTGAACAAATTCTTAACGCAAATAATACTCGACTTTTTAAATAAATCTTTCATAAAGATGGCTTAATAATACGTACATAAATATTGATGTGTAAGGCCCAATTTTAAACTAGAGATCTCTTAATTTTGCTAAGGCAGTGTCACATTTGACTGAGAAATATGGGTCACAAAAATTCAATTATGTATATTTATACTATTATTATTATTATTTAGCACCGCGTCTTACTACTCATTCGGGTTATACGCACTTACGCTAATGTGTAATGGTAGGGTGATTGTGAGATGAAATGGAGGCTAAGTTTAACGTGGAATCACCACGTGAGGCTGGCATTCCCACTTCACAGATGTCTGTCAAGTGAAGGAAGGTTGTATCAGATAATCTTGCCGGGACGAGGATTGACGGCGCAGCATAGATCTGAACATACCTAGACGCGGTCACGATATATTTATACTAATATTATAAAGAGGAAAGATTTGTTTTTTTTGTTTGTAATGGATAAACTCAAAAACTACTAAACCGATTTTAAAAATTCTTTCACCAATATAAAGCTACATTATCAGTGAGTAACATAGGTTATATTTTATTTTGAAAATTTAATTTATTACTTATAAAAATGTCGATAGTATATTATATAGTCGTTGGAAAAAAAAAGTTGTTGAAGGGAAAGTGGGGTTGGTTGAAGGGGCGGAGGGTAGGGGGGAGGAAAGAGGAATGAGATGAAAATAGGAGGGAGGATAAAAAGAGGGAGGGGCTATACAGTGATGGTAGGACTGTAATTTTTAAATAATAAGTAAAAAAAGTTTTGTTTTTATATTGACATGATGGATGATTTGAAGCTTTGTTTTACAGGATTCTTTACAATATTTTTTTACGGGGAAGGGTGCTATGTGTATATATATATATATATATATAGATAGATAGATATATAGATAGATAATAGTATAATAGATATATCACCAGCAGGGACGATTAAGCAATCTGCTACTAGGTTCTGTATTGGTATTTTAAATATGGTTGTCTCCATTTTATATATTTACTGCATTTTAGACGTGCTGAATCTATTTCAAATCATGCAGTCCATCATCATAAATTAAAAATAAGTTGGTATTTTCTTTAATATTGCGCCCGTGAAGGTTCGCGCCCTCGGCGGTGTCGTACCCGGCGTTACACTCGGCAGGGTGTCGCAAGCCTCCGGGGTTGGATGGCTGCACTTCTCCTCTCGGTAGATACGTCGCAATCCATTGGGTGCGGGTCGAAACCTTGTGCCCCGATCGGACTCCCGGCGTTCCGGCCCACCGCCCGACGGTATACATGGGGGAGTCGATCCGCTCACGTCTTTAATGTCCGGCCCGATCAAAAGGCCCTGCGCGCACGGGCGAGTCGGGGTGTGGGACGCGCGCCCACGCGGCCCTGACCCCGAGTGGTCGGTCGGGCCCGGTGCCAGGTTATAAACCCCCCAAAAAATCCCTCTCATGAAATTCACATACATTTTTTTCTTGGCTTCCCAAACTTTGATCTATTTGACTGCAATGTCCAAGGTATTTTGTAGCAATTACGTACTAAGGTTGGATAAAATTTTCTAGAGCTTTTCTTGTTTTGTTTTTATAATTTACTTGGGCTTGGATTATAAATCAAGTTTAGATTTAAAATTTTTAGGTTGGTAGTTGGACCCCTTTAATGGAAGCTTGATTAACCACAGTCGGTGCATTCCCACCACTGGCAAGGCTAACCAAAAATGACGAACTAGCCCGAGCGCCCACCAATACGGGTACGTTAAGAAACGCAAAATAAATTGTCAATATACAATCATACAACATATTACATACACTGAAATATTTAAAACCCAATAAAGTATTTTAATGAAATTAATTAATATATACATTTTTTTTCCTTTAGCACCGTGTCTTACAATAGTCTACGTTTGGGTTGTACACTTATGTACTAATTACGCTAATGGTTTTAGGTATTAAGAAGGTTATATTAATAGGAAGTGTACCCACATTTGCGTGGAGGGAGAGTTGAAAATCATTTTGGAAAACTTCTCTCAGTACACCCGACTGAGATTCGAACTTTGATCTCCCCGTCATCGGCAGTCTAGCCTACTGCGAGAGTAGCGCATTAGCCCACGCGGCCCCCAAATCGGGTAATTAATAAATATTATACATATGATGGTTAAACAAAATAGTCTCACTTACTGGTTCTTGCGTACGAAGTTATTTCAATATCATCAAATTGTTTCTAAGTGCTAAATAGAATGATCTAGAGATAAAACGTTAAACTAATTGGAAAGAACCGAAACCATCAATGTTTATAAAATAAAACGATCATGAATTACAAAGACAAACTGTCAATATACTCTTTAATTAAAGTTTTCCTTCATTTATTTTCAAGTCTCTTAAATAATGTCCACTTTGCCTGTCCCTTCTTTGAAAGTATTATCGAACCACTATCATTTTCTTCTTTTCCTGTCTTTCTGTACCAATAATCACCAAACAAGCTGCAATAATAGTTACCTTCTCCCATGGAGCCATGATTTGGACTAGAGCAGCTGCCACTAACATGTTATAACTGAAAATCCTTTCAGCTATTAGCTTGTTTCAATAACTATGCTATCAATTTTTAGTTTCATTCTTTTCAAATTGTTAATGATATGATAGCAATATTTTTTTTCAAAATGTTGTTACCATCATTAAGTTATCAACATTTACCAAAACAGTATTAAAATAGTTAGTTACCATATTTTATTATTCATATTTTGTTACTAACAATGTGTTTACTATTTCCTCTTGTAAAAAGGCTTTTACATAACAATAATTTAAAAACAACAATAAGTTATAACTCAACTTTAAAACAAAATCTTATAACTTAGTTTAATATTCACTGAAATGTATTAATTAACTTAATTAATTCTTCTTGGCATTTGTAACATTGTCATTTAAAATGTTAACAATAATATTTATACTATAGCAATTAAAACCAATAGAATTAAAGTCATACAAAAAACAGATTTCAAATTTACAAATATTAGGGTATAATTAAGTGTAAGTTAAATATGATTCCATGATAAGCGATTTACCTTCCACTCCAAGTTAAGTGTAATAAAGAAGGATTTATGGTTATGAAATGGTCAATTAGCTGTGTTTTTGGAGGTGAAGTGGTCCCTCTATAAACGTTTCAACTGACAAAATTTAAGAAAGTGTTGTTTCAGTGTAAAAACGTTCCTTATTACCTGGTCTGTAAAATGGTATCATCTGTCGGATGATTTTCTAACTATTTCTATTTATTTCTAATGTTCAAAATTGTCATCAAGTTTAACAACGTTTCAAATGCAAGGAAGATGGTGGACGTACCTTCAAAATCACCAGAATCTCTCCTTGTAAATAAGCTAAATCGTGGTAAAAAAAAAAAGTAAAATAAACTATATGAGTGGAAACAGGTTAAAAATAAACATCTCAAGGATAGTGGAATGGCTTATTTGGGCTCGAAAGGGTTTGATAAACCCACTAAAAAGCCTCCAGATGAGGTGAGTGTAAAAACGTTACTTCTATTTAGATTAGGCTATGATAGTTTTGATTGGATTTACTTATTCATGAGAGTCTCAAGTCTCATTGTAAATACAACAATGTGCATTATACTATAAACATTAAAATAAAGAAATAGTATAAAATAATTATACAAAATATGTAAATATATATAATACAGTCATGTACAGTAAAAAAATTAACATTTTTAAACATATTTTATCAAATTTAAAACAGAGAAATAATATAATATTATAAAAAGAAAATAATACAGACATCATCTAAAAAGCAAGCTTTATATGGGTTATCTTTTGTTTATCATTGTGTTAGTCCTAGCTCTTTGTAATTTTCTTTTAAAGCCTGTTAATTTCAATCATATTTTCCCCCAAGGATGACCTATGTTCGGGGAACTGCACATACAACGGCTGTTCATGGCTTAACGGAAACCTCACACAGAAGCTGATGCTGTATAATATGTTTTATGGAGTTCCTTACAACCAGCAGCAGCAGTTTCTGGCTGAATGTATCAACCCCCGAGAACCTCAAAGGAGAACTGTTTCAGAAACTATATCTAAGCGCCACTGCACAGTTAAGTACACCTTACCCACTTCGGGTAAAACTTCAAAACTACAGGTATGTCAAAAGCAAATTATTAATACTTTTGATGTAACCAAAAGAAGACTACAACTTCTTGTAGAAAAAGTAAAATCTGGAAAAAGTGTTAATGATGACATAGGCAAACAAAAAAACAGACCACGTAACCTCCTTGATGCTGACAAAGCGTTGGTGGAGGAACACATCCATTATTTTCCGAGTCAAGAAAGTCACTATTCCCGTATTTCCAACAAAGCCAAGTATCTGAGTCCTGATCTGAGCATCAGTAAAATGTTCAATCTCTTTAAGAGCAAATACCCAGAATCAAAAGTTTTGTTGCATACGTATAGGTTAATCTTCCGAGAAATGTTTGATCTGAAATTTGGGTTGCCGAGATCTGATACATGTAAGACTTGTGATAGTACTTCATTCAGATGGCTGCAGCACATTCAGAGGAGGAACAGAAGAAATTGCAGGTGGAATAAGAACTCCATCACCGGAAAGCTGAGAAAGCTTACAATACGCTCGCTAGTGACAGCAAGGATGCTCAAGAAAATCCTAATTTAATTGTTCTATGTGTAGACCTTCAGCAGGTGATTTTCACACCAAACCTAGCACATTCCGATGTTTATTATCAGAGGCAGTTTTCTTAATTACAATTTTTGTATTCACAATATGGGGACAAATGAAGCAACCATGTGCGTTTGCAATGAAAGTGTAGGGAAAAGAGGTGCATCAGAAATAGTATCGTGCATTATTCTTTATGTTAAAAAAAACTTTGAGAAACTCCTTCCGTATGAATTACGTAAACTTATTAACTGGTCTGATCGATGTGTTGGCCAGAGTAACAACTGGAAGATGGTTGCACTCTGCCATTACCTGGTTTCATTGGGTTTCTTCACAGAAGTCAACCAAAAATTTTTGGTAACTGGACATAGCTTTCTCCCATGCGACCGGGATTTTGCCCTCATTGAGAAGCACAAAAAATATCAACACTATACATTCCAGATGTCGTAGTCAACATGATACGCTCTGCAAAAGACATAAACCCCTTCATAGTTGAGGAGATGAAAGGACACTTTATCGATTTTGCCCCTCTCGACAATCAAATCTACAAGCATCCAAAATTGAAAATCAGCGAGTGAAGATGGATACAGTTTTCAAAGGACAGTCCAACTGAAATTCGTACCCGAAAATGCCATAGCATACTTGATGCCTGGAGGGTCTTCAAAGTCCTCAAGAAGAAAAAACAACGAATGTCGACAACTTGTACCGTAAAGTTCAGCTATCAGTACTTAATAACCTCTACCCTGGACCAAAACTGCCAATCAATTCTGCCAAGAAAGCAAATCTTGTCAAGATATCTGAGTATCTACCACCAGAACATCGAGCATTCTACCTTTCGTTGACATGTGCTGTCTGAAAATAATATTGCAAACAGACTTTTAGTTGAAAAGAAAGATTAATTTTTGTATTTTCTAATTAAAATGATATTAAAGTTTTTAGAGTTCTGTTTACAAATCTTTAGGCCTTTTTTGTTTTTGTTTTCTTGAGGGCTTCTTTAATTTCTATCAATAAAGACATTCCTTAGCGTTCATTTTTATAATAGAGGCCTACAGTTTCTAGTTTTTTTAAAACTTATTTTAAATTTAAAAGATATTAAAAAATACTGTTTTTATTTTAAAAATTACCTAGGCCTACTTTGTTTTTCTCTAGGCCATTTTATTTTTTATTATTTTTTTCAAGAAATACATTTTTACTACTTTTGATGTTTATAACATAGACTTACATGTTAGTAGCAACTTAGTAACAAGAAAGTGCCATTAAAAATATGCATTGTATTTATTTTTAAAAGATTATTACAGATTGTATTCATTGCGTGTTTGTTATATTTACACCCTTTGTCTTATCATTAGAAGTTTGACTTGGAGGCTATTTTAAAATGGAGGGGTTGGGGTTGCCTTCACTAAAAGGTGGAAGGACCCCACCCCTTGTTTTTGAAAAGCCTTAAATATTCTTTAAAATGGGGTTTATATTACTGAAACGAAATTGTAAACAAAATAAAAACGTTACAAATGCAAATTTTGGTTAAAGCCTTTATGGTGTAAATAGATTACAACTGTGCACATGAAACGTTTTTTCACTACAACAGAGCAAAGATTACTCTTATTAAGGTAAATATACTAATTTTAAAGAAGAAATAACCATTAACCTTTTAAGGTGGGCTGTATTAATGATTCTGTGCAAAAATGGTAGGAATATTTTACTAAAATTATGAGTATTGTGTTTTTCTACTTTCTTGAAAAATTTGTCAAATGTCAGTTTAAACGTTTTTAGAGACACCCATTCAATAGTATTTAATATCTATACAACAATTTATTCATTTAATGATGATTTTATGTAACATATCAGACTCGAGAAGATTCGGATGTGATTGAAGTCTTGAATATGCAACCCCTGCTCATATAAAGCCACGGTCCACCATGTCGAACACCACGTCAGTTATCCTCTCCACGAACACGGGGTTCTCCAAAGGTGATATTTTGGTTATCGTCGACACCGGATTGACGACCTGATCCGTGCCCACGTCTCCTCGGTCTTATTAGTGAACAACTGCATAGCCATGGTGGCCATGCCGAGACCGAACACAGAAAACTTCTGAACTTGCTCCTGGAAACATACCACACACGTTTCTTGATAGAGACATTAATTTATCTTCGTGTAATTGATTATTATCAACAACAAAGAAGTACTAGGTACTCTAAATTCATAAATCCGTAGCAGATGAAATTAAAAGATATTTGGCTAGGGAAACATTTTTTTTTACGATGGAAAAACTAGTTTTTTTTTTTTTTTTACTTTTTGTTGGGGTTTCTCAACATTACTATCAGGGCAGCACCTTTTGATACATGCCCTATATTTGGTGGCACCTTTTGTATGAAACATCTTCATGCCCCTGCGTTTCAAGTTAAGGAAACTCTCAGAAGAGGACGTACTTGAAATATATATTTGTGATTAAAAATGTACTGTATTAATTAAAACAATAACATTTTCGGAGAAATATTTGTGGACTTTCTTATTGATTTTTTTATACAATCCACGTCAGAGTCCAATTATATAATCGTGGCACATATTATTGAAAACCTCTGCTGTAGTGTTGAAAAGATTATAATCAAGGGAAGACACGTCTGAACCTTTTTTTAGTTTGTTAAATAATATTTTTATATATAAATCCTCTAATTGACATAGTGCTGTGTTGATTCTGTTGGAATGAAGAATGTGTAATAATATAATATTCTTATAAAATAGTATCTACTGTGTTTGTTTTTAACTCCGGTGAAATTAAATACATCATATTAATATAAGTCTTCATCTACTACTAATTAAACTCTAAGAAATTAAATAAAGATTGAGAATGGTGGTTTGAGATAAAAATAAGCAGTACTTGTATCGTTACCGGTATCAATCACTTGATAGCGACATACAAATTGCTTAATGGCATTGATAAAAGTAAATTGAAGTTCTACCTAGATATCTTTATGTTGACACACATAATTGAAAAGATAATGCTAGAGATTAAGTATGCTTAGTAATTCAACCTTGAATGTGACATTTTGTAATTTTAATATATATTAGAGAACGGTCGATCGATTCCTCGAGTTCTACAATTCTATGGTATTGTAGATATGTTCGTAAAAATATCAAAATCATACCAAATACAGTTATGAAGACCTTGACTTGATGTGACAACTTAAAGCAAACGAAGGGGTTGAGGCAAAAACACGATAAACCTCATTTTACAAAAAAAAAAGTGTTAGTGCGGATTTCTTGTATCTTACCTGTTGAATTAAAAGTTGTTTTTATAGCCAGTCAAGACGTAGAGGATATACCTATGCTGACGAATATTTTATTTATTTTTCATAGCTAGATTTACAGATTTTATAGACATTTAAATATTGAAAATATCCCATCTAAATCTATGAGGGCTACCATGTGTTTGCCCCAACCAACCGACCGACAATATAGACTTCAAGATTTGAAAGAAAATCTAAAATTCGGATAAGAAAAGTATTGGTTTCAGCCCATCTCTAAAGTATATAATATATACCAATTGACAAATACATTTGCAACACCAAGGGTCCAAAACAAGTTTAAAATATATCTTCGATCATAAAACAATAGGTAAAAACAAATCTAAATATGCATTCAGAAAAATTGATGATCATAAGATTTTTTCAAAAACCAATGTAAATTTGAAAAAATAAAGAAATAAAAAAAGCCTTTTAACAGCAGGTTTGTTGCTTTAGAACAGCTTGCCAGGGAAATGAGTTGAACACATCTAAAATTAAGACTAGTTAATGCGTGAACAAATCCCTGAGACTTCTATGTTTCCAGACCGCAACAACGATCATTGTTCAGATACACCTTTCGAGCACTCTTCGACCTGAAATTATAAAGTTTATTCCGCACTTCTTATATGTAAAACTAAGCCCAGAAAATTATTTAATACCTTGTTAAAATAATATTTTTTTTTAGTCTGATATAGACTCGTAGTTTTCTTATCTCCTTCCTATGGAAGCTTCAATGTTTGTTAAGTGTAGTAGTATACTTTTTGCAAGAGTCTGTTTATTTTAAACAAGTGTCGTCCATAAACCACACTTGTTTAATATTTCACTATGTCCATATGTATAGTCTTAAACTTTTGGGCGACAGTCTGATGCCCTGTTCTAAGTGACCATGTCTATTTTGGTTTAATCTTTGGATTGGCAAAAAAGGGAGATTAGGTAAGTCCATGGCTTTACTGTAATGACCTAATGGGGTCATTGGCTGTTAACATTCTTTGGTTCGGCATTATTGTTGTACTTTTGTACGGTGATCAACTCGTGGGAATGCTTTTATACCAGAGGGATGGCCCGCTTGGTGTTTGCTTATATTTTTTGTACGGATCCCTTTGGACGCCGCTTGCCACTCTAATGTTTAGAAGTTTCCCATTGTTGTAGTCTGTCTCCTGACTATTGTCGAGTGTTTACGAAACCATTGGATGATCAGACAGTACTAATTAGGAATAGGCCTGCCATAGTTCTCTAATGGTCTAGATTCCTGATATCTTTCTTGTTACTATTTGTAAATTAATAGTTCCAGCTATTTGAACAGTTGTCTACTTTCATTTTACTCGTTATAGAATTAACTAACGCTAGCTAGTTTAATAAGCAGCTGTCACTGTAACTCCTTGAATAGGGACTCCCTAGTTTTAAAAGTTGCTCAACATCATTATTTGACCATGCTTATAATATTTGAGGCTAACAGCCGTATGGTGGGAGTAATGTTTTGTATTGTTTCTTAAGCATAAATATTTCTGATTAGAGTTTTTGTTGTTATCTGTTTTGTACACTTTCGTTTTAGAAAGTGCAAATGTACTTCTTTAAGAAGTCACCCGTTATTCAATCTTCGACCAAGAATTGTTGTCTTGGTTGAGTGTCAATTTAAGGTACCTTACACCAAACACGGCAATTTAGTAACAGTGTTTCTTGTTACATTGTTTAGACCTAACAATAAACAATGGAGAGTGTGGAGTGCTCTCATGTCAGTGAATATATAACTATTCTCTTTTGTTTTGATATTAATAAACTTATTTGCTAACTCGTATTTCTCTCTTTTGCTTAACTATGCATGAATATCCTACCATTGCTAAATTTATTTGTATTAACATGATCCAGGGCAAGAGTTTCATGTGAAATAAAATCTTCATAATTAACTGATGAGTCAACCATGTCAAATAGTATAAAGGAGGCCAGTGAAGGTAAACTTACCTTAAAAGCGGAGTAGGGAAACAGCTTGGATGGGTCCGAACCCAGTGCGCTCAAAAACTGCGACAAACTGTCAGTAATACGTTTTCAGGAAAGAGTCGTACACTTTTCTCCTGACTGTACCAGTTGTACAACAGTACAAAAAGTACGAGAGATCAGTCACTGGAGAACTGTACCGAGATAGTTGGAAGTCCAGGAAAACCATTGCCTCTGGAGTTACCCCATTCTGAAACAACAACATAATCAGTTTATCAGGGGCATTTGAAACAACATATACACTCAGCTCATCCCATGGATATTGACCGTCTCGTGGTGAGATTGCGCGCTGCTTGTACAAGCGTCAATGCCGGCCTCTTGTGGCGTGTACCAGTAAAACCTGATCAGCGACGGTCGTTATAAGCCCATGAACTATAACCATGGATGCTCGTTGTAATGGACCATGCATAGGATTATTTTTCCGTACTTAATTTAATAAATATTAGTGTTCATATAATTACAATGGAAACCATCACAAAATAAACATTAAAGCAGCATTATGAAATATATGAGGCGTATTCCACGTCATTGTTTTTATAATAGTTTTGTAAATTGTTATCAAACCTCATTTGCTCATTATCTCGTGTTAATGCTATAACATTGTTTTCTCAATATCATCAGCTCATGAAGGTTATAATATTGAGACATACATATTATTTTTCCGTGTCCAACGAAATTCAATATTTGTGGAAATAGTCATTTAATTTATACACGTAGTAATATAATATGTGAAAATAAATATATACATTGTTATGTAACATAATGGGGAAATATATAAAATAAAATTTAATCAAAAAGCATACGTGAAGTCACTAATATACACAGAAACGTATTATTTGTCCGCGAATTTTCAACTCCGTATTTACCAAAACTTTATTTGAAAATATTATTTGTTTATACTTCAAAAATATTGAATTTCTAAAATATTGTTTAAAATATCAGTTGTTTATTTTTAAGATTCCTACAACTTTGCAACAATAATCTACCTATTAGCTATCTCAAAGTTTTGTGGTGATATGATCTAAAATGGGAAATTTCAGCTTATGTCAAGTACGCTCCAAGACATTTTCATTGAAAAATGGGATGCGCCATTTTGTTTGTATGGCAAAAATTTTAATCAAAATCTTTATATCCAACTTGATCAAATATAATTTTATCTATTCTAGTCTACAGCCATCTAAAAAAATTTTTCTATTATTTGACGATCGCAATACTTTTTCTCTCCGAGAAGTCTCAAGTAATTACAAATATTATAATACAAGTAAACCAGCTATGTAAATAACAGTCAACGTACCTCCGCTCTTTTGAATAGCATGTTGTTGGTCCAACAATCCCCGTGACAGATGACAGCACAAGGCTCAGCTGACGAACCTTTCGTGCATTCAATCAAGATTTCCATGAAGTTTTCTGAGAAATTCTTGAACCTTTGGACATACTTGGAGTCTTTTGGTACCTTCATCAACAATGCGCTAATACGTTATTAGAACTAGAGCTCATGTGTTCACTAGCACCCGGTTGGGAATTGCTCTTGAAAACCGTCTCCACAACCTTACCGCTGAGACATTCAAACTCTTCTGGTTTCTGGTCACGAAAGGCGAACGACAACGCGTGTAATTTTCCCAGCTCCCGACCCACCATCAAACAATGTTCGGCGCTAAGACCTTTGATACGATCTTCCATGATGAACCCGAGAGGGGACACGTCCTCTAGAACCAAAAAATGGTTATCATCGTTGATAAAAGTACGGAAACATTTCGGTAAACTGTTTAAACGATCTTTATCGGGTATTCCCCTCTCTCTTTGAAACTCTTCAAAAGTTGGAATTATTTGGTCGTAGAATCGATTTCATTATCAAAGAAAGTATTTGATCCGTACTGTTTACGTCTTTCTTGACTGTCAGGCATGCATTTCACGATGAAGGACACAACTTGCTTTTTATTGTCGTGGCTTCTTCCTTCTGCGGTTATCCGGTGGATGACGCCAATAAAGTTATCCCCAGCGTTTGAGCCTTTAGTGAAAGTGTACTTAACATCCGTGAAGCCTTCATTTTTGGTAACTATATCTGACACAAGTTCTTGCAGGAACTCGTTTTGGTGGTCCTCGCTCATGGTGGAAGTTCTCTTGATTATGTGACAGTTTAAAATGAAAATGTCAACCTTATCTAGTCTGGCAAATACTGTAATCTTATATAAGTATGTTCAATAATGAGGTTGCGTTTATTAAACAATAAGTATCCAAAGTTTAATCTCTTTAAAAATCAATAGTGACGTTTAATCTGAAAACTATGTAAGATAGCGTAAAATTACAAGTTATTGTCTTGAAAATTCCCAAAGCAATTAATAATAATGGTATTAATGGGTTTGAACCAATTCTTAACGCTAATAATACTCGACTTTTTAAATAATTCTTTTATAAAGATGGCTTAATAATATGCACATATTGATGTGTTAAGCCCAATTTTAAACTAGAAATCATTTTTGTTTTTGCTAAAGTAGTGTCACATTTGACTGTGAAATATGGGTCACAAACACTAAATGTTATATATATATATATATATATATATATATATATATATAACCAGCAGGGACGATTAAGCAACCTGCTATGAGGTTCTGTATTGGTATTTTAAATGTAATTGTCTCCATTTTTTATATTTACTGCATCTTTAAAGAGTTGAATCTATTTCAAATCATGCAGGCCGTCATCATAAATGAAAAATAAGTCAGTATTTTCTTTAATATTGTATAAAGTTATAAACTCCAAAAAATTCCCTGTCATGAGATTCACATCAATTTTTTCTTGGCTTCCCAAACTTCGATCTATTTGACTGCAATGACCAAATTATATTGTAGCTATTACGTACTAAAGTTGGATAAGATTTTCCCGAGCTTTTCTTGGGATTTTTTATTTATTTTTTTAAGATTCAGTTAAGAATCAGTATTTACTAATAATTTTCTCCTGACGAGAACTAATATTATAGTACGATTCAGTTAAGAATCAGAATTTACTAATAATTTTCTCTTGACGAGAACTAGTGTTATAGTAAGATTCGGTTAAGAATCAGAATTTACTAATAATTTTCTCTTGACGAGAACTAATGTTATAGTAAGATTCAGTTAAGAATCATAATTTACTAATATTTTTTCTCCTGACGAGAGTAGAAATTTTCGAAACTGGTGTTATAATGTAATGTAATATTAAGATTCGGTTAAGAATCAGAATTACTAATAATTTTTCTCCTGGCGAGAACTAGTGATATAGTAAGATTCAGTTAAGAATCAGAATTTACTAATAATTTTTCTCCTGGCGAGAATAGAAATTTTCGAAACTAATGTTATAATGTAATGTAATAGTAAGATTCAGTTAATAATCAGAATTTGCTAATAACTATCTCTTGATAAGAACCTTTTTTTTATCTTTTGATATATTGCCTGTTGGCATTGTAATGATAAAAAAGGGAACTATGATCTTCGGATTACTAACCTCGTTGTGTTGGTTGCTTCAGTATTTTATTGTAAGTGATGCTGGGCTAGTCTTGTATATGCTCTCAATCTGACTAGTTTCTTAACTTCTTTTCCTCCCTGTCCTTCCTTTCTGAGAAACTCGCTGTAAGAGAAGATGCTGTCCATCTTCAGATGTCTACCGTGCGCCTACTTAGAAGAAGATGGGAATTTTACAAGCTGTCTACTTGCAAAACAGGTTACTCCGAGGCAGTTGCAGTTGCCTACTCCCAAGGGGCAAGACATGTTTGAATTTACGCTCTCTTCACATTATACCCGTTCTACTACAACCCAGCGACGAAGGAGGAACTTCTACACCGTCGCGTAACGAAGAAGAGCGACGACCATAGAGTATGGGTCGTCAGATCCACCACTACCCTGGCCAGGACGTCGAGCCAGGAGTATTTAAGTATCATGAACTAACGTCGACAAGTCCTTATGACTTAGGGTTTAGTTTTGTTTAGAAAACTAGACAATGTAGACCTTTTTTTATATATTTTCTGTCGAAGTATATCTTTGTTAATTTAATTTCATGTCGAATGGATAGTTTATTCATTTCAAGCCTTGTTGAATTCAAGATGGAAGAGTTTCAGTTAATTTATTAAATATTGTGTCCTGGAGTCTGAAGGGCAAGTCTCCCCTTTAGACTTAGTGTATCAGTTCTAGTTACTATCTCCCTGTGTCCTTATGATACAGTCTTTACTTTATCAGCCATGGGCTGAGATAGTAGTAATGTCTTAGCCATAGACTTGCAAAACTTACACAAGTTCCATTAATCTATTTTGAAGCCAATGTTTCTCATGACGCCGTGTGTATCTATGCAATTTATGGATGGTTACAACCAGGCTGTCTTGTTTTCTATATCACTGTTCAGCTAATGGAAATCGATATCTTAGCTTGGCAAAGTACTCACGCTTCTCGTGTTGTTTTAGTCGCGGTGTTCAAACCAGGGAGCTGCACTAGAGTCATAGAGGGGTCCGCGCAAATAATACCCTTTTCTTTTGCCTGTTATTTAGCTTCTATTGTTTTTTGGTTGCTCTTAGTGTAATTACTATTAGAATTTTATGTACTATTGAATACTCTGGCAGTACCGAAGGGGAAAGAGACCAGCCATAGTACTGTTTTGTTGACACCTGTTTATTAGCCATAGACCGTTGTTATCAACAGAGCTTACTGTTGCTTATCATTATCTAAAATGTTTAAAGGATATTATCTTAAGACCCATTCAAGCAGACTGATCATAATTTATATGTGTATCTTGTTTTGTTTAATACCCTTTGTTAATAATTGTTTAACTGTTTTCTCCTTTAGAAAACTTCTACCTGCTCAGACCTTGTAGCTACAGTCAAAACTTCACATTTAGCAAAGTCAAATTGTTTGCATCGAACTTCAAAGTACTACCTATAATATTATTGTAAACCTTAATTTTTGTTATTTCTGTTGTTTTTATATAATAAATCTATTTATTGTTCAACCTTAATTCTTTTCAATTTAAATTGTGTATCCTGTAGGAAAACATTCTTACATTTTTTTACAAAAGAAATATATTGATTTTAAGAATGCTCGGTTGAAGGTTATTTATTAAAATAGGCCTAACTGATTGGAAAACAATAACGTACTATAAGTATAGTACTCTCAGTATCTTGATTATATTAACATGTTTGCTAATAAACTAAAGGGGGGAGTTTAGTAAAATGATATATGTTTTTGAATATTATAAATATTGGGCACTTGCAAGCCTATTACAACCATAGTGAATTTAGCGGTTTTAAGAATGGTATTAAATTAACAAAATAAACAATGACAAATGAATATTTGTAAAGCAAATGGACGAGAGCCAAGGACCTAAAACCCTGCTACCAATCCAGTGACAGCGGAACCTTATTTGTGTAGGGAAGGCCAAACCAAAAAAAAAGAAGTTTTTTATGGACTTGCTTTCCTCTCAATGATAAAGGTTTGAAAGTTAAATGTCTTTAAAAGCTTTTTCGTGTGGCTCTCGTTCCCAATTTTTTTAAAGAGATTATTTTTATAGACTATTCGGAGTAGTCTTCCCCATTATTTTTTTTTTTTTCGTGCTTCCAGGAGAAATTTGAGTGGTCTTCCTTTCTTTATTAAATTTTTGAAAATTATATGTCTCTAAAAACTATTATGAGTAGTAATCATCTAGACTTTTTTATAATGGTCCTCTAAAAATTTTGAAATTGAGTGTGTCCTCTCTCACCAAACTTTTAAAAATTGGATGTTTCTATAAGCAATTTGGAGTGGTCGCTACATGGCACATTTTTGAAAAATGAATGCCTTTAAAAACTATTTGGAGTAGACCTTAGCCAATTTTTGACATTTGGATGCCTCTAGAAACAATTTAAAATACTCTTCACCTAGATATATATTTTTTTAATTTAGATTTTATGATAGTTAAGATTGCTCCGAGTTTAGATTTTTCTCAAAAATTAGATATCTCTAGAAGTTATTCCAAGTATTTTTAAAATTGGTTCTACTTTGAAATTAATGATGATTCAGTCCCATTTAATCCACAAATATAAAGCCACATAGTATTTCCAAATAGATCTACATTTAAATGAGTCATCACTTACCAATTAAAGAATATATTTTTACAATAATGAGCATTGATAAAAATAAAGGAAAACTAAACTAATAAGTGTAATTTTAATTAAGAAAACCTATCTAGGGATAGAAGAATGATGTCACCTTTGTGCATTGAATTCTTCCCACATTCCCCCATATTCAAACTTTTTCTACTATAAAAGATGGAAATATGTCACCTTTGTGCATTGATTCTTCCCACAATTTTCCTCTTTTCCTAGATGGACTTTCTTTATTAGTTTTACACTTATTAATTTATATTTTTATATGTAAATTGCCATTATTATTTAGCCATTGGGCCACCTCATTGTTAAACATTAACAAAAAAATTATAGCTAGCTCTTTAAGCAAAACCACTTGGTATTTTGCTATCTGTATTTGGAAGAAGGTTCAGGAAATGTGGATGGAAAACATGTAAAAGGGAACGAACACAATATGATTATACCTATTTCCTTTTTCTCCCTTTTGTTTTTTGGTTTCCTCAATTTAGGAATTTGTGTTGCGCGTTTCACACTCCCTCCAAGATCAAGGGAATTGGGCGGTAACAATCAGCTTCCTTCAAGAGACAGTCGTTACCTCTTTGTCCAGTTGCAGCAATGTAGAGTGTAACTGTTATTTTCATTATAAAGGCGAAATTTTATTAATCCCCTTTTGTATGTTTTTTATTCAATTTACCTGTACCTTTTTCCAAATATTTATAATTAAAGAATATATTTAAATGCGGCTATAGCCGTACTCAGCTAAGTAAGCTTGTCTATTTAATTCATTACTTACTAACAAGTCGTGTAAGACTTTTTTTTAAAATAAGCACAATATTTAATAACCTTGATTATATTCATATTCATTTTAATTCTTAATGTTAATGTATTTTAAATATTTTTACTAAAACTAAAATGACCAAGACCCAAAAAGCTGAGAGCCAACTTTCTAAGCGTCAAAACCAATTGTTTCTAAGGAGCCATCTCAGACAATTAAAAGTGATCTTAATCCAGGATTACGCTCAAACCAGAAAAGGTATCACTGGTTTTCTTCATTCTTCATTTTACAATAGCAAAATTGAAATCAGTTTATTTTGTTGCTTTGTTGGCAGTGCAACTTACTACCCGTTCAGTTATACACCTATATGCTAATGTGTTGGGGAATAGGAAGGTTGAATTTATAGAAAGTGTACCCGCATATGCATGAAGGGATAGTGGAAAAACATTTAGGAAGAAAAAAAAACCTCAGTACACATAACAGGGGAAAATACCATGACCTACCCGTCTTCGGATGTCTAGTCTAGTGCGAGATAGATGCTTTAGATCACGCAGTCATCAAATCAGGTATCGGTGTTATAGATTTTTCATTTTAAATTAAAATTTCTCAACTTTTTTTTTATTTTATAAAATATGGTAAAAGTTTTACTGTTTCTACTTTTATTTTAAAATCAGAGTCAAGATAGGCTCTTGAACCAACTCAACCCTAGAAGAAACTCATTTATTTCCCATAGTTAATATTCCCTTATCTCTGTTAATATTATTATTAACGGAGCTATAATTTTTTTAAATATATAACCAACCGGAATAATTTTGTATCAAAAGGAATTTTTCAAAATAACTTTTAAAAGTCAAAGTAGAATAATTTTATTAAAAGTAATTTTTGCAATATTTTTAAAAGCCTTTTTTCCTATGTAACCAAGATAAAATTGACATCAATATTATAAAAACATTTTAAATTTTAATGTTCAGGCTATTTATTTGCTGTTTCACGCAACAAAAAAAAAGTTTTAAATACAATTTTCAAAAATGTTTCCTCTAACAGTTCAAAATATGTATACAAAACAATTTACAACAATTCATAAATAACTTTTAATAACAGTTTCAGTAAACAAAGACACTTTGACAGTTCAAAGTGTCCTTTTAGTGCCAGATATATTATTATTTAAAAGAATCTTGTAAGTTTGAAAAGTATAAACATGTAAGTTATGAAACTTCACCAAATAATCAAGTTTAACAATGCAATTTGAACCTTAAAGTTAAAATTATCATAATTTAAATTATTTTTTGTCGCAAAATGTGCAGATGAACCAAAATTTGATACATATGATTGTGTGAGATAATGAACCAATATTTATATTTAATTTCTAGAAGTATGTACATCCTTTACAGGTATATTTTACAAAAAATGTATAGCTAGATGGCAAAACTAATCAAACATCCTCCAATACTAAAAGAATTTTAGACAATTAGAAAAGTCAAAATTGTTTGCATCATATTGTTTTTTCATACACTACTCAATGGTGCAAATAGATTTTTGATAAAGTTTTCACAAATTTGCTGATCCTCCTGTGGAAAACAAAATAAGCATTAAAAAAAAGGAGAGAAAAACATCATTAATTTAAGAGATAATCTAATTTTTACAGGGGATGTAAATTATGGTAGGGAAATGTTATTTGAGAACTAAGTAGAATATAATGAAGTACATTAGAAATATTATTCTAGTTTCATTAGCTTGTGTGAAGTTAAAAAAACAAACTTTAGTTATACTTATATATCACTATTCAATTTCCATCAAGGTGTAAAAAAAGTTTAAAAATTGAAAAATATGAGTTCATGTATCCCTGCTATTGCCATACAAAAATGAGATGTATGAAAACTGACATCAATTTATAAGAAAAATACTTAAATTTTAGAGCAAAATAACTTCAAAAATTAAATTAAAAGTTTATGTAGGTAATAAATCACACATAGGAATCAATTTTACAACTCGTTAGATACCCCTAGTTATTTATACCAAACATATGAAGAAAATTGGGTTATTTTTACCAATATTATAAAAAACAATAATTTAGCAACTGAAAACAACACACACCAACAATACAGCAAAGAAAACTGTTCACTTTAATCATTTTCTCTGCATACAAATTAGCCCCAAAAATGTATACAAAACAATTTAACTCTTTACGGATATCCTCATTCAATTTTTGAGGTATAATTGTACATATTATGGAAAAAGTTACATCTATAATTACCAAACAAAAAAAACAACTCAAATTTTCAACAGCTATATAAATGAGTGAACTAGAGCCTGATTTTATTGAAAAGGTATCTTAATTGTTTTCAGTTTAATTGAAAATAATCACAAATTACTTTTTTATTAAAAAAATGCAGAATACTTTTTTTTTAATAAGTCATTAACAGTAATCTTTGGCACTTCTTTTCACACAATTATTTATATTTAAGACACTTGGACTACATTTACAACATACACTGAAATGCAGAATCTTTGATACAGCTAGAACTCTAATATAGCCGATTTGTCTCAAAGTGAACCTATGAAATGTTTTTCCATTTATTAATCCTTGACAATAATTTAGTTACACAAAATGGCAGTTTGTATAGATCACGTAATTGATGTTACCTGCGACTTACACATCCCACTCTCCTCCCACTGCAGAATAAAATAAAAAACTATACACAGCTTATATGAGATATTTTGTACTAGCTGCCGCATGGATAAATAACAATTAATAAACGGAAAGTTATATTATTTATGAAACCTCACTGATCATCTAGACTAAGTACATATTCAAAACAATTTTTCTTCTTGACACAATGAAAATTGTGTTGTTTGTGGGATATTATATTATTTAGAGTTATTTTAATCACCAATTTTACTAATCAATTACTAATTTACTATGACTCAACAGTGGTTTCAATTCGACAAATATAAATACTAACAAGTAAAACATTATAATTTGTATGTGTATTTTATAAATAGGCCACCAGTAAGTTTTATTCAACATATTTAACTTTGAGGAATACCTCTTTTCAATCTTTACAGTAAAAAATATTATACATGTACCTTATTCCATGTATATTAATTATTCCAACCATTAAAGTTGAAATAAACATTATTTTATAAACTGGATAGAGAAAAAAATCAACAAATAATTTGTCTATGCCCCCCCCATTAACATCCATCTCTTCTTTATAGTTTATTAGTTTAAAATAAGCTTGCTAACTAAATCGATAATAAAATAAGTTCATCAAAGTAATCAAAAAATACAATTTAATGGAGCCAAAGAAAAATAATTTTAATGAAGTATAAGATTGCTTTGGCAACTTAAAAAGGAAAATACTAAAAATATCACACAACTTTTTTTTTTTACTGCATTACATTTTATTATTTACATAGAAAAATAATAACACCGGAGTATTATAATAATAGAACATTTTTACTAATTCATCAACTATTGTCATGGTCTAATTTCTTCAAGCATACATATCAAACAGGTCATAAGTAAAATATACGCTCTAACATCAAACAAATCCACTCCAAAAATTTGTTTTCTAAAATGTTTACTTCTCCATTTGATGGCCAAGGCATTTAAGCCAAAATAAATATTTATCTTGCATATAGTATTTTACTTTTTCTATAAAACGTCATACCCAACAAGCAAGTTTTTCAACAGATCATGGTAACCATAGTCTTTGGTGATGGTTTTATAGAGTGCTATCCATATTTTAATAAAATCATACAAATTACAAACATGCACATCTATATGTCACGTATGCATATCAGTAGCCACACTTATTTGGGGGAATGCACAGTTTGATCACATATGAGTTCAACAAATATTTATCTTCTGCACTCATGGCTCAAGTCATACTCGTGTGGGTTTTAGTGTATTTTATTGCTTCCATAATCATATTTGTTATAAATGATGCATATAAAATAGTTTTGATATTTATTTCACTTTCAAGTAATTTAGATATAAAAGTTAACAAAAGGTGTGATAAAGTACACACAAAAAAAACCTAGAAAAGGAAAAAGAATGAAAAATAAACTGACTAATTAATGTAGATAATATATGTATTAGCTTAATTAAGTTCAGAGTTAGACAGTCTTATTACATTCAATTTGATTTGAAATGGGCACATACATTTTTGTTTAATAAATTATATTTATTTTCCATAAAACAAATAAATAATAACAAATAAATGTCTTTTCTCTTAAAAGTTAAAAAAGAAAAAAAAAGAAAAAAAAAAAAATGTTTTTGACATATGCTCACAAATTCATTCAAATTTACACAATCAACAATTTCACTCATCTTTCGTTACAAATAATTTAGATGAAATACAACCATTCAACAGAACAAGAGATAATATAAACAATTAAATTTTTTTTTAGAGATAGCCAAAAATGATTTAGAGATCTCAAAGTTTTTGTTTTATATTTTTTTTTTATAAGTTTCTCACAAAAAAGTTCTACAAAACATTTCAATAAAAAACAAGTGGAACTTAAAGTGTTAAAAATGCTAAAACTATTAATTCAACACCATAACTTCCTTTGATTTTAATTTCATAGTTTAAAAGCTGGAAAGAAAAAATTATTAAGTTAAATGCATTCCTATATAGTTTTTAAAGCTGTCCACTTTGATCACAGCATACATGTTGTGACTAGTTTCGTTATCATTAGGCATTGCATGAGCGCTGCTATTAGTGACCCATTCAACACACTTCAAAAACTCAACAAACCAAAACCTAGCAATGACAAGGCCATCTGCAGTCTGATAAGAAAATTACATCATATCCTCAAACCAAGTCCATTTAATATGGGGCCGACACTCGACAGGAAAAATTAAAACTTCAACAAAAAAAAAACACATTGAAAAATCACTTTTCTCTTGGTAGATTCAAATGAAAATAAGTTTTTGTGAGTTCCATAAATATTCCTGATAAAAGTTCAATCTTTGTCATCTAATCGAAATATGCTTTCTATATCCTTGGTTTTCTTCAGCTGGTTGTATGAATTCATAAACACCTCCTTTACACTTTCAAATACATCTCGATCGTAGACAGATCTTGCTGTATTAGTGAGATCAAATGGTTCTGTATGAAAAAAGAAACAGTTTAACTCTCTGTGAAATTTATGTATAAAAGAATCATAAATTTTACATTAAACGTGCATAAAATATAAGATAAAACTAACATTTCTAGAGTTTTGTTTTTGCATATTTTAAAACAAACCCTTTTTTTGGCCAGAATAAATCAAATATTGCTCCAGTAAAAAAAAATTGTTTAATTTCCTTCACATGTTGATATCAACAGTTCCTAAATATTTGTCATAAGCATAGCAGCATTAGATGAGAAGCTTTTTAAATGAAGAGAAAAAGTTATAATTAAATTCCAAGAAACTCCTGAAAGATATTCAACAACTGTTGAGGTCACCACGGGAATACAATTAAACTTTATTTTCTACAGATAATTTTTGAGTTGTTTTTAGCAAAAAAGTTTGGTTAAAAAACTGTAAAAACATTTATTTTTTCTTGTGTCCATTCCCACCTTAAAGATGAAAACAATCTAAAAAATAATTAGTGTTTTCGCTTAAAATATATATATTTTTTAAAATTGTGTACAGTATATTTTATGTCAAAATGTTTATTTATTTACAATAATTTATTGATTATGAATTATGATGAATTGTAAATGTAAACAATTTTTTGAAATGTATTATATCATTAACAATTACAGTAATGACAATGTTAATCATAATCTAAACTATTCATATTTATTTACTTTTTACACAGTTTTCACAATGATATAAATTAATAGTTTTGGTCACTTACTAATATTTATTAGGGCTGAAAAGATCTGACCAATTATTCACCAGGTATTTACTTTCTATCATAGCAATTAGTATTCAACCTAGGTGCCCAATAGAAGAGTAAGCTAAAACTTTACGTAGGGATGTTTGGTTTAAACCACCTAATGCACCAACCAATACAGAGCAAGTAACTACTAGGAAGGTGAATTTTTCTATAGTTAAATTGTGTGATATAATTAATAATGGTGCAATTTTTTGTCAGGTTATTAGAATTAAGCAGTTCATTCAAGTTAAACCCTCTATTACTCTAGGAAATCAGAAGTGAAGGGGAGCAACCCCTCTTTTTGCTATCAAGGCTGATATAATCAATATTATTATCAAAGTATTAATGAAGGTTTGTATTGTTAAAGATTTAATAATAATTATTAAAATAATAGCTAGAATTAGGATAACTGATGCAATAGTTTGAATTAAAAAGTATTTTAAAGCAGATTCAGATGATAAAAGGTTGCTAGTAGTTGAAATTAAGGGGATAAAAGATAAGAGGTTAATCTCTAAACCTATTCATACCCCTAATCAAGAATTAGATTAAATAGAAATAAGAGTCTCGATTATAAGGGCAATTAAAAAGATAATTTTTATAAAATTTATTTGCACTAGAAAAAGGAATATTATTTAACTCCATATATAGGGTATGAACCTATTAGCTTAGATTTAGCTTATTTTTCTATATTTTAGTGTATAAGGCACTTGAATTTTTGAGGTTCAATGAGATAGTTCAATTCTATTAAATATAATAATAATAAATTTTATTAAAATAATAAAGGTAAGGAAAATCTTACTTGATTTAGGTGATCAGCATTTGGGGCACCGATTGCTTATGTCAATAATCTGATTGCATTTTAGTATAATTTTTTATTCCCCACGCTTTAGTACCAGTATCAGTTGTACACATGTATTATTAAACTATTGGCATAGGGATGAAGAAGGTAGGGTTTTAGAGGAAATGTACAAGTATTTGTGTGGAGGGAGTGTGGGAAATCTTTTAGGGAAAACCACGCTTAGTACACCCAACTAAGATTTGATCACCGGCAATCCAGTCTAACATAAGAGAAAAGCGTCAGACTGACATGATCACAGAATGTGGGGTTTGACTTGGTTTTTAAAGGTTTTAAATGAAAAATGTGTAATCTAAAGACAGCCTTGTTCTTTGTACAATACTTATTTACATTACACCTCCCTTCCATTAGTAGCTACACTGTTGAAAGTATTTACCGATAAGGTTCCAAGATTTTTGCGATCTAGTAATAGTTAACCTACTTAAAGATGGGAAGGAAATGCATGTTGAGCCAAGTTAAGGCCCTGCCTACCCATAAATGCACGGTTCTAAACAAAAGAATTTAGAACAAAATATATTTAATAATTCAACCTTGTTGTTTTTTATTTATTTTAGTAACATATCTGGGCATCTTTCATAATTCTTATGGAATTTTCAAACCATGCTAAAAATAGTTATTGAAATATTTTCATTAAAATGTTTCCATTTCAATGCATTTTAAATGGGAAAACAAAAATTATTAATGGATTTATTTATTTTCTTTGTACAATTAAGCTAGAGTGTTTGTTTATAACATACTATTTAATGAATAATTTCTTTTTCTTTTTAGACATATTTTTAAATTTGGGTTAGCTTCAATAATCACTACGATATTGAGCTCTAACGACTCCCAAGTCGACTCTCTAGTCAAAATACATGGTTTTAAATACAACTTTTCCTTCTGCAACTAGTTGTCATAGCTGATAATAGGTGCCGTTAGTATGATCATTACTCATTTACAAGCTAGTATCATTTTGCAAGCGTTGGCTAACCTGCTGTATCGGAATGCAGGCGGCAATGGAGGGTTAAACTAATCTCTGTGACCTTCTTGAGTCAAAGAAACATTAATACCATGTACGTTAGGATAAGAAGGGCCAATGTCCAATTATGAAAATTTGCATAATTAAATATAAACAATTAAACATCTTAATATATTCAGTAACTAAAATACTCACAAAGTCTTCCTGCTGTGTGAATAAATATAGTTAGTCCCTACTTACTTCAATGAGAGTATTACTTTAGTGATACATTATTTTCAAAGAAAAAGCCACATGCTTCTCCATACACAAAGTTTTATGACATAAGCCCTTATTTAACTGAGACAGTAAAACATGTAAAGTTCTTCACTCTTATCTTATATTCTTTCTTGAGTTTTCTCATTCTTTAGCACTACACGTTGTAATAATAAGAGTATTCAAAGTATATGAAAACTACTGTACATTGAATTTTTAATCCACTATTATAATAAATAAAAATAAACATTCCTGCTCATATCAAACATAGTTATTTTAAATAAAATTTGGTCTAAAGGTAATTTGGAGACGTTCTCAGTATAATTTTATATACTAGTTTTTATTTTACGGTCTAGGATTTGACTCTCATTGGACTTTGGAATAAGTAATTTTTCAAAAAGTTAATGAACAAAGTTTTTGGTAGTCAAGATGTGAAAATGTTAATTTTATTTTATTAGCGTGTTAAATGTGATTACTTTTAATTTGAACCTGTTGCATTCTCGCAGTTTGTGCGCTCGTTTCGGAAGAAATGTATCGAATCCCGAACAATAAGTACCCACGGTGATTACTTTTTATATAATTAACAATATGTGACCTTTGTTGCTTTCGAACAAAATCCAAGGGATTGTATAAATTTTGAGGTGGAGAAGTATTTACAAAATATTATTTTATATCCTTGTGAATAACAAGTTTATGAAGAAAGGGCGCACAAAGAAAATCAAAGATATAATTGATTATTTAACTTCTTGTAGTAAAGGGTAAGTTTTTTTAATGGTATGTATATTACTGGCGCTTAGGCTATCTGTATCTACTAATTTAAGTACAATGGATGAGCAGCGATACTATTTTATTTACTGTAGAAATAATATCAAAATTAAGATACAAATAAATATTTCTATATAACAATGCAGCGATTATTCTGATATTTCAAGTACTTTTTTTTTTAAAAAAAGCTCTTAGCTGAAAGTAAATGTTACTAACACTCTATAACGCACTTATTGTATGTTCAAAATCTCTTGTGCCTTGGCCGAGTTCGTATCACGCTAGTACTAAGTAATTTCAACCTAACAGGGAATCGAACTAGTCAAGTTATTGAGCTGATTAATTTACGCACTCAGTGCTCAGTCATAGCACTTTAGCAATATTGACCACGACATGAAGCCGATGATAAGTAAAATATATTTAAAACCATTAGAGTTAATGAACTTTTGGGTTCCCTATGCCATAAAGTAAGTAAGTAAGTATTTGATACCCGACCGCCTCTGTTGTATAGTGGTCAGATTTACTGGCTTCAGATACTGAAGTCCCAAGTTCGATCCCCAGTGCCCCTAATTGTGTCTGTGAAGCAGTGGGTCTGAAACGGAACCAAAATCAACCTCGTGAGGACAAATGAGGAGCTACTTGAATGAATAAGTAGCGCTTCAGTCTAGAAAACTGAGATAGAAGTCTGGAGGGCTCGTTGTGCTAACCACATGGCACCCTCAGCTTGAAAATGTTGGCCCTATCTTTGCCAACATACGGCAGCCTCTCGATTGGTACAGCCTGCTTGCAGGCTGACACCATGGAGATATTACTCAAGTTAAACTCTACCAATAGGATAAAAAATTATTCCCAAAAACATTTATTTCTGGAAAATTGTGTAAATCCTATAGATGTTTGAAAACTGTAAACACTGTATTAAATAACAGATACCCACTTCAGTTGCTGAGTGGTCTAAGGTGTCACTAGTGTTAAATTGGCCTGCTGATAGCGGAGCACTTGGGGTGCAAATCCTGGTCGAGTCTATTGAGGGTAGTTTTTCCTAAATTGTTTCCCCATCTTCCAAAATAAAAATGCTGGTAGATGGCCTCTCAAATGCTTCTTTCCTCATTACCACCCAATTAGATTATCATATATGCGTATAACATGAACAGGTAGTATGACGTGGTAATATCAGTAATAAAAATAACAGATATATTTATAGTCAAAATTTTTATAGTCTTCGAAATGAAACTGCTTTTAAAATATGTTATTGCCTCCTTAGCCTTTAAATTTTAAAAATTAGCCAAAGCACAGTGGCCAAATTTAGCACATTAAATTTTAGTTATTTTTTTATTTTACCTGCTTACTAATAACTCAAATAAATGGTACAACAAAATCGTAGGCTACATACTCAATCGTATAGGTTATTTATTATAGTTAGTGACAAAACCTTCAAAAATAAGTTATCTCTAATTTTACCTTAAATAAATTTTTCTCTGATAAATAAGTGTACATTATTATTTATCACTACCCTTACCAGATATTTATTTGAAAAAAATTCAATAGTGGTACAACAGCATTAACCTGGAGTCACGTGACACTTTGATATGCTAATTTCTCAAAATGGGCACGGGTACAAAACTTTCTCTTTGTGGTACAAAACGGTACAAAACTAGTACAAAACTTTGGCATCAAAAAATTCAAAAGTGGTACAACAGCATTAACCTGGAGTCACCACTTTTATATGCTAATTACTCAAAATGGGTACGGGTACAAAACTTTTTCTTTGTGGTACAAAACGGTACAAAACTAGTACAAAACTTTGGCATCAAAAAATTCAAAAGTGGTACAACAGCATTAACCTGGAGTCACCACTTTGATATGCTAATTACTGAAAATGAGTACGGGTACAAAACTTATTTGTGTTACAAAACGGTACAAAACTATTATAAAACTTTGGCATCAAAAAAAGTTCAAAATCAAAAGGGGTACAACCGCATTTACCTGGAGTACGTGGAGTACTCACTTTGATATGCTAATTACTCAAAACGGGTACGGGTACAATACTTTTTCTTTCTGGTACAAAACGGTACAAAACTAGTACAAAACTTTGGCATCAAAAAAAGTTCAAAATTAAAAAGTAGTAAAACAGCATTAACCTGGAGTCACCACTTTGATATGCTAATTACTCAAAATGGGTACGGGTACAAAATGGTACAAAACTAGTACAAAACTTTGGTATAAAAAAAATTCAAAAGTGGTACAACAGCATTAACCTGGAGTCACCACATTGATATGCTAATTACTCAAAACGGGTACGGGTACAAAACGGTACAAAACTAGTACTAAACTTTGGCATCAAAAAGGTTCTAAATTCAAAAGTGCTACTACAGGTTAATTGACGTTTAGCTGACTGGAATGGATAGGCTAATTTTTCTGCTCGAGAGTGTGATTGTATCTTGACGTTATGTCTCCCCACGTTTAGTCAAACTTGGTCGCCTACACACTTTACGGTCCGGCACTACACTTCTTATCTCTCTCAATTCTTGGAAAAAAGTTTGCTTGCGGCCTTTACTGATTACCGGTCGCCAGTCTCCCAATTGTTTAAACAAACCAGTAATTCTGCCAACCTGATGGCTGGAATCCACCAGTTTGTATAACGTTAGCAACGCCATCTATTTTAGAGCTGAAAGCTCAACACACCGCCAGAGAGGGTAGGCAGGGCCTTAAGGTCTAAACTTTTGCAGTTTTAGTTTGTACAGGAAAAAACTTTGTACAAAATAAATTAACTATTGCTTCAGTAGAGACTTTAAGTTTAATTTTCTACTAGAGATGGGTCAAATCCTATATATCTCGAATCTAAATCTTAGATTTTCTTTCAGACCTCAAATCCAATTCAAACCTTCAAATATTTAAAAATGTATAATTCTAGTATAGACTAAATATAGTTATTAAATGTTTGGCACCTGACAAATAATATTTTGTTTTCATATCTATTATGTCATAATTACTGCACAATTTTAATGGGATTGACGCCATATGCAGAGAAAGTAATTGAGGATCAGTCTGACTTTCAATGACATAGATCAACAATGAAGCCAATATTTACTATTCAGCAAATATTAGGGAAAAAAGTGGGAATATATTGTGACAGTACATCAATTATATTAAGATTTTAAAAACGCCTATGATTCAGTCAAAAGAAACAAATTATATGAAATTCTAGTTATGTTTAGGATACCCAAAGAACTTGTTAAGTTGTTTGAGGTATTTTTGATTGATACGCGGGACACGGTACGGGTTGTATGTCATTTGACACTTTTTAAATACATGACGGGTTGAAACAAGGAAATGTGCTTTTCCTATTACTTTTTAATCTAACCTTGCTATTAGGGTAATGGAAGAGCTTAGGGAAGGTTCTATATTAAACTGTACAATACAGCTACTAAGCCTGCAGCACATTGGACACTGGCAGGCGCAGCAAAGGCAAAGGGCAGGCATAGCACAGAAAGAGGTTTCTGCGAGGCACCGCAGATTTGAAGTGGTACAAGACGTGATATGGCGTGCGAGTTAAAGGAACTTTTGAAAATTTTGATTCTGAGTCAGGCTCCGAATTAAATAATTTAATTTTACTCTACTCTCTTTGTAAAAAAGGAAAAAGACAATTTAGAAAAATGAGTACATGAAAAAAAAAAGACCTACAATGAGTTCATATTATCATCGGAAGTTCCAGACAATGTTTTTAGGGAATCATACCTCATGTAGTTTGTATTGCTTGTTTTATATAATACTGGATGGTCTTCAAATAATTTGATAAGATGTTCCATCACAATACACAAAAACTATGTGACAGAGATGCAGAGGACACAGGAAAACTGTATGTCTACTACAACCAGAGAGAAACGTGAAAGAGTTATCCCTACACTGCACCTGCGCTCTGTCCAATGTGCGGTAACCCACAAGAACACGTGTATTACAGATTTTCCTCTTCCTCACCTGCCCCTCTGCTGCAAACAATGTGTGGCGGGTTTTAGGATAGGATGAGCAGATAATTTAAATTTGTTGGCCAATAGTAAGGAAAATGTTTCAAGAAAAGCAGAAATTAGATTTTGGTGACTAATAAGAAAATAAGTTTATAAGTGAACACTGAAAATACCAAGTACATGATCATACAGAGAACACAGATTAGGGTCAATAATTTAAAGATTTCTTTGAGCAATATATTATTTAACATGGTTAAGGACCTTAAATAGGTAGTCAGGAAAATTTTTAACAAGCTATAACAATACTAGATTGGAAATTAGGATAAGAATACAGTTGTGAAATGCATGCTATTACTTGGTCAGTAAGTTGTTAACTTCATGCCTGCTGTCAAATAATATAAACCTCTATGAGTGTGAAACGTGGTATCTTACCTTACATGACGAAAAAAAATATTAGGATGTTCGAAAATAAGGTGCTTAGTGAGGTATTTGGGATAATCATATTTCATAGATTACAGTGAGCAGGACATGCAACAAAAATGGGAGATTCTAGAACCTTGTTCAGCGTACTGACTGGCAAACCCAATGGGAAGACCTAGACGCAGATGGGAGGATAATATTAGAATGGACATGTTAAAGATAGGGTAAAGTGAGATGGACTGGATAGAAATAGGTCAAAATAGATATTGGTGACGTACTTTTAGAAGTGCAGCAGTTAAAGTTTGAGTTCCTAATGCCATAGAGTAAGTAAGTATTGTACCAAAAAAACACAAAGAAAACTTTTTTTTCTGAGTAAATTAATCATATTAATTCAATTTTGTCCTCTTTGGTGATTTTGTATATTCCCAACAACACATGTCTATATAATTACGGTAATTGTTTAAAATTGAGATTTCAAGTTAAGGCCTTCATAATTATATATTTGGGTTCTTTTTGAGATTGTGATATAAAAAATTATTAGATTTCAACTAAATAAAAAGTTGTATTTTGCTATTAAAAGTCAGTAAGTAATCAGCTAAATTTATAATTCTTAAAATATGTGCCTTTGATCACAATATGACTGTCATAATAAAACACATAATTTACTTCTTTAACATTTAATCTTTGGTTGAGGGAAATAGATTTTCTAGAATGAGAACTCTGATTAATCATGGAGAAAAAAAAATTGTAATAACACAGTTCTTTTTTTATGGTAATATCATGCAAGAAAAACCAATAAAGATGATGTCTGCCACTTAAGAAAAATATGTATAGTTTTTATATCGTTAATTCTAATAAAAATCGATCTGCTTGACCATCATTCCCATTTAAAAGGCAAAGTTGTTAATTTCAATATAAGATACAATTTTGTATAACTTTGCATGTGTAAAATACATTTTAAAATGCTACAATGAACTTTAAAATATTTTAATTTCGTCGCCTCCTTGGGGCCCTAACTGTCAGGATGGGTTGTGGCCGAGGATAGGAGAAGCTGCGAAATATATGTGTGGGTTCATAATGTATAGATGATGGCTTTGGTTTTTAGGGTTTATTAAAGCACTAATGACTACTACAAAATGTGATGTTTAAGACTTTACTTAGGAGCTCCCGAGAGAACTGGTTAGATAAGAAATGTTTAACCAATAGCCTGACCGACACACTCGGCGGTCCTACGCGGATACAAACTCCGGTACCTTGGGCACGACAGTTGCCGTACCCGATAACTTGGTGTTCTATCCAGTGCAGCCCCACAAACAGGCAGTGAGTGACCCCTTAGTACAGATATTATTTGTCACCTCGACTAGCTCTAAAACAGAACCATACTTATGTACTATTATTCGGCCTGATTGCCAACCACAATGCTGAAACACTGTTTTGAATAGTCAGCTGTTACACCCTAATGTTTACAAACTCGTCAAAACAAATCTAGCCAGACTAGTTCTATAGGTCGTATCTTATAACATTAATATGTCAACTAAAACAAACGTCTCTATTTAGGACAGGGTGGTTACAATATTCAGTCTGATGTGTTAAAAAAAAGTTAGTAAAAACACATCTCACTAAATGTCGGTGTGTCTAACCATAAGATTCTGGGATTCAAAGAAGTGATCATTTGAGCGTCCCATCTCTATTTTCTGTGCAACAATAGTTCTTGAACATTAAGTCATGGGCATAGTGACATTGGAATATTAACTTTTCAAAAGAAGAGAAAAAGTACTGTCCAAATTTCGCAATGACCATGGCCGATATTCAAGACTTGTTGAGATTAAAAATATGTAGAAAACTAAACTAAATGTATTTATCCATCCAAGCAATATTTATTTTATCTTACCAGAAAAGTTTTTTTTATAGCACTGTGTCTTACTTCTGCTCCGTGCCTAATGGCTTGGAACTGTGACATATCTTTCTTTGTGTGTTGTGTGTATTCTAAACGTCTCTCTTCATATGAAAACGAATATATTCCGAAAGTTCAAAACAATAAGTAACTGTGGAAGTGTGAAAGTTTAAGAAGAAATGAAGAGTGAAGAGAGACGTGTGTTTATTTCTATCTAGTCCTAACCTGACTATCCTTTCAGGTTGGCTTCCTTCACTATCACTTATTTTACGTTATTGTGCAGTGTTTCTACACTGTCTTGTTAAACCTTACTTCCTGTTCAGGTTATAAGCACCCAGAAAAGTTATTTGTTATAAAAAAAATTGTAAAAGATACTATCATTAACTTACACTCTCTGCCATCTCCCTTAAATGCTGCCAATAGGTGGCAGTATATGTTCTGGTTAAAAAGACTTATTGTGATGACTATTTATCTTAATTTTAACCATAAATAAGTTGGTATAAACTTAGTTTAGTAAAAATATTATATAATATTTGGAAGAAGGTATAGGAAAGGTGGATAGAAACATATAAAAGGGGGACAAACACAATATGGCCTTTACAATGAAAAGAAGAACACAGTTCACACTTTACACTGCTGCCAATGGACAAAGAGGTAATGGTTGTCTCTTAAAGAAAATTGATCGTCACCGCCCAATCCCCCGACCTAGGTTTTATTCTATCGGAACTCATCAGGGAGGAGCGTGAAACGCGCATTGGCGGCGGTGTAAAGTGTGAACTGTGTTCTTCTTTTCATTGTTAAAGCCATATTGTGTTCATCCCCCTTTTATATGTTTCCATCCACCTTTCCTATACCTTCTTCCAAATATTATACAATTATCTCATAAAGCAGAAAGAGGTTTTCCTTATTGAGTTATATCATTAGTAAAAATATTATAATTCAAAAAGTTGTTGAAAGAAACCACTCACCCTCTATGCAAAGGTACTTCCACTGGTGAGGGTCATTCTTGTAGGCTCTGGCTCGACGACATTCCTCAATAGGTATACGAGCTGCCAACCTCACAGATAAAGCATATTGGCTGAAACTGAACACACACATTTACATACAAAATTGATAGCATACATAAGATTTGGCCTAATATCATTTATCTATGAATAATTTGAAAAACTATTTTGTTTTGTTTGTTTGAGGAGCAACAAGAGTAGAACTGAAGCTATCCAGAAAACAGGGAGTACATGAGATAGTAGAGGAAGCAAGAATGAGAATGAATGGTATGGGCATTTAAAGAGGATGGCGAAAAAGAGAATGCCAAAGAAAATTATGGAAATGACATATGTAGGAAAAATACTCCAGGCGGGCAAATAACTGAAAGTGTGTAAAAGTGAGAGGAGAAGAATGGATACAACTAAAGGAAGAAGAATGGTGGAAGAATAAAAGAAGATGGAGGCATTTTAATAAACTGACGAAGCCACAGTTTAGAAACAGTTGATGATGAGTTCCAGCATACCATGATTATAATATGGGATATCCAAGTGATCCCAAAATTTCTTAGTAAAACTGGTTACTTGGAACAATGGATAGTAGATAATGTGGTTTTATTTTAGCATTGTGATTACTACCATTTGTGTTATAAGCCTATGTATTAATTAGGCTAAGGATGAGGGATGAGGAAGGTTGAATTTAGAGGAATTATACCAGCGTTTTGTGGAGCTAGAGTGGAAAGCTATTTAAGGCAAAAAACCCTCAGTACACTTGACAAAGATTCGAACCTCAATATCCCGTCATCGGCAGTCTAATCTATTGCAAGAATGATGCCTTAAACAATGTGTTCACCAAAGCGAATGCTATTTTGAAAACAAGCATCAATCATCTCTACTCACTCAAACTCGACGAAGTAGCGCAAGAATGCTAATAGGAGTTCCCCAAGCGTTTGTTTGTTCTCGGACTGGAAAATAGGAATAACTTCATGCACATCTATGTTCTGGACATCCGACTGCGGAGAAAACTTCCCCTGATACATGTCGTGAAGACACGGCAACACCGCTGGAGACACACCACCTACATAATACAAAACAAACTCATATAAGTGAGTCTAACTATCTAACAGGTTACGGTTTTTAAAACACTCCTGTAAATTTTGTCTAATGGGTCTACAATCAGAAGGTTGGGCCTGATCTTCATACGGAGCAGCACATGGCTCGATACTTGGGCTGGTTGGTATCACCTAACCATATCATCCTGGGAAAAACACACCTACTAGGGAGGCCCTGAAAGTGTGGTAGTTTCCCATTACTACCACAATGAACTTAAATGAGCAAGCACAAAAGAGCATGTAAATTTCACCGGGAAGGTCTCGAATACACCTTCAAGGGATCGTTTACCTGTCAAAATCGACATGGACCTCTATAATCTGTTTCATTCATTTTTTTTAAATTTAAAATTATTGTAAGAAAATTAACTGATCCTTACTGAATGCTTATTAATGACATTTTCTAAAACTTAATACTTGATTAAAAACTCTTTAGGTAAAATAATGTTTAGCTTTAACGGTACATAATTTAGTATATACTATATGTTATGTGAAAAGTTAGTTCTTTATTATAATTAGATATTTTTTTTATCATGAAGTAAAGTCAAAGATAACAAAGCTTTACACAGCCCTAGTAAAATTACAGCTTGTAAAAGACCAAATTAAATTTGAAACAAATGTTTGTGGAAAGTATTAACTGATAAGTATATATATATAAGGGAAAAGAGAAAAAAAAAGGCGGGTTTCATAATTAAAATATAAATTTTCTTTTCATGCAGTATACCTTGGGCCTGTTTAGCCAGGCAGCCCAAACAAGTCTCAGTGGGAGGGGGAAAAAACACTTTAATGTAAATTCACTCTTAGTACTAGAGCTGTGGAGTCTTGCGTTTTAAGCAATTTTGAGTAGAGTCGGAGTTAGAATCGGTAAATATGTATCAACTCTGACTCCAGTTTCAAAATAAAAACTTAACAATAACAAAAGCCTATATACAGGGTGGGCAATCCTGTCGCCAATCGCCACAGTTGGCGAATGTGCCATAAAAGTGTGATGAATTTGAGTCTGCCAGCTCTCACATCAAAATAAATTTGTTTCTTGATTATGTGTGCTGGGTGGACTTGAAATTTCCTGCGTTCCGCTTTCTGAATAAGTCATTGACTCAAAACTGCCATCCAATACTCCTCTCCACTTCCTTTCCCCAACACTTCACTTAATCTTTGCCTTCAGACAAAAGGAGTGTCAAATTTTGCATTAAGTAGTCTTATATTTTCAATCTGAACAATTTGTGTCCGAGGCCATTGTAAATGAGTAATCAAAATGTACATGTTTTGAATAACCTTGTTCAAACAATGTGTGTTGTTTTAAACGTTCAATTGAGCAATCTGATTGTAATTTTTTTTTTTTACATAATGTTGCGAATTTCACTTATAATTCACCACACCTGTGGCTACATTGAAAAATATGTTGCCTACCTCTGACCTAAATTTATAATACTATAGTAAATATATAAGTTTAATTTTATTCATTTTTAATTCTTTAGGACCAATATTTGTAATTATGAACGACAAATGTATACAAATATAAACTCATATTGCCAAAGAAACTACCCATAAAGTCATCTATATTTGAGCATTTTAAGGCAGAAAATTTGTTATTATTAATTAATATACTTTAGCCATTTATGAAGGAATCAGAATTGAAGGCTTGTCAAAAAGACTCCAGAGTAGGGATATGGCATCGAAAAAAAAAGTATTGATACTGTACTCAATAAAATTATCAGATAAAAAAAATATTGATATCGAAATGCACAAACTTTTCTTTTTCGTCTGGCTGGGGCACCTTTGAGTTAATTTAGTTCATTTAGTTCTACACGGCTTATTTTGTTAGTTCCTGATGACCGTGCTCATTGATAAAGAAAAGGGTAGTAGACTGGTCACCCACACTTGTCCCGTTGTCCGGCCAGCATCAGGATGTATTGATAAACAAAGGTGAAAGAACAGCTATGAAAAATGATGATCTAAAATGAAATTGAATGGTAAGTTGCATAAAATAAGTGGAGAATTGAGAAATAGTGTCATTTGTTCTTTCTCCACAGTCTACCCTAGGAAACCTTTAATCCCAGCATTAGTGAATATGACAAAAAAAAGTGGTTTATTTTGATACCACTCCGATACTGGAGTGAGAGTACTAATTTTAGTTGAGGTACGAGTAAAAATAACTATTATCAAAAGAAAAATATTGATATTAGTAAAGTATCAATACTTTTTTTCACATCCCTACTCAAGAGCCCTACTCTGTAAATCTGACTGGATTCAAAACCTCAATCTCCTAGTCATCGGCAGGCCAGTCTATTACAAAAGTGACACCTTAGACCACTATCAAAGAAGTGGGTGCTTCTAATTTAAAAAAAAAATCCCAGTGGCTTTGTTTCCAAACGTAGAAAAGTTACACTCACATTGTAAGAAATGTATGACCATGAGCACCAGAGAGTAGCTGGAGATGGTCATGTTCTTGGCATCATTGATGTTGTGCCGGTGTGCCCATAGTTTAACAACCAACACGAGTGGCCGCACCCTCCAGTCCACTGCGTACAGATATAAATCAAACCATCAGGTCTAGGTTTTTATAAATATAATTTAATTAAATTAAAGAGCTATATAGGGCTATGTCAATTATAAAAGGTGTGCGAACGTGAATCAAATATATAAAATAGTTTCAAAGACAAAGCGAAATTATAATGTGTTATGATTAAAAAAATATAAACTTGAAACAGCCACCAGCAACTCAGGGTAAGCATTTATAGGGTTCATTCATGTAATATTTAACTGTTCATGGATTGTGATGTACAAAATTGATCGGCATTATATTTGGTGCAGATACAGCTCTTCAAAGGAATGCGTCTTTAATTTATAATTAATTTGGGGTAGTTAACGTGCACTTTCTGGAACGATTAACTATGTCAGCAAATGAGAACGTCTATGAATGAGAGTGAAAGGGCCTACCAACATTGCCGGGAAGGGTATTTTGACACGCACCTTCCAGGGTTCTTTTACATGCCAAAATCGACATAGGACAAACATTTTTCTTACCCACCAAAGGAAATTGTACTACAGATTTTTATTTCTCAAGAAAAATAGCCCCCCCCCCCCCTATTGGACTTGAACCCACAATAAACGGGTCCTGAGGTGAACACTTTACCCCAAGACCACTGAGGTCAACTAACATATTTTATTAAATTAAATACAAACGCTGATATATGAATTATCCCGAGCAGAGAACAAATCCTGGATAGCTCAGTGGTAGAGCACCTTAATACAACCTCAGGTTTGATTCTTGTGTCCTGGTGTAATTTTTTTCAACTATAATTAAAATGTGTATAATTGGGGTCAGTACACTAGGCACACCTTTTTGTAAATATTTATCAATCTTTGCACTGTGATTAAAAAATAGTGTGGTATATGTTAATTGATGTTTCACCTTTTAAGGTCAGGGCTATTATTAACCTTTTTTTTTCAATGAAACTAAAATGTTTATCAAAAGATTATCAACAATTTTTGAAATATTTTATTATTGGATTGGTTTCAAAAACTTAGCATAAAAGAATATTCAACACAAATTTGAATTAAAATATTATCATAGTAAGTAAATTATTTTATTTTAACTTATTTTAAAAATAAAATATTTTATCATAATTTTTTAGGCATGAGATTCAATTCAAATTCAAGTTAGTCAAGATTTGAATTCAAGTTAAAAATGAAAATCTTTGATTCATACAGGCTTAAATATTTTACTTTTAGAATCTGGATAAGGGCCTGCCTCATCCCAAGGGTAAAACCTAAAAATGGGTAATACAGCTTTAACCAGATGTTGCACAGTGGAGGGGTTTTCTGTATTCCATTTATGAAACAGTGGAATTGAAACCAGTAAAATCGTGTTGACACATTTTAAAACATACAACAACACAGATTAAATATTGATTATTTTAAATGGTAAAAACTATTTAATTGATCCAATTTTGCTGTTGTCAAGAGAAGAATGTAGATATTCACACTTAGATAAGTTTTCTGTTTCAAGTATAAACTTGTATCCAATACCCTGGTTAAAAGACTATGAGATGGACACTTAATATCACCTTCAAATCAATTTTATATAAGAGATAGATTTAATATTTTAATTCTTAAACGAAACACCTAACCTATTAAGTAAAACCTGACTCACGCTGGGCATAACAGTGCAAAAGATGTGTGTTACGTATTCCAACTGAATTGTTACAGTTGAGGTCGACATCCAGCCCTCGCCGATGATCTCGAAACTTTAGGATAGGCACTTTGGCTTGAATTAGCTCAGGTTGTGTCACAAAATCTAAATCAAACATAATAGAAAAAAACCATAACAAGAAGTGTTTGTTAACTATAATTCATGTCAGAGTGTCTACCTGACTATAGTTTTGAAATTCCGGTATATTTCCATTTTCAGTATATTTTTTTAAGAAATCCACTATATATGAAAGGTACTCAGAGACAAGCAATGCATATTTCAAAATCATAAAATGATAAGACAGTAATGAGGGGTCTGTCATAATTAAATATTTTTACATCAAGAATTGAGTGTATTGACGCATATATTCTAGAATATACTAAGGATGGGACCCTAGAACCTACAAGGAATATTCATGGATTCAAGACTCAAATCATAATAATTTTTTTAAATAGGTACCAAGTTTGAGTTATTTTTTAAAAGTATTAAAATAGTTAAATAGTATCTTGTGGTTTAAACAAAAATAGTGATAGGAAAAACCTAACAACCAAACCCCAAATCATAAATTTACCATTTAATGTAAACAAAATCAGAAGTGAAGGAAAAAATCTTAGTTATTGGGAAAGTTAAACACTTATATGCTTACAATATTTTCTAAAATTCAAATTTTAATTGGGGATTTGATGGCAAAATGAAGTTTCAGATTTGAAAAAAGGTGGACCGACCCATCTTTAATACACGTGCATTCACAACACACAGACACACACACACACATTACATTTTTTGAATGACCTATACCACCGTCGACCTCGTCGGTCTTGGGGTCAAGTGCTCGCCTCAGGACCCGATGTTTGTGGGTTCGAACCCAACAGAGGCCAAAGGCTTTTTCTTGAGCGAGAAAAAATCATAGCTCAACATCCTTGTAGGGGAAGTAGAGCCGTTGGTTCCATGTGGCATGTAAAAGAACCCTGGAAGGTATGTGAAAATACCTCTCCTGGCAAAATTGGTAGGTCACTTCACCTCACTCATAGAACTTTAGAGGTACAAGGAATCAGCCTTGGTGGCGCAACTTCAAAGAATGATCCCTACAGTCAGGGATTTTCATCCACCACAAAAACTAATATCCCCACCACCCCTTGACAGCTCATACTTTCCACAAGTTATATTTTTGATAGTGAATTAGTTTAATAAATATATAGTAATAAAGATACAGAATCTTCAATAAAAAGAAAATATATTATGTTGATAGAAATTACTTGGAAATAAAGATAATTGCAGTTACCTAACATTATTAAAAATTAAGATGATAAAACCCAAAAACAAAATAATCTTTTAGAATGTAGACAAAAATTTAAATCCATTCAACAAAACTTTTTCAATTTTTGCATTTCATGTTCTAACACTTATGCCTCTTCCTTTACTTTCAGCAAAACTGTTCTTCTTTTCACTTCTAATTTTCTTATTTATGCAGATGCTGTTTTTCTTTTTTGACTTAAGTCTACTTCAATCTTTTTCTTCTTTTCAAACTTTTTCCCAGCAGTAACCATTATGAGTGATTAGCAAAGATGGGAGGATCAAGAGAAAGGAAAAGTATGCAAGTCATAAAAGGAGGAAGATTAATTTAAGGAAAGATGAAGACGGAGAAGTTTCATTAAACTGACCTTGCCACAGGTTGGAAAATATGATGATGATGATGATGATTATTCACACATTCATTTAAGTGTAATGTTCTGGGCTCTAGTTAAGATTTTTCTATAATTATATTGGAACAGCGTTAAAACAAATTCAAAACAAAAGAATGTATTTTCATTTTGTTAATTTCAAACTTCCGGGATTGGTAGACACCCTGCATGTACATGTGGGGGAAAATGTACTTGATAATTTTACCTACATACATATACAGTTGAACCTTCTTTAAACTAAATATCTTAACAAATCTTTGCTTTAAACAAAATTAGACAAGCAATGACTAACTATAAGACAAGCACAAAAACAAATAATTGCTTGGTGAAGTGAGAAATGTAAACGAGCAGTTCTTTATAAGAAACACCTCTTTTTGCATTTTGGAGTATTTTGTCCTATTCTTCTTTACCGATTTCCTTTTTTCTCCCTTTTGTGTCTTTATGGTCTACTCTTTTAGGAAGTTGCGTTGCGCATTTCACACTCCCTCCTGATGAGTCCAAGTAGAATGAAACCTAGGTCAGGGGATTGAGTGGAAACGATAGAGCCATTACCTCTTTATCCAATGGCAGCAATATAAAGTGTGAACTGTATTCTTTTAATTTTAAACACTGTAAAGCAAGTGAAAGGAAAAAGAGCCAACTAGAATAGTTAGTTAGGTTTTGCCTTTAGATAATCAATCATCAACCGTTTCCAGCCTGTGGCCGGGTCAGTTTGTAAAATGCCTTCATCTTCCTTTATCCTTACTATATTATTAATCCTTTAATTTATTCCATTTTTCTCCTACCTCTTTCTTGGTCTCCCTCACAGTCTTTTTTCTACATACTTAATTTCCATCATTTTCTTTGGCATGCTCTCCTTTTCCATCCTCATTACATGTCAATAGCATATAAGTCTCGCTTTCTATATTTATCTCATGTACTATCTCCACTCCCACTCGTTCCTGAATAATTTCATCCCTTATCCTGTTTCTCCTGGTGACAGCTAACATGCTCCTCACAAACTTCATTCCCATAAACTTTATTTTCTTAGTATCTCTTACATTCAATGTCCATATTTGTGGTGTATGTGTGACAATGGCTACAAAGTACACTCTGTACAACACTTCCTTACACTTCAAGGGTACTTCTCTTCTTCCTAGCAGGTCTCTTATGCACTTATAGAACAACTCTCTCTGCTGTCCTCTTCTCATTATATCCTCCCAACTTCTACCTTTTGCTTCAATAATGCTCCCCAGATAATTACATTCTGTACTTTCCCAGCTCCAAATGTATAGCTTTACTATGCCTTATCCTCTTCCTTCGCATTACCATCCCTTCACACTTGGCTAAATTTCACTCCACACTTTTTCACTTCCTCATTTCATTCCATCTGTTCCTGCACTTAATCTTCCTTCTCCTCCCAAACTATCAAGTCATCAGCAAACATCAAGGCTTTCATTCTTTCCTCGCCAAGTTTTCCTACCACTTTATTCAGGGCCATTTCCGTTACAAATAGTAGTGGTGAGAGGGAACTCCCCTGCTTCACTCCATTTCTTATTTGGAGCTACTCTGTCCTCCCCCTCTGTGTCTTAACACAACTAATAATTTTCTCTTACATGATTTTCACTCGTATTACAACTCCTCTTTCCACTTCAGTACAAACTTTTATTTATATCCATACTATAATATGCTTTTTCCACATTCATAAATACCATTACCAAGGCCTTCATAGTGTACTATATATATTCATTGTAAGGAGCTTAAGAATTTATGTGAACAAAATCAGAATTAAAGTAAAAAAAATTATACCCATCAGTTTGCTCTTGCGTAAAAGTTAGCCACGTTATTGGTTTCAGATAATTAGATCCAATCCTTTGTTCTTTATGATAATCAACCCGTTTACATGTTCCTAAATTTATATGTTGTCTTTCCTTATCAATTTTCTTGTTTGGTGTCCTCTTTTAAGAAGTAGTGATGTGCATTTTAAATGAAAAGAGAAACACAGCACACATAATATATTGCTGCTATGGGACAGAGAGATAATGCTGCCTTTTGAAGAAATTCAATTGTTACCTCCCAATCCCTTGACCTAGGTTTCATCTTTTCAGAACTCAACATTATCCTAAATTTATTTATGATCAGTAGTGAAAGTAAAAAAATTATGATTTAAATTTATTTATGTGTCTGAGCAAACGATCCTTGAGCAAATTAAAACTCAGTCATATCTAAGAGCAATACTGTCCCAAGATTGATTTATGAATATGGCAATTCTTTCAATAAAGTCAAGTAGCCTCTTATCCCGAAATCTGGATATCAGGGTTTGAAATCTTATTCTAGTGTTCAAGGGATGGTTTTCTCTTAAGGGTTTCTCACTCTCCCTGCGGACAAATGTGAAAACACATCCTTTGTAATTCTACCTTTCTTCATCCCTATCTCGTAAGCATATTTGATGTGTAAAACTCAAACAAGTACCAATACACTAGCAAAAATATTAATACAACAATTGCAGATGATGCTAAAATAAAAAAATGTTTACTCACCACAGCGCCTCAAGCACATGAGTAATTCCTCTAAATGACCAACTGCTTCGCTGCGTTGATCCATCTCTGTGTGTCGCACCAACAAGCACATGTCTACATCACTATTGTCACTGCCAAAACCACTTATCGTTGAGCCAACGAGGTACAAACCATATCGAGGATATGCACTCTGGTAACAAAAAAAAAGAGACACATAAAAAATTACACTTTTATAGTTATGGTTTAAACTAGGAATGCAACTCTATAATACAGTAGTTCTTGGCCTTTTATGCGCCATACCCTACCTTGGTACTTAAAAGAATGTGATGACCTCACCCCCTTCATTAATATAAAAACAAATATGATGTTGCAAGGTTAAAGTAAAATTTACAATTTAACAACAACAAAATTAGTTCAATCAGTAATACCACTTTAAATTTAGAATATTAGGTACTAACACAGTAAATTTAAATTAGTCTTTGTAGGCCTAGCAGCCCTAGCTCATTAAATTCAAGAAAAATCCATCAAGTGTGATTATAAGTTAGTGAGATCCTTGAGCTTGGTGTTTAATACAAATAGTTTTAATTTCAGGCATCAATTTAGTTAGCTTCAGTCTTAAGTCCCCTCGTTTTGTGATATCCAGTCGGTTTCTTTTTTTCTGTAGTAAATCACTTAAATCACTAAAACCACACCCCATCAACTATGAAGATGGGAATGGTAACACTAGCTCTCTTGCCAAACCAGTTGAATTTGGATATTTAGTCTGTCTCGTCACAGAACCACATAATAGTTGTATATAGTTTTTACAACCGTATCATTTTGAATTTTCGAAAATTCTTCTTGCTGTTTCATGCTCACTTTAGGTAAGTCCACTAGCAATGGCTGAGTTAGCCAAGATGGAAAATTCACGAAGAAAAATGAAAGAATTTCTTATTCTACTATTTTCAAAATATCACCCTATTTATTCAAATTGCACCCCACACTAAGAATAACTTCTCTAATCCCTCCAAAAATTAAAGAACATTACAAATTTGAAATTAACAAAATGAAAATACATTCTTTTGTTTTGAATTTGTTTTAACGCTGTTCCAATATAATTATAGAAAAATCTTAACTAGAGCCCAGAATATTACACTTAACCGAATGTGTGAATCAATCATCATATTTTCCAGCCTGTGGCAAGGTCAGTTTAATGAAACTTCTCAGTCTTCATCTTTCCTTCCATTAATCTTCCTCCTTTTATGACTTGAATACTTTTCCTTTCTCTTGATCCTCCCATCTTTTATTTGGTCTCCCTTGTGATCTTATTTCTACATACTTCCATCATTCTCTTTGATATTCTCTCTTTTTCAATTCTCATTACATGAGCATAATATCTCAGTCTAGTTATTTCTATCTCATGTACTATCATTTTATAGGTATTGATAATATATATCAAAAGTAAAAGCTTAAGGTCAAATGACTTGACATTTGAATATCTAATAGTTAAAGATATGCAAAAGGTGAGGTTATTTTTAGAGGAAATGTGGGGTTATTTTTCTCAAAAAGCGATAATATTATAAGCTGAAAGCAATATTATTTACATAAATATGAGTCAAATTATTATTTGTTAAAAAACTAGAATAAAACAGTATATATTTTTCATTCATATTGTGTATTTAACTATTTATTAACATATTTAGAGAAAAATCATAAATAAATACGCACAAAACATTTCACACTTAGTAATATCAAACTCAATAACTCAATATCTCAATATCATTACCTTCAAGTCTTACATATATTATTATCAATAATAGCACCAAAATATGTTGTCATAGAAAGCTACTATCAGATAATAATAAGAAAATAAAAATTAAGAGCCATATTTATAAATGTGCTTGCTTGGACCTATAGTGAAATCTTTTAAAGGCTGTAAACAAAGAATCGATCTATAGAAATTTAGGTATCGTAATGTGTAAAAGTAGAAATAGTTATTTTTAATGCTAACCTCAAATAAAAAAAAACTTAAATATCCTGAAAACTCATATTTCCTGTGATTAATTTTATACCCATAAAATAAGTAAAAATTGATACTATTCATATAAACAGCAGCCCTGGTATAGTGATTTCACCAGTGTTACTGCGTTTAAAATTATATTTCATGATGTGGTATTTGCCAAATCACAAAGAAATGGTGTTTATTTAGAAAAAAAGCTTAAACTCATGTAAAAATTTGTTTTATTGCAAATACGAATTTTGCGTGTCCCTACTAAAAGTTTATCTATTATATTTGGAAGAAGGTACATGAAAAGTTTATAGAAACATATAAAATGAACGAACATAATATGGCTTTTATAATGAAAAGAAGAATGTGGTTCACTTTACACTGCTGCCATTGGACAAAGAGGTAAATGAATGGCTCTTCAAGAAAATTGTTTGTTACCACCCAAGCTCTCGACCTAGATTTTATTATATTGAAACTCATCAGGAGGGAATGTTTAAACGTGCAACAAAACTTCCTAAAAGAGGAAACTAAAAAAACAAAAGGTAGGAAAAGAAAATTTATAAAGAATGATATGACAGGTCTTAATCTAATGGGTGCATAATACCCGAAAAGATCGGTTCAATATTAAATACTTCAAGCCACATTATCCAACTTTACCTTAACAATGAACAAGAGACTTCTCCAAAGCATCATTTTTTTCTTAAATGTCTCATTCGACTGTTGATTATCCGTAAATTTCTTCCAAATTCCTCGAGACAACTGAAATAATGATAAAATCATTTAAAATAGAAGAAAATCTAGCAGTAGATGTTCAAGGACTGTTTGAAAAAGGTATTTAAACTCTCCTGATAAAATTACATGTTTGTGGGGCAAGTTTTCAATACATTTACCTAAATAAAGGGAATATTTTGTTATCTATAGCTATATAGTTTCCGTGATTATTATACAAGGTTGTCTAATTAAATATGATAAATTTAACATCAAACTTTGGAGTACTTAGTTACTACATTAAATAATTATTTTTCTCTCATTTAAAATCATCCAAAACAAATTTAAACCTTGCAAAGTAAAATAACAAGAGTAGATCTAAGCAGCTGAGTAGAAAATTAACTTTAGGGGTTTTTCTCATTTTAATTTCAAAGCTAATCGCTTCAATGGCCAAATGGTCTAAGGCATGAAATGGAATGCCAATGATGGAAAGATCAAGGTTCAAGTCCTGTTTGGATGTAATTAGGGTGGTTTTCTCAATGTTTTCCCCACTCTAATGCGGGTACACTTCCTCTAAATTAATCCTCTCATTTATAACACAAAAGCATAATTAGTACATATGTGTACATCTCGAATGGGTGGTAAGATACGATGCTACAAAATAAAATATAATTCAAAGTTCACAGGCAAGGTATATGCATAAGAATTAGAACTGTATCATAGTTTTGATGTTTTCTGTCAAGGTTTGTCTAAATAGATAGAAACATATCTTATTTAGTATCAGTTATGTTAAAAGTGCATTTGAATTTTGTTGTCATTAGTAGGTCTTAATACCTGTTCAGGTTATACTCATATATGACTACTCTAATGAAGAAAGGGACTGATGTACCCCAAAATTTTCATAATCATATGTTTTTAATTGTGAACTTAGTGACCTACAATTTTCTGGTATGTGTGTAGGCCTCGCCCTTCTATCCTCTTTTCAATGTTTAATCCAATTACTCTGATGGGGTAGGAACGAGGAAGGAAGAATTTTAGAGGTAATCTACCCGCATTTGCGTGGAAGGAGTGTGTGAAACCCTTTGAAAGGTAATTTAACTAGAAAAAAAATGATTTAAATATGCAAAGGGAAAATATTTAAATTTATTAGGTAAATAATAATTATTTTCCTATCTGAAATATAAAAACATTAACCAACATGACTCAATAATTTATAATTTTTAGTAGCACCAAACATTAATAAAAATTTACCTTTTTTTTATAAAGTGTGTTTTAAAATCTATAGTGTTGTAATTATGAACCACACAAATAGACTATAATAATGTTTTAGTAGCACCAAACATTAATAAAATCTGCCTTTTTAAAAAAAAGTGTGTTTGAAAATATTTAGTCTTGTGATTATGACCAACACAAATAAACTATAATAATGTTTTTAGTAACATTAAACATTAATAAAACTTGCCTTTTTTCAAAATAGAGTTTGAAAATCTACAGTGTTGTGATTATGAACCACACAAATACACTATAATAATGTTCAAAGGGTAGAAGACAAACAACATGAGTTTGGCTTGTCGCTTTTCTCTTTTAATTTTTCAATCTGAATTAATCATGTTTTTTTTTAAATATCTAATGAAAAGAGAACTCAATCTGACTGAAACTAATTATCTTTAAAATGGAGTAAGGCAAATAATAAATGACCCATATGAACACATTTTTTTTTAAAATACCAATACTACAGATTATTTTTGTAATATTTAAAATAAAATAAACAAAATGTAGCTGATCAACCAGCCCTAATTATTTCCATGTGATTTGTAACAAGTATTAAGGGTATCAAGTTGGTAACCTTACATTGTCCCATTCACCTCCTGTCAAAAGCTCTTTAGGTGTTTCCTTCATCTCCTGCATACGATTTCTAAGTAAACAAAAGATCAAACAAGACATTAAATTATACATGTAAAAATCTATTTTTCAACCAATTAGTTTTTTTTTTAGCAAGATAAAATAGCACTGGTTATATAGAAGGTTTATTCAATGTTTATTTTCAGGTGAGGGGTGAAAAGTCAATTTTTTTTTCAATTCAAAGCAAACTCAAATCGAAGCTCAATATTTTTTTTTCCTTAAAAAAAAGTGTGGTTATTTATATAACTTTAATCGTAAAATTACTTTAATATGTTTTTCACTGCACTATTGTTTGTAATATTTTGCTATATGCTTATTAATCATGTTAATATTACAGCTTAGAATACAATTGCTTCAGATTTGATACGATATGAATATTAATTTGTAATGTATAAAACAGCTCAGAATGGCAATAAATGCCAAAATATTTAATATTTTAGCTGTTAATATTTTTATTTGCGAAGCTTTGTAATTGTCAAAGCAGGAATTGTTTTTGAAGCAAAGTCGAAGTTAATATTCGTTTCTTAGCCAAGTCGAGGTTGTGAAGCTATGCACAATGCCATTCAATTACTTTATAATGTTGTGTTATGTAACGATCAATTTAAAATTTACATTACATTTACCTTGAAAAACAGCACCCTTACCTTAACCAACTACAATCTGGCCCTATCTAATAAGGTGAACCATAGTTTAAAACATTAAGGTAAAGTTACAACCCTCTCAAGGTTAACAAAGTGTAAAAAGTTGAGAATAATTTTCCTTAAATTGAACCTGAATGTATATTTTTATCCTAAATAATTTATTTCTGTTGTTGAGGTTGACATTTTTTCCTCAAAGTGAAGTAATACTGATACTGATTAATACTGATTATTGGTGGTTAAGAACCAGTTTTAATTATAGACTGGACTTAACAACAACCAGGCCCCAGACCAGTAAGCTAACATTTAACTAAATGTATGAATGTTATAATGAATAGGAAGGAATGTTAACTTTTAGTTACTATTTGCATTGTATATTAATCTTTATATTTATATTTCCACTTATGATAATACATTTTTCCAAAATTCAAATTCGGTTATGGGATTCAAATGTAAAATGGAGATTCGTATTTGAGATTCAGATTCAATAACCCAACTCTACTAGGCTGTAATGACAGTTTCACCATACTTGTAAAGCATGGGCGGAGAGAAGCGACCCGACTGGTTACGTCGCTTGTTGTGGGTGTTATTCCCTCCTCCAGTGTACACGGACTGGTCATGCCCATCACTGCGTCGAGGCTGCTGCGGAGCCTGCTGCTGTTGCTGCCCGTAGATGGGGTAGCCGTAGAATATTGGGGCAGGCGGCGGGGGCACGTGATGGTAGAACTGCTGGGCTGAAGTGATGGGAGGAGGAGGGTGCGGAGGAACGGGCGGCGGGGTTTGGTAGCCATTACTGCTCGTGCTGTTGCTGTAGTGTGGCAAGTTTGTGTTTGAGTAAACCTCATGGTAGACACGTCTGGCAATACATAAACATCCAGTTAAACAGAACAAAGTGGATTTGTCTATAAACCATGTATCGGATTGCAGGAAATAGGATTAGGTAAAAAAAAATAAGATAATTGAAGCAACAAAGGATTATAGCTAACATGATCACGATATAAATAAATATATTTAATTAATAATGGGTAAACATTTAAAATGTTATATATCAAATATATGAATATTTTATGAAAAACAAGAAATATTTTCGCACCATGTTTTACTACCCGTTTGGGCTACATGCATCTGTGTCAATTATGTTCATGTGTTAGAGAGAAGGCTGAATTTAGAGGAAGAGTGCCTGGATTTGCATGGATGGAAAGTGGAAACCCACCCTCAATACACTTGCCACAAAGGATTAGCAGTATTTAAAACTTTAATAATGACACTTGAATCACATGTTAAAAGGAAATGAAGTGTCGACAAAGTCACGTTCAAGAAGTTAAAATTTAATGTTAAAGGTTTTAGATATTTTTTTTCCCCATTGCATGCTTTCATTTTTGTTTCCTGGATTTTGTCATACTGGTGTATTTTAATGTATTGAATGTTTAACTCTGTAATGTAGCCAAATGCATTTTTTTTTTAGAAAAATGAAACTTATGACAAATTTAAGATCAATATTACCTGCTTTGGTGGCCGCATGGTCTAAGACAACTCTTGTGTTAGATTAGACTACCGATTATGGGGAGATTGGGGTTATAATCCTGGTTAGGTATACCGAGTGTGGTTTTTTTCCAAAATGGTTTTCCACTCTCCCTCCACACAAATAGGGGTGTACTTCTTCTAAATTCGACCTTCCTCATCCATAGCTCAGTAGCGTAATTAGTACATAATGTGTGTGTAGCCTGAAGAGGTAATAAGACGCAGTGAGTCTATAAAAATTAACTTTAACTCAAAATATTCGATGAGGTGTGGTTAAACAAAAAATGTAAAAGGTTTAATGTCTTCAAATAGTATAGAGCTTTGTAGTCAAAAGTGTACTAACCTCTACTGTATTTCATAAAACATAACAGTTTCAGAGAATTTTACATCCATTACTGTTTGCAGCTTAAGGCCTGGGTCGGAGTTTTTATTGAAATCATATATTTTTCCACTACCGGGGCCTGTTGTAGCTTCATATGCCTTATAATATAACTTAAGACTAGAACTGGCACAACATCCAATCCCCGGCCGTTACTTTATCAATGTGAAAGGGTAAACCCATATTTCACCATTGATAAATTTTCGGCCATGCCGGGAATCTAACCTGTGACCCTTGACTCAATAGGCAGACACGCTACTGACTGAGTTAAGGTGTCGGACTACCACCTTGTTCTATATTAATTCTAGTATAAACTGTAATACGAAAATTCTTACGTTAAAGAAAGTTTTGGTTTAAATTAGGAGGGATAGCCAACAAACTTACCTTAGTGTTAGTGAAAGAGAAACTGTTTAGATAAAACACTATAAAAACACATGTGTTCACTATCACAGACACCTTCTTCAGGATGAAAGACTGATGCTCTTGGTTGGACTGTAAAGCAGTATAGATAACAGCACTTGGATTACAGTGAAATAATAGCTGGAAAACAATCAGCTGTTGGCAGTCAATTTCGCAGTCACTTTTCTAAGTGAAGCTATAAATTTGGTTGGTCATGTTAAGAGCAATTTTGTTTTATATTTAAATTTTATATTACATTAAGACATGAACATTCTTCATTATAAAAGTGACCAATTTATTCTTTGTTTCAAACCATGAAAAGTGAAAATAAATAGTTATGGTTTTTTCCCCTATAATGTTTTATAATGCTGTTATATTCCTTACGATTACTCTACAATTTATTCTTTTGGCCTGAAGAAGCCGTCTGTGACAGTGAGAGCTTGTTTTTTTTGTTCTTTTTTATTCCAATGATTTATATATCACTAAATGTACTGGCTATCCTTTCTAATCTAAAACAGGTGCCCTATGGCTTTGGTCCAAATAACTTAGTTTTTTAATCAAACATTGAAATGAGGATATAAGAATGAAAGAAGAATGGATCGAAGGGCAAGTCCTACACACTTATAAACAAAATTTGTAGGCCTTGCCCTTCTATCCATTCTTCTTTCAATGTTTAATTCAATACTGATGTTTGGTGCCATTTTTCCTTTGTTTAAATAACTTAGTTTGTAAGACCTTGCCAATAATAATCTAGCTCCGGTCTCTTAGAAAAGTTAGCAGATCCTTTACCAACTGAGCTAAAACATCTACGACATTAACTACGGTTTGGAGACGACTTACTTGACACCTTTTCCAGAGTCTCCGCTGGAGGAGTTAGTCGAAGAGTCCTTACAGTTTTCCTCTAGGTTTGATTGGTCCCCTTGTTGAAGTTTGATAGGGGTTGGTGACCGTGACGAGAACCCCGAATCTGAGTTATATGTTGTGTCCGACATGTTGGTATCCTGTTGCACTGTACATCGGGGTGGCCTAGAATACACAGTCCGGACAGCTGTTTCAACTTCTTGGCTAAACAGTTTTCACAGAAAGTAACAAACATTAAATTGATTAGTAGGCTGAATGAAATGCAGATTAAATTGATTAATTTATTACACAAATAAAACCAAACTACCTTAATTTTAAATATGAATCGACCTTTTCATTCCAAATAGGACCTATAATAGGGCTGAGTTACAATTTATGTTAAAGTTTTCCCATATACTTAAATCATTGTTTGGACTAGGAGAAGTAATTATAGATAGAAGACCAAACTGGCGTGCACCCTAGGGGGTTGTGGGATAGGTCAAAATATCACCCTCTATAAAAAAAAAACACACGTTTGTCATAGACATGAATATTAAAAACTTTTTTTTTTGCATTTTAAAAATGGTTAAAGACTCTCTTGACATTTTTCAAAAAATGCAGTGTGCCAGTTTTTTAAAACAGCCATATCTTGGAATTTTCAAAGTTGATGGATTTACATTTTCTTCGTGACATCTGACTCCTAAGTTGATTTTAAGAATATCTTATAGCTTGCAAAAATATTTATTATTATTATTATTATTATTAGCACCGCGTCTTACTACCCGTTCGGGTTATACGCACTTATGCTAATGTGTAATGGTAGGGTGATCGTGAGATGAAATGAAGGACCTACAGTTTAACGTGGAATCCGAACCACGGTGGAGGCCTGGCATTCCCCACATATTTAATATTAGCTGTGAATTATGTATTAATATAAATCAAGGCTTATAAAGGATAAACTAATATTGAATAAATTACAAAGCATGCCCTTTTTACAACTGAGTAACAGGGAAAATAAATAGCACCATGAAAAAATTTATTGAGTAATAGTAAAGTTGATATTTTAACACTTCATGTTTATCACTTTTCTCAGTGAAGCTTAAGTTTGGTTGGTCATATTAAGAGCAATTGTGTTTTATATTTTGATGTATATTACGTTAAGTCATGGCCAGTCTTCATTATAAAAGTGACCAATTTATTCTTTGTTTCAAACCATAAAGAATGAAAATAAATAGTTTTTTCCCTAAAATGTTTTATAATGGTGTTATATATTCCTTTCAATTAGTCTACATCTGGTAATTGTTAATTTATGCCATCAATTTACCATATTTCTTCGATTCTAAGATACCATCGGTTGTAAGACACCTTAATTTTTCAGTACCCCCAACAGAAATAATCCTTGATCCTAATAAAATAAATGAAAAGCTAAGATACTTTATTTATGAGAAATATTTTTATTATAGAATTAAATCTACTAACAACAATATATTTTTTTATCAGGAGTTGTGTTATTTTCACTCCCTTCTAAATCAGAATCAGTCTTATTCTTCTGAGCTATCTTCTTTATCTTCACTATCCCATGATAAATAATCTTCTGAACCATCAAGAGCATTGGTCAAAAAAGAAATGTGATTCTAGGACCCCATCAATTCTAAAACGCATCCTGTTTTAGACACATTCAAAGGGGGGAGGGGGGGGGGAATATGTCTTAGAATCGAAGAAATGAGATATACCAGATTGGAATAGATCATGTTCAATGTTTCTTTAACTTCTCAATTTTTTTTTAACTAGCAATGTAAATCATCTTTGATAATAATTTGTATTACTGTTTTACTTACAATTATGCCTTTCACTTATAAGAACTATAAGAGATGAACACAATCAGTGGAGTTTAGTAGATACACTAAAGGAAGTTTTAGTTAAAAGATTGGCACTCAAGAGCGGTGGACAGTTTCTAAAATCTACACTGAATCGGTGATCTCCAAGCAGTAGGACCAAAATTCCAAGTACAATAGTGCGTCGATGAATCAAACAAGTTATTCGAAACATCAATCATTCAAATTTAAACCTGAGGGCAGAAAATAATCGATCAGCATTTTATGTCATTATTGTTTTAAATAATAAGTGCTGCGCTGCAGTGGTGCACTTTAGTGATGAGTCATCTACAGTCAATTCACCATAGGAATGATGGTAAATGACAGCTAGCAGAAGATTTTTACTACATACAATGGTGGAAAATCAATAGTATGGAAATAGTTGTTTTTTTCTTAGTCGACCCTAATACATTATCAATCGAAATATTAATAAACACTTCACTATAATACTTCCATTTGGATTAATATATAATTTTTTTTTGTAACTTATTAAAAGAACAAAAAGGATTAATAAAAGCATTATGCTTTTGGTTTCGTAATTGTGACAACAGGATATATTATAGCCAATGAAATAATAAATTAAAGAGTATTGTATTCACAATTTTAACTTCTTTTAACTGTCCACCAACAAAAAAAATTTTCATAACATAGAGAAAGGGTCATACAAAATATTAAGTTTCAAAATAAAAGTTTTTATTTTATAAACAAATGCACATGAACATGATTTGTATGACAGCATAAACAACCCTTATTTCAGCAAGTTCACCATCTTAATTTATGATGAGAAGGCAACCTTTTATGAAGCTTTCGTTTGTAAAGCATTTTTTAAGTGAGCTACAAACAGCACTTCATCAAAAAAGAAAGATCTAGAACAGTTCACCGTCAATTCAGTGACAAATTGACTGAACAGCAGTGTTTGATTGTCTGGGGGAAGGAAGGGAGTGTTTATGTTGGGGATTCGATCACTGCTTTTTGTGCGATATAAATTATTTAGGATGGTAAATCCAGTTCTACTATAAAGTTGATATTCATAAAATAATTTATTTGACATGGTATGTGCCCTGTTTATAACAATTTGATTAACTAAATGACCTTCAATCCTAATTAGTTAGGTTGATTGACTCTCTAAATATAATTTGCTGAAAATATAATTCAGATAGTATTATTAGCAGAACATACTGGTATAACAAATTTAAAATTATAGGTTTAGTAAGATATAAAATGACACACAGCATAAAAAACCTCTACATTAATTATGTTAGATTAATTGATGATGTAGTTATAAAAAATATACATAAAAAATAGTTTGCAAACTATCCCAGACAGAGCAAGGTTTTTCTTAAAATTGTTTTTCTGTCTAGAATGAAAGAAAAGTGTCTCAGTAAATCAAATCACAGGACTACAGGCTCTTTATTGTTTGATCATCTCTGTTAAATACTTATATGTAAGCCTATGTATTAAAAATAAATGTAAGCCGAAAACACTGAGTTAGTGGCGAGTTTAAAGCAAATCAATAGTATGTTTAGATAATGACCTACACTCATAAAACATTTTCTACTAGGCCTAGTTTCTAAACTAAATGAGAGACAGGAATTTTAAATAAAAGTAAACATTGATTTAAATTATATGGTCTTAAATTTAATGATAAAGAGTAAGCTATTTAAGGTGTCATTATAACACTAGCAAGCCATTTTGTTATTTCTTTAAATGATTTAAAAACAGTATTTAAGAACTGGCTAGCATAAAAACAAAATGATAAAATTTAAACATAATAAAAATAAACGGTCAATTTTTCTGATGAAATATTTTACCTCGGTAGTATCTTTTTACATTAAAGATTGTTGTGATAAAATTATTCATTTCAATGTTATTTCATAAACAGTATTTTATACCAATGTGTTTCATAGTTTTTAATGTTTCAAAATTGATTTATGATAAAATAACTATACTAAAGCTAGTCTGCTAAACTGTGGCTTGAAATTGAAACATATCACAGAACCTGTCAATTCAAGTGAAAATTGCTTGAATAACATGCAGCCAGTTTTCTTTTGTTTTTTGGACAGGTAGTAAGATGCAATGCAAAAAATATATATCTATGTAAATATGTGTATCTAATTGTACATATTTTTAAGAGTAATAAGAGTATAAATAACAATATATGGTCATTTTTAACACTATAAATTATAACTCAGAGGATCTTTCTTACCTGGCCATATTTTTATTGTTCCACAAATTCTTTTTGCCATTTTGATTATTGTGTGGTTGTCGATAAGCTGGATGACTAGGAGGTGGCATGACTTGGACATTGTTGCTATGATGATTTCCACGCTCCCTCCACCCTCCACCCCTCCCTCCATGACCATGTTCGTAACCTCGGTTAGTGCGGATTGGAGGCATCTCGATGCCCATTAACTGTAGCAAATCAATCGAAGGACCCAGATGGGGATTGCTGCCAAAGATGTGGTGACTCTGGCGGTTGGCGTTGCTGCTGTATTGCTGATGATTCTGTTGTCCCGTCAAATGTGTATACACATAAGGTGGGAACATCGCATGATACATCGCCCTTATAGATACCGTTGGAAGGGCAAATATTTCTTGGTCAAATAAGAGCAGTAATTAATTACAATTTCACTAACTTGCTCCACTCTAGTCACTTTAAGATGATTAAAATTTTCACTTCAAAGTTTTTCAATGGGCAAAAGGTACAAAAAACACTGCTATATAAATGTTATGCTTCACATCAATACATGTAAGATAATAAAATTTACAGCTCAACATTGGTATATATTTGAATTCCATCTAGACCTATAGCATGTAAAATAAAATGTATTCACAAACAGAACATGGTGGATTAACTAATTACTGCAAATGTATTCGCGCAAAATTTATATGAAAGCTTAGCAAGCAGTCATAAACATGATGCCCATACTGCTACTCGTTTGGAGAGTGCAATCATCGAGTTAAATGTGGTCAATTAACAATCATAGATTTGTGCCTACTGTCGAAGTTTTAATAAATGTGTCATTCTATATCGATAAAACAAAGGCTTGTGAGTTTGTTTTCGTTTGGCGTGTTCTAAGAGTCACACTACCTTCGACAACCCGTATAAATATATCACAGCTTGGCATAAAACAGAATTTAAAGCAGCGGCCGACTTATTCTTGATATGGAAATATTAATTTAAAGCAGTCCATATAATTTCTGAAAGAAAAAAATTTTTTAAATCAAAGCAATGTTATAAATAAATGAAGCACTATCAATATAATAAGAGATACCTAAAATATTTCAAAGAAATAAATAAAATATGGGCGTATGTTGGCGTATAGCTTGAATGGATAATAAGATTTAGAGCTAAAAAATAAAAAATAAGGACATAGTTTTACCACACACTTGGGTGTGAAGTGTAGTGAATCTGGTGAGTGATACAGCCAAATTAAGTTAATTTGTGCCATGTTTTAGCACCCATCCGAGCCAAAAGCTAATAGGGTAAGGGTTATAAAAGAAGAATTTAAAGAAAATGTAACTATTTATTTGTACTTGAATTTGAGTGGAAATCAATTTAGGAAGAGCCATCCTCAGTACATGGTGTCTACTCGACTTACAAATGAAATTCCTGACATTTTCCCTGATTTCCTCTGATCATTTCCTAAAATTCCCGACTCAAAAGTATGTCATGTCACACCCTCCAAATGCCCCCCTCTTCTACCCTCAGTTTTTTATTAATCTTCTTTATAAATAATAATAAGTTTAAAAATTTAAATGAACATGTTTTTTTAATTTGTATGAACATAGTCTACTAGGAATTAGAAAATTATAAAATATATTACACAGCTACAAACAAAAAGAGACAGTCTGAATCACATTGTAATTCACTGATTTAATGATTATTATATTAACGATATTTCATATTTTGGGTAAAACAACCTTTACCAGATCCCCGACTTATTCTAGTTTATCCCGGCTAGTTCCAGTTTTCCCGGATGGCAGATGTCGGTATATTAGGCTGAGACTTTATTCCTGACCTCCCAGTCACCAACAAACCAGACTAGAGAAGAGCTCGACATTTAGGGCCATACATGCAAGAATGAGCCTGAGTAGATGCTTGGTGTGCCGTTGGTGTAAGTAGTGTGTTAGTATGGGTAGACGTTGAGTACCCACAGATTGTGCTTGGGACCAGGCTATCACACTACTCCCATTATTACATCATTTCTTGTAAAAACTACTATGCAGCTTGACTTAGCAACAAAATCAACGCCACCATCACCCACCGAGCATTCACGGAGCATCTTCTCAGGCTCGTTCTTGCATACAGTCCTCAGTCCTCATGATTACCGGTGCAGGTCAGATGAAATCAAAAAATATACAAAATTACACTTAAGTCTGTACCTACTTTTTTTTTTAGCGTTAACTCTTACTACCTGTTCAAGTTATGTACTTGTGTACTAATTACGCTAATTAGTGAGGAATGAAGAAGGTTGAATTAATAGGAATTGTGCCCACATTTGCATGGAGGTAGAGTAGAAAATCATTTAGGGAAAACCATCCTCAATACACCCAACCAAGATTTGAATCCTGATCATTGGCATTCTAGTCTATTGCTATTTTCTAACTATCAGTTAAGTTATTTCTATGAAAAGTGAACTAGTTTGCCAATTTTAAAGTCAATAAGCACTAAAGTGCAATCTCTTGATAACAAACACTTTCCAGGATCAAAAAAGTATTCATGATTAAGAAGTGCTTATAATTTGGAAAAATATTTTAAAAAAAAGCATAGCCCTTCAACCGAGTTGAATCTAAATGAACCTAAATAAAATATAATGTGTATATTAACAACAACAGTCTAATTACAATCTGACACCTTAGCTAAGTCGGTGTGTCTGTCTACTGAGCTAAGGCTCCCAGGTTCGATTCCTGGCATAGCCGAAAAATTTATCTATGATGAAATGTGGGTTTACCCTTTCACAGTGATGAATTAACAACTGGGGACTGGATGTTGTGCCTGTCCTAGTTTTAAGTTAGATTATAAGGCATATGAAGCTACGACAAGTTTATCAAGCCAGTAGTAGAGAAATATATATATATATGGCTTGGATAAAAAAAAACTGACCCAGGCCGTAGACTAATGGATGAAAAGTAAAATCTAGTTATTGTATTGTGCAGTATTGTACGCAGGATAATTATGACAATTGATGCATTATAAACAGGACAATACACAAATAAAATGAGATTTCAACAGTAGGTCTATATGTGTGCACGAGCACAGACAAAACTGATGGAACAACCCCTGTTGAAGGCTCAGAAGAGGAGAAAGAAAGGTATGACGACGTTGAAGTACCATAGTCATTACCGCGTAGCCTACCTATTTTACAAACTTATAGGTAGAGCGGGAGTACAGTCTTGCTTACACTTCTTTGTGCGAGACAATGGCATTCCTGACACTACTATAGTAAAATACTACAAGTGGACTGGTGTTTTCAATTTCCATCTACTGTTTGGAGATTTTTATTTATAGATATGCGTCTTTAGGCGTGTCTACATACGTTATTTGGAAGTTGTTTTACTGTAAGAACCGGGGAAATGTACACTCTAAGCTCTTTGCTATAAAGAATAATCAGCTATTCAGAGGTGTCCGTTAAGGGAGATTTCACTGCAATTTGTTATTGTCACGTTATTACTCAGAAGTAACATGACATTATTTAATGTGTGATTTTTCAAGAACATGAAATAGCCAAATCTGATAAAGAAAAATAAGCCACTGGGAGAATATAGAGATGATTGAATTTTGCATGGCAGACTGTGACTCTTGCAAGAGCCAGTATAAAAATTTTGTTGGCAATAAAAATTAAGCTTTTGTTTGGGCAATTAAATTTCCATACAATAAAGTAGAAGCTGAAGAGGGATGATTAAATTCAACCTGTAAAATGGAGGTTAAATAGAGGAAAATAAAAAGAAAGTGTAAAATTAAATTTAATAATAGCACTCATTTGATAAGGAATTAAATAGCCTTTAACATTGTGTGGGAAGTGATTGGACTAAAATAAAAAAGGCAAAATGTGTTATGTATCTTATCGTGCAATTTATTAATGTGAACTTTAACTGAATTAAATTTGCTAGCTCGTCACTCTTGTATTAGACTGGATTTGCGGTGAAAGGAGACCTGGGTTCAGATTCCAGCCAGGTGTATCTTGGGTGTTTTATTCCTAAAAAGTTTTCACTTTTTCTCCCCACAAATGTGGATAAATTTCCTCTCTAAGTTCTAGCTTCTCAACTCCAAGACACTAGCAAAATTAAATATGTATGCGTATAGCTAAAACAAGTTGCAAGATGCCGTGAAAATTTAAAGTAAATATGGGCCTGTAACCATTTTCACCGGTTAGACTTTTCAAAGGCAATTACTGGATTAGAAAGTATTACATTATAAATCATTTTTAGAACTACATAAAAATCTCATGCACACTATCTTAAACAGTTACCACTGTCCTATATATTAGAACCAGGAAGTTAAACAAATATTTATTGGTTTTGGTTCTAGTTTTTCCAATAAACATTTTAAGGTTTTGGTTCCAGTTAGAAAAAAAATAAAGTTCTGCTGCTGGTCCTTTTAATCGTTTATTTAATAGTTACACTACCACTTTGGAATTCTTAAGTAAAAAAATATATTAAATTGGCCCCTAATTTACAACATAATTTTAGAATGGTTTTGTAATTTTAAAAGGAGATTGTTTAATATATTTTTAACTGCCTCATCACAAAAGAATAATCAAAATGGGTTTAAGGTAATCTTTAAAAGTAGTTTCATTTCATTTTCCAATTAATGATTAAAACTTTTTTTACTATTTGTGTTTCCAATTGAACAAATGCACAAATTAAATTATCTATTGTTAGTTTGATGCAGCTAATTACCAGCTAATTAATAAAATCTCATAAAGATAAGGAAATTGTAGGCCTGAATATGATTTTATTCCATTTGTAAAGACCACATTTGTAAAATTTGTATTTCCAATAACAAAAAAAGTACACATTAAATTATATGTTATTTTGATGCAGTTAATTACCTACCAGCTAATTAGTACCATATCATAAAGATAAGAAGAGTGTAGGGCCTAAATTTGATTTTAATCCATTTGTCAAAACAAAATTTATAAAAATTGTCTCTTTGTTATGTTTATGTATAAAAAAAATATTTTGGGCTTGGCTAATAGGCTATTAAAATATTGTTAGAGCATTAATCTCACTTTCAATATGGACATTTTTAGTTCTGAGATGTTAAAAACTTACTTTCTTGAAGATCCTTAATTTTTTTAGACAAACCAAACAGAAGTAAATTAATTTAAATGGTGGGGAGGAAGAAAAGTTGTTTAGGTAAGCTAGACTTTGTTCACACCTTTATTTGTTCATAATACAATTAATTTTTAGATTAATTTAATTTCACGTATTAAAAAGGTCAGTTATTATCTTTTTTTTTCCAAAAATATAGGGTGAAGTGGGGTAAGTGCAACCACGAGGCAAGTGTGGTCACGGGCTATAAAAACCTATTTAAACATAAAAACTACAGCATATGTTTTATAAGACCCTTTTTTACATTTTTTACTTCCACCAGCAGGTTAATCTAAGAAATTGTTTGTTTTTAATTTGAAAAAAAACCCTTACATTTCACCGTTGAATAAGAGTGGCGGACCTAAAATTTGCAGCCTCTTAGTCTTGAACCTTAACACTTAGGCTATTGATTTTTATGTTTTTAGATCATTTTGATGTGTAGATTTATGTCATGTGTTTTATTTTGCTTTAGCATGTTTCTGTAAGAAATTACAGCCATGGCTGTACTTCCTTCAGTGATTTTGCTCATGGAGCAGGTGCAACCCATGAGCCCGGGGCTATTGTAGCCACTCGGCCCGGGTTATTTTTTTTACACTTTTTTTGTTTTTTTATTAGTTTAGTTTGTATTTAATATTATTTTGCTTGCTCAATTAGGATGTAGAGGATAAATTCACTTTTCAGTGACATTTGCTTCATTAAACATTCAATAAAAGACCAAATACATGCAAAAAGAATAATGTTTTCATAGGTTAAATCTAGGTTAAGTTATGAAACAAACTTTCTAAGTTATAATAAAAACAAACATTTTTTTTACAATATTGAAGTGATTTTGGGTTTCTGAAAAGTTCAAAGAGCCAAAGTGCTAATCCTTCAAACATTGAAAATAAAAATAAACTTTTTCTTTAATTGAACAAAAACTTGTGTAACATGCTTGGTAGTCCAACAAACATGGAGAAAATATCTACAGTAGTCCCATGGCTTCTTTGGTGCTGACTGACAGATCACAGCCGACTTCTGACAGTCAACATTTAGGTATATACCTAAATTTTGACCGTCAAAAGTGACAGCTGCTAAACACATGTTTTTGAGATCATATGGTTCGGCGTAGGGATACAAAATTTGGTCTGGTAACTTTTCAAAGTAGTCAGCTGTCAGCTATGAACTGTCAGCCAGCACCAAAGAAGCCATGGGGCTACTGTAAGTAGCCTATCATATAAATAAATTTATTAATATGTTATTTATAAAGATTTTGAAATTTTACAGTTTTTGTGACCTTTTGTGTTTTCCATCAGGAAAAAGTTTGTAACATTTGACAGAATAAAGATTTTTTAATTATTCAAAAACTGACAGAATCTGTAAAAAAAAATGGGCTAAAATACTCTTGCTCCAGTGTTTCTTTAGGAGCACTCTAATATATTTATTTTAGCACCGCGTCTTACTACTCGTTCGGGTTATACGCTTTAAGTACTAATTACGCTAATGGATTAGGAATTGGGAAGGTTGAATTAGAGGAAGTGAACCCGCATTTGCCTGGAGGGAGAGTGGAAAACTATTTAGGAAACCCCCCCCCCCCCCCCAGTTCACCCGACCGAGATTCGAACCTCAATCTCCCCATTCTCAGCATCGGGCTCAACACGACAAGCGCGTTAGCCAACTACGCCACAGAGGCGGGTAGCACTCTAATATAGAATTACAGGCCCTGGCTGCATTTGCCCCGACCTCCAGGGTAAATGCAGCCACGCAGCATGTCAAAAAAAATTCCTAGAACAAACACCATGCAATTAGAAAAAAATATATGTGCCAGAAATTCTATTAAACAAGGACAATGCATGCCGAGTTCCTAGTTTCATATTTCTGCTTGCAATAACAATTACATGCAAATTGAGTCCATAAACCAACTATGCCAAAACTTGGCTACACTTACCCCACTTCACCCTATACTTCTTTATTTTTAACGTGTTTATATTTAATATAACTATTATTTTTAAAAGAAATAGGCTATATAGGCTATTTTAATGGTATTTGGGTAAATAAAATGTTTTAATTAGTTAAATAGACCTATGAATCAAACCCAAAAACTGATGGATTTCACATAAATTTAAATTAGTGTTTAGTTATAGATATAATTTTGAAACAATTTAATGTCAGTTAATATAAGCCTACAATAAATAGCCAAGTTAATCCTTCAAAAATATCTTATAAATTTAGGGGAATACCCTTACCAAAAGGAAGTAATTTAATCTATTATCCGTGTGCTAGCTTACGTAAATAAATAAAGTGACAGGAAATTGTAAATAATTATACAGCCGATGATTCCAAACACAACTATTGATAAGATGGTTATCTTTAAACTTTTATACCCACACATTATGTTAACTTTCAAAATAAAAATAAAGCTTTTCAAAATATTTTTTACACAATATTATTTACCATTCGCGACATGACATTCCAAATTTTCATTGAATTTTGACTTGCTTTCTATTATTTTCTTCCTTATTAGTTACTCCCATCTTAACTATGGATTTTCCCCATTTCCAAAATTATATATTAAAAGTATTGCTTTTAATTTACCATATTTATTAACCATATGACTAAAAATATTATGAAATATTGCTTCATATGAATTTATAGCCAAAGTTAAGTAAAAATAATTTAAAATGATGTGATAAAACTGACTCTACTACCTGTCACATATTACACATTATAATTGTCGCCATGTTGGGCTGCACTAACAAAACAAGTGACTGTAGTGAGCGTACAGACCTAAATTTTGAGCTACTAGAAACCGGGAAATCTTTGCGCGGTACGAATAATCCTTTGATTGCTTGTAAGCATTAGTTTCATAATAGTATAAAATAGACACAATACAGCGCTTGGAATTTTTAAACCTATGCGGTGCTTTGAATAGATAGAAGAACCGCCAAACTCACAACACGTATTCATTCCTAGTTTATAGGTACATTCAATTTATATATAAGTTTTGTATGACTTTGAAGTAACGACATTTAATTTTTTTAAACACGTTATCCCAATTTTCATGTAAAAGAGTAACTGGAAAAAATCAGAGAATTCAATGTTAATAATTCTGTAATTTGGGTAAATAAAGTTAATACCTAAAATAAATATATAACCAATCAATGGTTAGTTCATTAGTTTCCCTTTTTTAGTCTTGTCTCCTCAAATTTCCCCGTGTATAATAGAAGTTAGGACTTAGGTTCGCCAAAGAAATAAAAACATTTAAATAATAATCCGATAAATAAATATTAAACATTTAAGGCCCATAGTTTTAGAAATTTTCTGAATTTATTACAACATTATTTTGTTGATCCGCTGGTCTTTAAGGTTCATGTAAAGGAAATAGATTTAATAAAGAAAGACAAGACTTGCTACAGAAATTTTGCAAATTTATCTTATTTCCTAATTTATCTATATTTTTTCAGAACGAGTCTGGTAAATAACAGATATAGATATAATAGCAAACTAAAATTCTTTCAATTTAATGTAATGTTCTTTACCTGTTTTTTTTTTTCTTTTTCTTTTAGTAATAAAATGGGATCTCAGTTTCACAAAAAGGAATTTCTTGTTCTTTTCAAAAGGGTTCTAAAAGTATTTTCTAAAGTATTAGGTATTTTCTTTTTAATTTATTTAGGTGTGTTGAATACTAATTTTCAACAATATTACGGTACCGGTAACTATTTCGCACCAAGGAATGTAACAGTTATTATATTTAGAGCATGTATTGAATTTAATAGAGTAGAGTAAAATTGTATTTCCTTTTTCCTAGAGGGCTAAGCACCTATGCCTAGCTAAAGCAAATATTATAAAATCTAGCGTTACATAATTAAAAGATAAATGGGATCACTTTGATAATTTTGACGGGATTTTGGTCATATGACTTGGAAATGCTGTATATAGTAGTCAGCTGCTCAGGCTGGGTTTGTATAGATGCATAACGCATTGCATTTGTAAATAGTGCATAGAGTACAATACACACTTGAAAATAAAAAAGCTCTCGATAAACGTAATGTTTCTCAATTCCATTGGTGGTATTTTATTATTTTAAATTGGCCTAGACCCTTCTCACTACTAAATAAGGTGTCTAAACATACTTCAATAAGGACTTCACTAAACACACCAAGTTAGTTAAACTGTATTGTTTAAACTTGAAATTAACCTAATTAAGTTTTGTGTTAACAATTAAATCAAATTTAATTTATATTATTTATTTATGATTTTATTGTTGTCATAAATATAATAGTATACCTATTTCTCAGAAACAAAAAAATAATAATAACGAACAACAATCATATAATTAATTCAACTATACAATTTTTGGCATCGATTATAAAACAAAGAACATTCATTAATAACAAACAATTTTGGTTACCACCAGGCATTTCACATATAAATACAGAAGCTAATTCTTTCCTGATGTGAATACTGAAGTTTGATTGCCTAGAATTTCTCTACGCATTCTCGTAGACTGATACAAGGGCCGTCTATTCACAAGTCCACGCATAGCGCATATGATTTAATTTAAATTATCTAGATGCATTGTGCACTATTCTATTAGCTATAGATCGATTTTAAACGCCATCATTGAAGATAATCTGTTTCAATTTATTATGAAAATTTGTTTAAAATAGTCTAGTTAAAGAGCTAATAAAAAAATTCAAAAGTCCGGTTTCAAGGTGCATATACTCTATTCACTATTTACTGGTAGTTATCGGTATGCCTAAATATAGACCCAGCCATCAATGTTTATGAATTCGCTCCCAATTGAATTGTCGTGGTCAGCCCCACACACTCTGCTGAAACTCCTTATCACACAGTATGTAAATTTGATCAGACTTTGAAAATTATTATTTGTATAATTTGTCGCAATATGAACTAGCGGTGTGATCGCTGCTTATTGTTGTTATGAATATGGCGTGGAGTGTACTCACAGCTTTTTTTGTATTGTTTTAGATAAACACTATTAGAAAACCTTAGCATAGCTTGAATTAATATATTATAATATCATAATTATTATCATTTCCATTTAGAATCTAGTATAATCTGCATGGAATCATTGAATGATTTATATAAATAATTTAAATCTTAATTTGACATAAAAATGTTTGTGTTATAATTTAGCGTTCCTTTAAATTCTTTGGTGATAGATCTAAATTAGTCTACTCAATTATTTAGAATTTTAAAAAATGTTGCAAATATTACAAACCATCTCTTTTATTGGTCTTATTATTCAAAATATCATTCCAAAGTATTTAAACATGAATTATCTTAAGCATAGGTTAACTGATATGTATCTATGCGCACACACACAAATAACGGCCAAGCAACTTTGAATGCTCTAACATTAATGATCAAACATGTATTCTATTTTATATGGTTTATGTTGTATTCTATATGTTTTATGCTAGTTATATCGGTTTTTGTCATCATCAGAATCAGTTTCTATGCTGTTGGCTAGTTCATTTTAGTAAAATGTCTCCATCTTCCTTCATCCTTCCACACTTTATTTTATCTGCTTTTCTATCTTTGTTGTCCTCCCTTGTGGTCTTTTTTCTACATACTTCATTTCTATAATTTTCTTTGGCATCCACTTTTCCTCCATCCTCATTACATGCCCATATCAATTCAGTCATGCTTCATCTATCTCATGTACGGTATGCACTCCCTGTACAGTTACACTTTTCCGCATAGTTGCATTTGTAATCTTGTTTTTAAGTAGTAATTAATTTCTGTGGTCACCATATTATTTAAAACCATATAATTAAGATTTCTTCACGATATTTAATTTGCCCAGATGTTAAAATCCGATACTAGCGCTACTATTCCTCAGTGTTTGATCACTAGAACTAAATAGTCGGACCCTTTGTCTAAGTTTACATAATAGTTAGCAAATTTGTCAACAGGTTCGTCAACACTAACACCTTTAACTAAAATGATATATTAGCTTTTAAAAGAGTAATTTTCTAAAATTCGGTCAATTCTAATGGTATTTTTTAAATTTTTTATAAATTTATTAAGTTTTAAAATAATAAATATAAATTATTCCTTAATATTATATATAATAGATTATATATTTAAATATATTATTATTCACCGCAGGCAGAGTTTATTTAGTTATAAATATATATAAAAAGTATTTACCATTCAAATTCACTCTGGCTTCTCTTCAAATCGAAAAAATCTTTCGCCTTTTACTAAAGATTTCCGTGGAGAGGAGCACATGATGAGTCTATAACCAATTTGTTCCAGGTTTGGCTTCAAGCTAAACCTAATAATTAATTCTCTAACTAATTATATAAGCCTATTAAATATCACTTAGTAATAATTTCACTCGTTTAGAATAATGAATTAGTGATGCATATTAGTTAATTAAACACCACCCACATAAATTAAAACTTGTACTATTCTCATTAGGTTATAAATATCACTTAATATTTTTCACTGTTAGTTTAGAATAATGAATTGGTGATGCATTTTAGTTATTAAACACCCCCCCACATAAATTAAAACTTGTACTCATCTCATTGGGTTAATCATTTAAGAAGTAAATTATAATAGCCTACTACCTACAATAAAATGCTTAGTGTAATCAAAAAAGCAGATAGACCTTAGGAGAAGAACAAATTTCAATTGAAGTCAATCAAATCTGTATTGATCTGCCCTTGGTAAATGCAATAGAAAGAAGATTGACCCTAAACTCGGTAAGAATTAAAAAAAAAAACCTCCATGAATGAGTGAGCTCAGTACAGGACGAATTAATGAGAATGGCAGTGTTTATGATAAAACAAAAATTAACACCATAACAACTAAGATGCAATGAGATTTAAGTTGCTAGCTATATTTCTTTGGGGGTGCCATTCAATTTTCGTGACAAGATCTCTCTGTTTATTAGGTACGGCAGTCCTACTATTAATTTAATTGCTAAAGATAAAAACCACAATCTAGCTTAAACAGAATGGGATTGATTTGCTTGAGATGTCAACAACTATTTAGCTGAAGTAATAATTATTTAAACTATAGGTTCATATCAATGTTAGCATTTAAAATACAGCATTCACCACTTATGTTAAACACTAATTAGTGGTCGCATAGCCTGACGCATCACTCCAGGTTAGGTGTACTGAAAGTGGTTCTTCGAAAAAGTGTTCCACTTTCCCTTCATACAAATGCATATATATTTCCTCTAAAATAATACCTTCCTTATCGCTATTTCAATTAGTGTAGTTAATGTATGCAAGTAACACAAACTGATATTAAGAAACTGTATAAGATGACAATTTTTATTTTAACAGAAATATAATGATGAAATTTAAACAAGAATTATAACACAAGGTTTACTATTATGGGTTAAATAAGGACAACAATTTACATGGATTTAGTTTGTATTTAGTTCAGACGGTTTATTACAAAAAATAACCAACAATTAGAAAATACAAACAAGTCAAAAATATAAAAGCTCACACAAAAATTGCAACTTCTTTCTCAGTAATCAAGACAGGTCCATGTACTATTTATCTCACCAAATCAATAAACTTAAAAGTCCTTGCAAATTCTTAACTTTCAATCTTTTTGTTTTGTGTGAAACTAAGTGATTTTTTTTTATTCAATGAATTAATTTGGCTTGTGGGTGTGCATAGCTTTGAAACTTCGAATTGACTTCGAAACAAATATCAGCTTCAGAAATTAACCAAGAAGATTCACCAATAAATATCTTAACAGCTAAGATTATTGCCATTGTGAGCTGTTATATTCACTACAAATTAAAGATTCAGAAGTGGTGTGCAGGTTGTGCTAACTTGATTTATCAGATTCTAATGAAATATTACTCAACAAGTGTGCAATAAAGCATTTTCTATTTTTTTAAATTATATAAATAACTACTAAATAATACTTTTTTCAAGCATAAAACAACTAACAAAATATATTCATAACTTTAATCAGGCTTAGAGAATATTTGGGTAATATATTTGAGAGTTCCCTTCAAATTGAAAAATTGGAATTCACACACCCCTAGTTTGATTGAAATATTAAACTTTCACAGTTAAATTGTAAGAATGAGCTCAACACACGGTACCAAAGTTAGTCCCCCCCCCCCCCCCCAACCCGATAGTGTCATTTACATTCCCATGCAATCAATTTGGCTATGTTATTGTTGGCCAAATCTTCTTCTTGCACACAAATTAAAAATAGTTGTAACCAAAACTGACTACACAACATTAACACTAAGTTAGTTGTCGTAAAATAATGTACATATTGCGATTTTAACAAGTGTACTTTATATTTAATCAACATATTAGAGTGAAACCTCAATTATATAATGTACTTGGAAAGTTGTGTTTTTTTGCACACACTTACTGTAATTAAAATGGTTGGTATAAGCTAATGAGTGCCTAATATATTAATAAAACTTTTATAAACGAAAGAAGGTATAGGAAAACATATCGGAATTAGCTATGTCTGTCATGTCTGTTTTTGTCATTATAATACAGTGTACATTCTTCACAATTATGGCCAGCTATCATTTCGTCAAAACTGTCAAATGTTGTACAACATTTTTCTAAACAAAACTTTGCCATTTACTTTCCAACTATCCTTAAAGCGACCAGGTAGTGTGTTGGTAAAACTCTGATCAATTAATTTTTTCTAACCCTGCAAGAAAAGTTTGGAACCACATACAAGATCATTTATAAAATGTGTGATTTTATATTACTAATCAATCATTCGGTTACCAATTTAACCAGAAAAACCTCATAGCCCCATAACAGTTCATGAATAAACTTTGATTCTAGACTTCTGACTAATAATTTCCTTCAATTCTGTGGTCAGGGTTCAAAGCCACATATTAGTTCATGAACTAAGTGTGCGATTTTAAACATTCATTTCCTCCAATCCCACAGCAAAACCTCATAAACCATACATGGGATTATTAATAATAAGTCTTGTGTAATTGAGAACTACTGACAAATTATTTCTTTCAATTCTGCAACTTAAGCTCACAACCCTTAGTTAATTAGTAAACATTTGAGGCTACTGATTATAGTCTTTTTGATTAGATAGGCATTATTTATTAACAATATAAGGAAAAAATAATAATGAATAAATGAAAAATCAACAAATACTTTGCAATAGATTGTTTATTTATATTTTTGGAATTAATCAATTCAAAAGAAAATCAATTTAAAAGAAAAACAACATATTAACATAGGATTATTTCATTACAACAATATAAGATAGTTTCTTTGTCTCAATGTAAAATAGACACAAAAAGTTTTTATCTTTTCTGAAAAATCCCTATTTACATTTTTCTGCTAATTCAAGTTATTTTGATCGTGTACAACTAAACTTAATCACTCCAAACACATTTAGTTATGTAAAAAAAAGTCATAGAAAATAAAGTATTTGAATGAAATGTTATCATTAGGAATGTTCAAACAGCCCATGTATATTTGGTCATATATCATCAATAATTTGAAATATTTTATTTGACTACACTAAAAAAATTTCTATATAACCCATAGGAACAAGGGCTGTTTGTCGATTTTAACAATCTAATACCATATTGATGAAAATAAAATCTTTAAGAGATTTTGTTTTTGTTTAAAGTAAAATGAAATGTTCTAATTTTAGTGTTTTCACAATATTTATATGATTATGAACTACAAATAATGTTGAATATTCAAGAAATTACTGTTTCAAGTATGTATGCATTATTATTATTATTATTATTATTTGGTCTGTCTTATGACAGTTCCATTCATTTTGCCAGCGAACTTAGACCATGTGTCCTATCCTCTGGCTCCTCCTTGAGCTCCCAGAACTTTCTTCTTTCCTTCAAGCCATCTAATATTTGAAGCATCCTCCTTCCTAAGCTCCTCGTTTCCTAAAACTTTCCTTCTATCATGTCGTGCAGAAGACAGTTCTTCCTTAAGTATGTATCCGATCTCGTTTGCTTTGGACCGAAGAATCACATCCAAAATGGTTCTCATCTCGCCCACTCTTCTTAGGACATCTCCCTTTGTCTCCATGTTTATCCACCTGATCGTTGATGATGATGAATGATATAAACTAAACAATGTTTGTCGAATTGAAGTAGAGTGTGATTTGCAGTGTGCTCTGTCAAACATCAAACCCGATATTGACGAACTAAAGAGTGCCAACCATTAAACTAATTTTATGTAGTTTTTCTTATCAATTTGCTTCCAATAAAAAATAAAGAAGAGAGTAAAAAGCATTGACAGCTTTTCTAAAAAAAAACAAGGGTGGTTGAAGAAATATAATGATCTACCAATAGGAACATCAGCTGAAAAAGGTTGGGAGCCACTACTTTTTTTAGCAACAAGGTAAGGTGTGTGAAAATTCAAAAACTCAAGTCTGCTTCACCGATAAAAACCAATGATACCTAAGATACATGTATATGTAGATTTTTAACATTTGTATTTTTATGTGCACTCAAGTTTATCCATGGCTCTATCTCATAGTCTGCACCCGTCGAACCAAGCTTGCACCCTTTCATTATATAAAGTGATTGTACATCTCAAATTAATGTTCATAATTATGTTATTGTTATAATTGAATTAGTTGGTGTGTGATGTAATTAATTACTTGGGTCGAAATCTGTTGAAATAAAGCAGTAAAAAAAACAACAGAAAAGTATTTAATGATAAGTAAACAATATAAATACACATCCATGTTAGTCTTGTGATCTAAAAGTTGTATGATGTTTGTTTTGCAATGTAATTGTGTCAACCTAGAGTCCTCTGTTTTTAAGACTTTATCCTACTATCATTTTACTGGAGGGAATGAATCTGCTCTTTACAAACCAGAAAAGTTGCCAAGTAGAAATAATACCTAAATTATATTTTTTGCTGTTTTGTTTGTAAATTCAATTGAGCTTTAAAAGTGCACCCACCCATTCAGTTGTGCTTATTTAATAAATTAAGTTGTGCTTATCTATGGTTTAGACACCTTCAATTTTGTACAAAAGCTATGTTGAGAAACGCCACTTATTAGTTTTTAAAACATTAGACATCTTTTTTTATTCTGAATTTGAGACTTCTTTTAATCATCAAATGTATTTGAGAATTCAAGGTTTTTTTAATTTTAAGAGAAACATTTTTTTTTAAATTCTAACTACATTTAAACATCTGTGAAATCTTTACCAAACAGGGTGGCTACAAAATATATTTTACAAAATTCCTTGACTTTTCCAGGTTTTCCAGGCAGCATTTTTCAATTTTCCCTGACTATTTCTTTTTCAGTTTTAATTGTGGATGATTTTTTTTTCTTCAGTTTTAATGGTGGATGATGACTTATTTTATTTATTATTGATCACATATTAAAAAAAGTTTGTATCTACAAAACATAAATGGTTTTATAAGTTATTTTAAAAATTAAAATGTTATTTTATTTAGGTATTAATAACTTTTGTTTTAGTGTTTAGTTGTGAAATTAATGGGATATTTCAGACATATTTTAAATTCCCTGTTATACAAAAATTCCATGACTTTTCCAGGTTTTTACTTGTACTATAGCCACCATGTTAAAATATATTAACATATTTAGGCATATTGTGGGATTTGCTACAGCCTAAAACTTTATCGAATTATATAAAATTTAATTTTATTTTGATATTATCAAAGCTTCACAGACTTCTACTTATATTATTAATGTGAAATACTTTAAGGACTTCTTTGGTAGAAAAAAAAGCATATCTAAAATATAAGACCTAATATAAAACACTAAACAGTCATACACCTTTTTTGAAACAACTAATTCCATTGTATTGGTCCGGGCATAAAGTTTTGAGCTATTGAATAATTTATTCAAAACACTCTTTCGCTTCTGACATTGGTATTCTATGTATAGACATGGTTAAATTCTGGTAAAGTTTTAAATATTCAATAATTTTTTTAGCACCGCATATTTTTACCCTTTCAGATTATATGCATTTGTAGTAGTTACACTAATGAGTTAGGGATGAGGAAGGTTGAAATTTAGAGAGAGTACCAAAATTGACCCTCTTGATGCAATTTTGTTGATATTTCCCCAAGTATACGGTTGCACGAATACAAGTAGAATAAGATATGCATACAATTTCAGTTTCTGTGCATTTAAAAAAAAATCTTTTTATTTATTTTTTAAATTATCTAACCATGTTTATTTACTAGTGAAGATATAAACTTTTCATGTTTTTGAAGAATTTTAATATAATTAAATTCAGTAAAAGTAAAATATGATTCGAGTGATTTCAATTACTTCAATAAAATCAAAAACAAACTGATAACGAAGGGGTGTGCGTGCGTGTGTGTGGGTCTATTTCTTCTAATTGTTGCTAACATTATTTCTGTACCTTTTTCTAAATAGAGTCTTCATCAAAAGTAGACAGGTTTAGCTTGGCTTATCTCTTATCTACTGTTCATTTATATTGAATCCAGCAATTTACATTTTTCTATTGTTTATTAAGATTATGTAATTAAATGCATCTTTAATTATGATTCCATAAACTATTGAATACTATTATTACCTTATTTTATTGTAAGGTAAGATAAGTCCACCCTCAGATTGTTACATTTAAATTAATACTTCCATCCAACATATTAATCATTTCATATTCAGTCTTATCTTATCTACAAAACATCACACTACTGACTTGAACCATAATGACTAACAAATACCCATTTACAAAAACTATATCATGATACACAATGAACATTCATAAAATGTTAGATTCTGTAATGGTACACCTTTAACAGTCTATTGTTCCATAGTATCAATCGCAAGCTAATTTTTTATTTTTTGAATATTTCAGTCTGAGTTGTGACTATTACAGCAGCTGGATTGACTATCTATGGCCTTCTGTAGGTGGGTTATATCTCATTCTTTAGAGTGTCAAACTTGCACCATATTTACCTGACGGCTATTATTTTGTCATTTATTGATTTTATAAATTAATATTATTTTAATACCAACATTCATGAGGTTCTAAACAGAGTTTAATTTTCTTCACAGGTTAATAACGACAGTTCCTTAATATATTTCATGAGCTTGGTGATATTATCTAACAAACTTTTTAAATGAAGATAAAAAGTTGTCATTAAATTCCAGAACACTCTTGCCATATATAAAAAAAAGTGAGGTCACCATGTGAATAAAATTAAATTCTAGGTTTGTAATGAAGCAATATTTTATTTATTTTGGCCAAAAGAATGTTTTGACATAAAAACTGCAAAAACACTGGCCTTTTCTTGCTTCCCCTTTAATCCCACCTTAAGTGATTTTTTTAAATATTGGACTATTAAATTTAGTCATAAATAAATTCCTACAAAATCATGGGGGCCATCCAGCACCAACGACATTTGAAACTTTAGCCTACTCATTTCAATGTTTAGTTAAGTGTTCAAATCAATAGGTGTGTTTGTAGTTATTGTATTCATTTGTATATTAAAGCCTTTGTCGTACGAATTTTTAAATTTAATGTGTGCAAGTTTAAAATATCCACAATCTTATTTCAAAAGCTAAAGGTGTTATTAATCTTGAAAGATGTTTTTTCTAAAAGTTTGATAGATTTGTAAAATTCAAGAAAAATTCCAATGAATTTAAAATAATATTGTTATTTTATGAAACTTTATTTTTAATATTGCAAAATGTTATTCGAAAGATACAAATCTAAATGGCAAAAAGTTCAGTCATATTGAAATACATCCTTTTGATTGTTTAATACCTTTAATAACCAAGCGAACATTGATTAATGGTCTACAAAAAAAAGTTATAGTTCAAACTTTACAGATTTATTTTTAGTTTAGGCATTTCTGGTCGTTAAATGTTAATCTGATTCAATTATTTGCTCAAATTTTGTTTCAACTTTGTCACAAGCTTAAAAAAGTAGTCTGGTTATTCCTACTTTAAATGATTTATCTTAATTATAAAAAAGTATACATATTATGTGATGGGGGGTGCAAAACTTCAACATCACTTTGAAACAAATATCAGCTTCAACTTCGCTTTGAATTTTTTTTTCCCAATTTACCATTACGAAGCTTCACTAATAAAAAATACTGACTTAAGTAATGCACAATTTATGTTCAGTTATTGCCATTCTGAGTTATGTAGAGCACAAATTAATATTAAAATGAAAAGAATTTGATGCAATTAAATTGTAAGTTGTGATAACTTGATTTATCAGAATAAAACAAAATATTATCTGATGTGCTGGTTCAAAGTAATTTTAATGCATAAATTTATTCAAATCATAATATAATATTTTTTCAAGAATAAACGGCAAAAAAATATTCAAAATATAATTCGGTTTCAAGAATATTTAATATATTAGATTCAAAAAGTGGACTACACGCTCCCCCCTCCCCCTTATTATATAGTGATTTACAATTATCTATTATTTTGCAGCTCAACACAGTTTAATCATGCTTTTTTATTTAAAAAAAGTTGTATGTCAAGGAATGGTATTTTGAAAGAAATGTGTCCTTGTAAAGTCGATATAAAGTTAAAATTAATCTTGAATAGGAAAATATTGATGTAAAAATACTCTATCTTTTGATCTCATTAAGCTGCTCAAATAGTTACAGCTGGAAATTAATCAAGTTCATTTACTTTTGAAAAATATTGAAACATTCTGATAATGCATATTTTATAATATAATTAGTCAATAATAATGAAAAGTTTAAATGTTTTAAAATGTCAACGTTCTTTAAGACGGTTAGATTAGATTACCCTTTTTTTTAATCATAATTTGAGAACTAGTGCATTCCTTAGATAATTTTTTTTAAATAAATGAATCTTATTTAAATGTATTCAAACTTTTGAAAAATATTATAACTAAAATTCAAAAGAAATTACATTTTACTATGTCAAACAAATACATTTTTAAAAAAGTATAGGAAAATAAGAAAGCATGGTTAGCAGTAGATTAATAAAATAATAAACGTGAAGAAAACAATCAAAGCTTAACTTTTAAACACCAATGAAATATGTTAACAAAGGTTACTACAGTATCTCCCATACCAAAAATAAAAACAAACATACTGCAAGTGTGATCGTGGGGTACGCCATTATTATTCCCCCAATCATCTTTCCGCCTATGCTTTTAAGTGATAAAAACTCTTACAGCAGATTTTAAAACTATCTCCCATTTTTTTAATTTTCTGATCATGTAATCTATCATCCATCTCTCCAGAGAGGTAGAAACTGCTTCAAAGGCAGTGTTGGAAGATGTGTTCTGTTAGTCCCAGACGATGGTCCTGGGTTCATGTCTCACTCCCTGCGGTGGGTCCCCGCCAGGCAACTGTCTGCGCCTCTGTCATCACCCGGGGCCGGCTCACGTAGAGTCATGCCGCTGGTACCGCGACCAACCAGTCACCGCCCAGGCACTCAATACGGCTGTTAATAACATCGAGAAGAATTAGATTTTATTTACAGATTTTTAAAGGCTGTCAATTCAAAATGGATATTTTGATGTGTGTGCACTGTGTTTTACCAAATGCTCAGGCTATCCAGATATTTAAATTTAATATAAAATTAAAATTATTTAGCCATTGGGTCACATCATTTTTAAACATATATTTAAATTGATGGGGAAGGAAAGAGGAAGTTAGTATTTAGATGAAATGTACCCACATTTGTGTGAAGGAAATGAAGAAACATTTAGGAAAAAACAGCCTTTCAGAAATTCTGTTTATTTTAGCTATGAAAGGGAATGAGAAGGTATACGAGTCAAAATATCAGAATTGAGACAGGAACAGGAAATTATAAATATGACATTTTAGAATAATTTTATAATAAAATCATGTAATGATATTCTATACTAATACTAATATGGTAGGACCTGTAAATGTTTAACAAATAATAAAATACTTTTTTACATCCATTTAGGGGTTTTAGACCTAAAGAATATTTAAGGTGTTTCAAACCTAGATTGCTTTTAATAGGTGTTAAAATATAGGACATTTAAGGTTTTTTTTTCCCCACTCTTCCAATAGGTAGTCCAATATAAAACACCATTTTCAAACGAGATTAACTAATAAATATAATATATTAAAATAAATTATTCACTTTGTACTATTCATTATTTGTTTAAAATTTAGAAATTTGCATCAATATAAAATGCTATTCGCAAACCACTACTTATATAATTTTTATGACATATAGTTTGTATTATATTTAATATTTAATAATGTCAAAGATTTTACAAATATTAACGTAATAGTATAAAAACAATATCTATTTTTAATCTAGAATTGATTCTTTAGATTATTTTTATAATTTCCTGTTCCCAATATTTAGACTCATTTCCCGTCCCAAAAAAAACACGACCCACCCACCCCCACCCACCACACCCACACACTATATATATGTGTAAAGTTCAGCTTTGAATTCAAGTAAAGGACTGCAGAATGCAGATAATTACTAAATATTGTATTGACCTGAGAAAATTGTCCCTGTCCCGGATAGAAGGCAGAACGGTCTCCCTGATAGGTGGAGTCTTGAGATAGCATCCCGTCCATCTGCGAATGAAACTCTCCCACCATGTAACTATCTTGGGAGAGCTCTGGCTGTGATAGGCCTGGTTGAGAAAGGCTGAATCCGGGCTGAGACATACTCTGAAAGAAAGGGGAAATAAAAACTTCACTTCAACTTCTCATGCCCTACATTTACTAATAGATTGATGCCAGTTTTGACTCTGAAAAACAAAAATCGAGGAAAAATTAAATCAAATTACTTTCTATAATAAAAATATAACAAACTGTAAATAAATCAACAAGCTTGTGAATATAAAACAATACAGGATATTAAGAGTCAATTAAAACCCAAAGTTTAACAAGTAAGTAGAGCTAGGGGCTAAAATATAGTATAGTGAAAGGATTGGAAACCAGCTTACCATTTGGGGGTGGGTTCACTTCATAATTGAGAAAAATGCAACACACACACTGCCGCGCACACACACACACCACACAGCACACACACACACACACACACACACACACACACACACCACACATCTCTCTCTCTCTCTTCAATATTGCGATGCTACTATTGCATCTTCTTCAGGAATCAGTAGTAGTAAGAGTGAACAGAAAGCTACAGTAGCCCTGTGTCTTCTTTGGTGCTGACTGACAGCTCACAACTGACATTTGACAGTCAACATTTAGGTATATAGCTAAATGTTGACTGTCAGAAGCGACATACTAAACACATGTTTTTGCAGATCATATGATTCGACGTAGGGATACATAATTTGGTCTGGTAACTTTTCAAAGCAGGTAGCTGTCAGTTCCCACCAAAGAAGCCATGGGGCTACTGTAGCTTCTGGAATTCCAGCTTGGTTATATAGGATGAAAACTTCCCTGATGGAGTTGAAATTCTCTGGAGGTATTATATTTTGCTTAATGCACATTGTTTAATGCATATAAACTAATGAGAAAGAACAAAAGAAAATATAACACTTACTGGAAAGAAAAAAGTAAGCAGGAAAACACTAAATCCTGTTTTAAGAAATGTATTAGTTATTATAATAAAGAAGTGTTGTCCAGGGCATACTTATAACCATTTTAGCATCTGCGGCAGAAACATAAACATTGAATGTAAGATAGACCAGGAAAGTGGAGACATGGGAATGAAGTTTGTGAGGAGCATGTTAGCTGTCATCAGGGGTAGAGGAAACAAAGCCCAGATAGTCTGGGCATGTAATAAGAATAGAAAAAGAGATGATGCCTAAAAAATATTCAAATTAAAGTATAGAGGAACAAGACCATATGGGAGGCAAAGGAAAAAATGGGAAGAGCAGATAACAGAAAGTGTTCAAGTGAGAGAAGAGTGGAAGAAATTAAAGGAGTAAAACTGGTGGAAGAATAGCGGAAAATGGAAGTATTCTACTAAACTGACCCGGCCACAAGTTGGAAACAGTTGATGATGATGATGTTTAGTTGTTTATCTAAAAAGACTATATTTAATGAATACAAAAATGAGGATAGGAAGAAAAGACTTGTAAAACCAACAAAAAAAATAGTTTTAAAAAACCTACATATATCCATGATAACTACCATCTAACAGAAACATCTGGTGAATGTTAGGTCTATTTCTTCTTCCATAAACAATGAAATCAGTCATTTGGTATTTTTTAGCACAAATAAAAATGAAAAAAGCAGAATATAATAAGGTATACATACCTGTGACATGCCCTGGGTAAGGGGGCCTCCCTGACTGTAGGGCTGGGTTGCGTCCTGGCCCTGACTGAGCTGACCCTTGCCTGACATGCGTCCAGCTTTGGTCTTGGTACGGGGTGGCGCACGGTTGCGCTGATTCTGACGAGCTACAAAAAAAATTTAAAAAGATGTTAATATAGCGGTCAACCATAACCATAAAGGGAACTACCAAGAGGTCTACTTTTTTAACTAAAAGAATAAATAATATAATGTAGCGGTCAACCATAACCATAAAGGGAACTACCAACAGGTCTACTTTTTTAACTAAAATAATAAATAATATGATGTACCGTTAGGAGTCTGCGAGCTTCGGTTTTTTCAATCAAGTAGAACTCGAGTCAAGTATTTCTAAAAGCTCCCGAGTACGAATCGAGTTATAGTATAGGCCTATTCATAATTTTAAAATGTTAAAAAGTTTATAAAACATATGTTCTTAAAATATGAATGACACAATAGTTTTGAAAAACAAAAGTTAAACAAGGAAAATATCGATTTTTAAATGAGAAATAACACTTATAAAACACAATTTTAAAAACAGGAATATTCAAATAAAAATCTAATAAAAAACCAATAATTAAAATGGTTTCAACGTTTATGTCTTTAAGGACATTTATTGCCAGACCTCCACCATGGTTCAGATTCCACGTTAAACTGTAGGTCCTCCATTTCATCTCACAATCACCCTACCATTACACATAAGTATGTATAACACGAAGCATGACAAAAAGTGTTTCAAATAATAGAAGTATATGATTTGCCAATAAGTTAGCATGATTCTATGAAATAATTTTCATTCTTTAAAGTTTTTAAAAAGGTCATTTTGTTCTCACTTGAGGTAAATTTTACTATATGTGGATGAAAGTACAGGACAAAAGTAGGGATGTCTCTTTTTTTATACTTAAAGATATTAGAATTTTCAAGGATTTGAGAAGATATTGAATTCAAACCAAATAAAAAAGTTTCGTTGATTAACAAAAAAAGAATTACAATGTGATTTAGAACGCTAATACAGTTTACTGGTGATTCAATCTTAACACACTTATAGGAAAAACTTAATAACCAGACCCCAAACCAATAATTTAACAATTTAGAGAATGTATGAATGTTATAATCAAAGCATTTAAGCAATTTTTGTTAAATATTTAGTTACTTTTTCTGTTTTATATCATTCTGTTATATTCCTCTGTCTATTTATCAACATAATTTTTTCCAAGATTCAGATTTGAATTTGAGATTCGAAGATAAAATAAAGAGACTTGATTAGTAAAATAGTTTACTCAGACCATATCTAGTAAAAAATTAAACTCTTTTAGGAAGATAAGTTGCTTGTTTAACACTCCCTAAGCCGAGGGATTGAGGAGTAGCAACCAATTTTCTACCAAGAGCATCCATTACCTCCTTTTCAACTGGTAGCAATGTAAAACGTGAACTGTTAGTTTTTTTTAACATAAAGGTTATATTGTTTGTCCCTTTTATCTGTTTCAATCACTATTTCCTGTACCTTTTTCTGTGTATAAACTTTTGTTTTAGTTAAAAGTTGCTTAATAGATTTGAAAATAGAAGTGACCTTGCAACGCCTGCTGGTGTTGGTTGTAGAATCTAGGAGGGACATGAGCCATGTTCATGAACATGCCCACAGGGACAGGGATGTTCGACATAGAAGCTTGGGCTCTCTCAGGGGAGATGTAGCTGATAGGGTCATGGGTCCTCGCATACATGTCCACACCCACTGCGCCATCTGGAAAAATATCACAACAAAATTATACTTAAATCATCAATAATCAGTATCAGTTTTCTTCTTTTTTCATGAAATCATTAATGAGAGCAGAGTTAAGTTACCTATATGTAACTTGAAAGGAGGCTCGAAGGGCAAGGCCTACACACTTCTTCAGGAGAGTAATGTACCCAAAAATTACATATGTTGTTGTGTTTTAACTGTGAACTTTGAGGCCTATAGTTCCCTGGTAGGTGTGTAGGCCTCACCCTTCTATACTCCTTCAAATGTTTAATTTAATACAGCCGTTTGGTGCCACTTTCCTTTTTACTTGTTAATAAGACAGTGTAGAAACATGAATGTATAGTAAATGTATCTATGAGTATATTTTATATTGAATAGTTCAAACGTTTTTCTACTTTAAGATTTCTAAAACTCCACACAATGGTATTTACCAGAATATAAGACGACTCGAAAATAAGACAACACCTATTTTGAGAACTTGAAATTAGGGAAAAACTTTGTATTAATTTTACAGAGTATCAATATTTAGTCACCAACAATAAAAATAAAAATAATATTATCAAATCAATATTAATCATATACTGTACATTGATTAAATGTTCATTGATGCAACACATATTTTATTTCAAGTAACATCATTATCACATGGACGAATTAATTATGATAATGGTGGTCACCCATTGACTAAGTTACTTTGTTTTGACCTTGGCCTTTCTGCAATGAAAATAAACTAAATTTGAAAATCAAAGTCTTAGAAAGAATATATTTTAAAACACACAACTCATAATGTGCCAAGCGGCGCCATGCTAGTTTATCGACAACTAGTGAAGTTGTGAGGTTGTTAAAAAGTATTGCTCTATCGAGTTTGCTGCAGTATTTCATAGTGATATATCGATAGTAACTATTCATTTTATTTTTCCGGACGCTTTGGAAATATCGTGAATGATAAGGTGTAATTGTATTTGTGTGTTTAGAACGTTAAAAAAAGGCATGGTATATGACTAATTACTTCCTCTTTTATATTCCGCATTGGCGCTAAAACTATACATTGCATTAGTTGTAATGTTTAAATACGCCATCTTGTAGACTCTTTTTATGAATGGAACGAGGATATCAACTGCGATTTAGATGGTGAAATGATAATGGTCGATAGGGAGTGGTTAGAAAACAACCAGTGACACTGCGCCACTGCCATTACAGCATTCCTTATGCTGGTTTGTGTTAGAATTTAAATAAGTACATGCCTTTTCTTTGTAAAATAAACATATACTGGTATATCAGTATTATACAACATAAAAATGTTGACCTTACACCAACACTTTTCTTCATGAGCGAATATAAGATAGCCCCCCCCGACTTTTCGAGGTCGAAAACTGAAAATAAGTCTCGCCTTATATTCAGGTAAATACGGTAAAAAATAAAAATAATTTGGGAAACTGTAGAGGTGTGTGAAGCTTCAAGAAACTTCAAATATGCTTAGAATATTTGTCAGTTTCAACTTATATTCAAAAGTAATGACCAGATTCAACCATCATGAAATCGCCAATAAAAATCATCGAAGTTAAGATAAACATTCATAGTAAAATGTTGTCATTTTGTGATGTTACGTACATCACAAATCAACATTCACATGACATAAAAATAAAAAACAACAACATGTTGTGATATTAGCTTTACTTAATAGCCTTTGTGCGAAATTTGTTAATTAAAAAGTTTGTAATATAACATTTTGTATATTATATTTTATACTATTTGATTTGAACTAAATTATTATTATTATTAGCACCGCGTCTTACTACCCGTTCGGGTTATACGCACTTACGCTAATGTGTAATGGTAGGGTGATTGTGAAATGAAATGAAGGACCTACAGTTTAACGTGGAATCCGAACCACGGTGGAGGCCTGGCATTCCTCACATTCACAAGATGTCTTGTCAGAGGTGAAGGAAGGGTTTGGAAATCAGATTAATCTGTGCCGGTACCGAGGATTGAACCCCGGCCGCCAGCACAGAAGTCTGACACCTTACCCTAACCACCAGGTCAGCCATTTGAACTAAAAAAGTGGACTTTGCAGACAGGTAGAAAATTTAAAATTACAATTATATTCAGGGAATTGGTTTGAAATGGTAAGAAGCTCACTTGGTCGAGGATAGAAGTGTCCCAGGTTGCCACCTCCGCCATTCATGTGGCCTGTACGGTCGTAGACACTGCCTGGCACAAGGGCCTCACGGGCGTCATAGATGGAAGTTGACATGAAGTGGGTGCCGGTTGGCAGCATTCACCAGCTTCTTGGGCTTCGAGAACTGGATGAGGGACTCCTTGAGGTTGTTGAGAGGACCCTCCACCAACACTTTCTGCTCTTTGTAGAAGTTCAATAGGTGGTTCCACAACGGTTGCTGCCATCACAAATAAACAAGTTTACTAGTGACAGTAAGAAATTATTAATTCTGAAAATAAGGGACATTTAACTAAACTTACCTGGTCAAAAGCTAGAATCAGTTTTTTTCTATCCCCTTGTCTTATTACTACCTGCTCAGGTTGTACACATAGATGATAACTACTCTAATTGGGTAGGGATGAGGTAGGAAATTTTTTAGAGGTAACCTACCCGCATTTTCATGGAAGGAGAGTGAAAAATCATTTAGGAAAAACTATCCTCAATAGACTCAAATGGGGTTCGGACTCTGATCTCCCCGTTATCAGCAGGCCAGTCTAACATAAGAGTGACGTCTTTACACAATTCAGCCACTGAAGCCGGTCTGGAAACAGTCTATGATGAATTATTTAGATCGGTATTGCTGAATTCATAAATAAACAACAGTATGTCACCCTTTTATTTCTTTGTAAAGGTGTCTTAAGGAATTAAGTATCCCTGGCAAGTCTTTTAAAGTCATAACTTTACATTAAATAAAGAATAAATGCATGACTCGGGGAAGGAAACCAACCTGAAAAGGTCCTAAAGAAACAACTATCCTTCCAGGTGGGCTTACTTCTCTATCACATCACCATAATCATGAACAGTTTCCAACCTGTGGCTGACTCAATTTGGTAAAACGCCTCATCTCCCTTTGTCATTCTACAATTCTTCTCCTCTTACTCACAGACTTGCTGTTATTTTCTCCTCCCATCTCTTCTATTGTCTCACGATCTTCTCTCTCAAAACTTCAACATTCTCATTGGGATATTTTATTTTTTCAACCTCATTGAGTGTTCATACTATCTCACCATTGCTTCCGTTAACATTACATTACTTCACAGATTTTCCCCATTTTTCAAACATTTATATTAGCTTTTATAGTTTTTTTAACACCGCGTCTTACTACCAATTTGGGTTATACGGTTATGTACTGTTTACGTTAAGGGTTATAGGAATCTAGGAGGTTATATTTATGGTTAATGTGTCCGCATTTTCATGGAGGTAGAGTGGAAAACCATTTTGGGAAAACCACCCTTGGTACACCCAACCAAGATTAAAACCTCGATCTCCATGTCATTGGCAGTCTAGTCTACTGTGAGAGTAGCGCCTTAGACCATATTGTCACAGAGGCGAATGACATTTTGTTGTTGTCATGGTAGTAATCAATAAACCTGGGAAACACATGGCCCACTGGGGAAATAACCCACTTATTACATGCACAGTTCTTCAGGGAATTATAATCACAAACAAACCACACCTGCCTTATTCGATAAACTTACTTTGGAGAGCACTTTAGGGTTACCAACAATGATAATCCCGTACTTGGACCTGGTGAGGGCCACGTTCAGGCGACGTGGGTCGCTGAGAAATCCGATACCCTGGTGGTCGTTGGAGCGGACACAAGACATGATAATGAGGTCCTTCTCACGACCTTGGAAAGCATCCACACTAGCGACCTCTATTTCCTGATACAGTTTGGCATGGAGAGAACCTTGGTATTGCATGTACTGAACCTATGGAAGTAGATAAATATATGCAATTAAGATTGTGGGAAATTTTGAAACTTCAACTTGGCTTTGAAAAATAGCTCTGGTTTTGACAACTGTAACGATTCGCCAATAAAAATATTGACAGCTAAAATACTCAATTCCAGTTTAATTACCAATTTTGAGCTGCTATGCATATTGAAAATTAATATTTGAAAAGATCTGAATTACATGTTATGAAAAAAATAAATTATTGTTCAAATTAGGATTAAATACAACTAACAATAACATCAATAAGTGCCATAAATTTTCTTATAAATGATTTTAGTGTAGTTAAAATAGCATAATATTTAAACATAGAATAAAAAAAATGTAAATCAAATAAATGAAATGATGTTCGAATATTTACTATTCAAACCTCAACTCGATTTCTAGAATATTTAATGTATTTAATTAAGTCTCCAAGAAAAACTTATTTCGCTTTTTGAACATTTTGTTATATTTGGAAAAAGGTACAGGGAAGATGGATATAAACATATTAAAAAAGAATTAACACATTATGACATTTACAATTAAAAGAAGATACTTTTATATCCAATGTCGGCAATGTAGAGGGTGAACTGTTATTTTCGTTGTAAAAGCCACAGTGTTCTTTTCGTTGTATAAGCCACATTATGTTTAATTCCTTGTTATATATATTTCTATCTATCACTTTTCTGTACCTTCATAAATCATGTTATATTTTATTACTTGAGACAACAAAATTTTGCATCATCTATTTTTAAGAACTTTTATTACCACATTAAAAACATTAATCTTTTAAAGTTATATGTTAAATTTTTAAATGTATTTAAACACATTAAATAAAAAAACAACTAATTTTGCTAAATTGACTAATTGGCATTTTAAATGTCAATAATGGTCAATTAGATTGATAGTAATTAGAATTATAATCATAAATAAAATGCATATATTTACTAAGATATAAATACAATACATGTATTTACTAAGTAGCAGCTGTCCTCGTTCTTTGCCTGAGATTGAAATAAAAAATTGTATGAACTGCACTAACAAGTTATAATTTTTTTCTTCTAATATTACTGTCACCAATCTAGGTTACCATTATAGAAAAATTATTTTCTTCAACCAATGACTACTGGTAAAATAGTAAACTATGTACATGATCTGGCTTTTATGAAAGTTATAGTGTGACCAAAGGAAATACATATTATATTAATTTACCACAAATCAAAGCCTCTATTAGGGCTCACTTTGATTTAAGAAGTGGACTTCACACACCTTTATACACAATTTTTCTTACATTCATTATTGTTTCCAGACTGTGGCCTGGGTCAGTTTTTTATTCAAGCTATATATTTACCACTATCAAGTTGCTAGCTAGGCCTGTCATAGCTTCATATGCAATATAATCTAACTTAATACTAGGACAGAAACAACATCCAGTCCTTGGCCGTTAATTCATCACTGTGAAATGGTAAATTTTTCAGCCATGCCATGAATCGAACCCGGGACTGTTAGCTCAGTAGAAAGACACGCTACAGATTGAGCTAAAGTGTCGGATCACCCTTATACACAAACCTTAATTTATTTATTCTTTAAATTAAATAGGCATGTTTTCAATGGATTTAAAAAAAGGATAGTTGCCGATTTTTATTCTATATTTTTTCATACCTAAGATGAAGACGGCCAAAGACCGGAATTGAATATAACGTAGGGCTTTGGTCATTTTAAAACATACAATCCTAGGATTGAGCAAAAACTCCGTCCATTGGCCATTTTCGGGCTTTGCGCCCAACATATATATTTCAGTTTATTCATTTACCTCAGGTCAGACTGACATCCTTTCAATTGAGAAACACTGATCTATACTAATAAATTAAAGCAGAAAGTAAATAAATAAAAGTTTACCAAGTAAGCTCTTTGCCCTTCGTACGGTGTGATGACACCAATCTGCTCAGGCTTCACCCCACAGCGTAGAAACCTAGTTGTCAACTTCTCCACATTAGCAGCCTCTGTGCGGTTAAGGTACGACGTACCAGACCCTGCAATCTCCTCTTGCCCTTGAGTCACGTAAAAGAACATGGGCTTGTCAGGCTGGGGCCATGGAAACTCAATCTTTGACAACTTGCGCTCCTCTGAAACATATAAAGCTTATTTTATCTACCTGAGCAACTTTACAAACAGTTTAGAAAAGCGCTAATGTTAAGAGAATTACTAGAAAAGCCTATTATGTTTCAAGAGAAAGGAAATTGTTTAGCCACAGTCATTTGCCAATATAGATACTGATGGAAAGGTCCCTCAGAATACATAAAAATTAATTTTAGTTCATAGATTCCAACTAAGAAAAGATAAAAAATTAACTAATGCTATTTAAGGGAAAAAAGCCCTTCACTTTATGAGGTATATTTTGAAAGTTGTGTTGCGAGTATTACACTCCTTCCTGATAAGAGTTCCCTGAAATGAAATCTAGGTCAAGGGATTGGGAACTGAGGTAGCAAACGATTTTCCTCAAGAGGCGGCCGTTACTTCTTTGTTGGTAGCAACGGAAAGTGTGATCTATGATGTTCTTTTCAGTGTAAAAGCTATATTGTGTCCATTACTTTTTATATGTCCCTAACCCTCTTTCCTGTACTTTCTTAATTATATTAATGAATGTTTATAGCGTCACCTGCGCAGACACCATTCTGTAGTGATCCCTCATAGAAGAAGTTTGAAGGAAACCTCGAGAGCTCTGGGTGCATTCGGTACTGCACCTCCAGGCGGAAAGGTCTTATCCCCAGTACCACTAGACGTTCAAATAGTGACTGGGAGAGACCTGCACGTGCGGCCTTCTTGCACATCACCACTGGCCCCAGCTGGCAGTGATCGCCCACAAGGATCAGCTGTAAAGATATTTCTTAGTTACTAAGTATAATTCAACTTTTGTTGCACATTATTTTAAGCGATACCTAGCAAGTAGAAACACCAAAATTTCATAAGTAGTGTTTTTACCAACTTTTACTAGGACATTAAAATGAATATCAAAATATTTTTAAAGTTCATCATAACATTTTTAAATGTATTTCAAACAAACAAAAGTAAACAAAAATGGGATATTATTGTGAAATTAACCAAAATGCCTTTTATATGTAAATAATCAACAGCAAGTAGAAATACTGCAATAGTGATTTATTAAAATTAGGGTTGGTCCAATCACTTGGCTTATTTTTCTTACAATATTACAAAGATAGTATAAAAAACATATATTTTTAGTAGGCCATGCGGCCACCAAAGTGGGTAATATGGTACTTAGTAGCTAATCCTAGATCCCACTATCTCAACCCTATTCCCAACGCCTACAGTTTATGATACAGCCCAATATTTCACCTGCTTTGCTCCGAGAACCACGGGCACCATACACTCGGGCTCTGTGGCTTGCATGCTCTCGTCAATGAGGATAGAGTGGAACTTGAGACGTTGCAGCCTGGGGTCCCCTGCACCAACACAAGTGCAACAGATGACATCGGCAGCTTCAAGAAGCTCCTTCTCCGATGACTTCTTTAGCATGCGGTAACGCTTTTCGTCTACAGATGACAGCTCACCAGTCTCGTCCTTCAGCTGTTGAAGCTTCTGGAGCTCAGTATTACTGCAGTAAAAAAAAAGAGAAGATAATGTAGTTATTGTTAGTACTGGTGTGCAAAATCCACTTTTTAGTTCAAAGCAAATGAAATATATGAAATATTCTCAAAGCTGAATCAAAGTTTGATTATTTTTTATGTTATTTTATAGTTTAGAAAAATATTATAATATTGTTATTGATACATCTTTATGCTCTAAAATTAATTAAGGAGTGTTTTATTCCAAACATATGTTATATTTTGATTTATTCTTACATAGGATAACATAGGATTCAATTACTTCAGAATTTTTTACATGCATATTAATTTTTAACAGCAATAAATGACCATAAATTCAGTATTTTATCTGTCAATATCTTTAGTGGTGATGCTTCTTAAAATGTCAAAGCCAGAATATTTTTAACAGCAATAAATGACCATAAATTCAGTATTTTATCTGTCAATATCTTTAGTGGTGATGCTTCTTAAAATGTCAAAGCCAGAATATTTTTCGAGGCCAAGTTGAAGTTGAAATTTGTCCCAAAGCAAAGTTGAGGTTTCTAAGTTTTGCATACCCCTAAATTAAGATATTAAGATTGATCCTCCATTATTTGGATACTGGCGATAACTGAGAGTATCGTGTTAGAAAGCTTTACTCTTATCAGAATAGAATGTCTACTTTACAAACAAAACTAAAAAGATGCTTGAAAAACTGTTTTAATCAGATTAAAAATAAATAAATACATAATAGTTAAATTTACAAAGAATTAATTTTGAATTTAGCTAATGTATTTTGAGCTGTAGAGTTTAATAACACATTATTTGCTAAAGGTGTATGAAACTTTGAATATTTGTTTGCTTCAAGTGAAAATTTGAAATTAAAATTCTGGATTCAACAATTATTAAAAAAATATGTCTATTTAAAAAAAATGTTATGTCCATTACAATTTAGTGTTAGTGTAAAGAATTTGACAATTATATTACATTTTGTGATGGTAACTTGATTTTTCATTTTAATACAAAATATTATATTAATTACGTTTGTAATACAGCTTTTGTAAATAATATTATGATACCTAAATTTACATAGCTATGCAAAATATAATATTTTTATTTTTTATCCAACATTAGCCATTGCAAATACCACAATGTGCCTAATATATGTTAGTATATTTTTAACATAATGAATTAGTGCCTAATGGCTTGAAAATTTATATTAATACAATGTAGAAACACTGTACAATTATTTAAAGTAATTGATAATTGTAAAGAAGCCAACCTGAAAGGATAGTTAGGTTAGGTCTAGATAGGAAACACCCCTCTCTATTTCTTACACATTTTACACCTCTCTTCTTCTTCACCATTTTATCTTCCCGCTTCCACAGTACATTGCTTTGTATTTTCGGAAATATTCCTTTTTCTCATAAGAAGAGAAATTAAAAACACAAAAACCAAAGAAATATAGTTATTAACATATCTTTCTTTGTGTTTTGTGTATACTGTGGAAGTGTAAAAGCCTAAGACGAAATGAAGAGGAAATGTGTGTTTTAGCTAGGCCTGACCTAACTATCCTTTCAGGTTGGCTTCCTTTACTATCACTTTACATTAATTGATTGTACACTGTTTCTACACTGTATTATTACACATTAATATATTTTTAAAATAATAAAATAATATAATAATAGTCTTGTTAGTAAAGTAAATGCTTATTAATCATAACCATATTAGCATTTTTAACACATAAATATTCCCTATAATAAATAACAAATGTGTTAGCTTTGAGGACTGAAGATATATATTTAAGTATTTCATAATCACCACAAGAGATACCCCTTAGCTTTGACAAATAATGGTTTATAGGGATCGTCCAATTTTTTTTATGTATGTAACATAATTTTAGAATATTTTATCAGTGAATATGATTCGATTAATAAATATTTTAAAACACTTGCTTTACAGATGTCTGACAAATTATGTTCAATTAATTTTTTTTTAGTAAATGACAAAAATGTGTATTAATTGAATCACATGTTGTAATAATAAAGTAATTTATCAATTTCAAGCAAAATCCGTGCATTTCTAATATTAAACACGGGTATTTAATATCTAGTGTCTTAGTATAAGAACGGAGAAAGTATGTGCCCGTGAAGTGTAAGGAAGTATTGTATATGGTGTACTTTGTACCTATTGTCACATATGCATCAGAAACATGGAAAGTGGATACTAGGGAAAGAGACAGGATTAGGAATGGAGTTGTTAGAAAGTTAGATGTACTAGAAGTACATGGTCATAGGGGAACAAGGTCCGAGATGCTCAAGGTCACGTAATGATTGATGAAAGAAAGACTGCAGGAGTACCATGAAAGAGATGAGAGGAGCAGCTAACAAAGTGTGCAAGTGAGAGTTAGAAAAATGATGGAAGGATAGAGGGAGATGGAGGCATTTTATTAAACTGACCCGGCTACAGGTTAGAAACAGTTTTTGATGTTGATTTAATTTATTGATAACTAACACAAAAAGTAATGTAATATAATTTGAGAATAAAAGATGTAGGGTGTAGTTATTATTTGCTTTAACCTTCATATTTTCTTTGTACTTTTCAAGTTAATATGGAAAAAATTATCTTTGTACCTTCCTTAATGATAGCAAATTCTCGCACTAGACTATCAAGAAACATTTGGGATGTCTTCCAACTTACCAGTCCATGCTGCGTATCTGATTGTGCAGAGCTAGGAAGGAGACAGGAGAGTCTATTGCTTCCCTAGACTTGGCACACAACCTCACCACCTTGAGCCCAGTGCGATGAATCTTCTCGGTGAGCTGATCCACCGCAATGTTGGACGGGGCACACACCAGCACCGACCCCCCAGAGTGGCGAACTAGATGGTACACTATAGTGGCAGACGTAACAGTTTTGCCCGTGCCAGGGGGCCCTTGGATCAGTGACAAGGGACGTTGGATGGCATGCTTCACAGCATATACCTGTAACAGTTAAGTTCATTTGACAAAAATCTTAATTAATTAATTAATTAATTGATAAGTTTAGGACAAATTATGTCAAACATGTTTACAAAACTTTTGTATATTACATTTAATACAAAAAAATCATAGTTGGGAAAAATAGTAAAAACTTTTTTTTAATATTCAAACTACAATTTAGCTTTGGGAATATTTCATGTTATCACTTTGGGTTGAAATAGTGAGCTTGGAACACCCCGACACTGAATAATAAAAGCAACAATTAAACTTTCTAACATAAATATGCATCCAGAACCTTAGCTAACGGTTCCGGTTCGATTCCCCGACATGGCCAAAAATGTATCATTGGTGAATGTGGATTTACCCTTTCACAGTAGATGAATGAACGGCCGGGGACTGGATGTTTGTGCCTGTCCTGGTCTTAAGTTAGATTATAATGCATATGAAGCTATGACAGGCCAAGTAAGCCGGAAGTGGAAAATAAAAAACTGACCCAGGCCACAGGCTAAAAACAGTGGTGGATTTATAAAAGTATAAATAAGCCGAGATAGTTGGACGGACGCAGAAAAAACAAACAACTGATTTAGAACTGAGCATACAATTACTATTGAACACGGATGGCACACTCAAATACTTGAATCCTGAAGGATTTTGAAAGACTAGAGACTGATATAATTAAAAATTAATTTTTTTCAACTTCCACATTGTTTTATGGCTTTAATACTGGTGGCTCAACCTCATTATAAATATTGGACCAAATTGACAACCAAACTCAAAACCATTAATTTAACACTTAACCGAATGTATGCTTATTTTAACTAAAACATGTTAAAATTTGTTAATATTTCTAATTTTTATCATTTCATTATAAATATATCTATTTTATTTTTTGTTCATCATTTTACCTAAGATTCAGATTTGTAAAAATAGCATATTCGAGCCAGCTCTAGTATTTACCTGAGATCGATTCAAATCAGGCAGGTTTGGAGCAGAGAAGTGTTTAGGCATATGCACTCTGAAGAGCACTTCCTCCACCTCATGGCCCAATAGTCGATGGTAGATGTAACCAGATACTGAGGAGTCATCCACTGCAAACTTCCGCAAAGCAAGTTGCATCCTAAAAGAAAAACAATTTTTATAACCAAAACATTTCTTAATAAAGAGGAAAAAGTGTTATCAATTTTGGCTTCATACTACAAATCTATCTTTTATGATTAATGAGCCCATTTATTTGGATAAACCCTCTGTTTATGTATATATATAGTCGTTAAATGTTCCTTATTTATTAATTTAAGAAGGCTTTACTTATCAAGCGTCCCTTTGAAACAATTGTCTGTCATTCTATTTAGTCCAGAATAAAGTAAAGAGTATTCATAATTCAAACCAAATATAAACATAATTTTAATGCCACTTTAAATTCACTTCAAGGCATACCTTCTTAGACATTAAAACGTGAATGAAAGCAGAGAACAAGCATCCAAACCTCTCGGTTATAACTAACCATAACTTCGATTGATGCTGCCGTCTATAAATCAAAAACATCAAACTTTCGACATTCCATTCAAATCATATTTCATCATACAGCTTCTGTGCAATCGGCGAAATAGAGAGAGTTTTTAATAACGTTGTCCTTAAGGCTATTACATGATTTCCGAAAGCAGGCATCTATTGCAATGCTCATTCACCCATGCTTATACACAAAGATCACATGCACGTACATGTTAGTTTATGTGACTCCCCAAACTAATACCTTGTTTTTCTGCTCCTAACATTGTAAATTGTAAATAGTCTATACAATTATTAGTTTCTTCTTGTAAAGTTTATTCTGATTTACATAATCAAGGCTTGTATTATTTCACATTCTAAAGTATATTATTTAATATTGTGACATTAACATGATGTAGATAATATATAATCAAAATTAACTATAAAATATGTCAAAATATGAACAAAGGGTGATTTTTTTATTGGTCTGCTTAGTATTTACTACCCACTATCCTTTAATTTCCCATTCAACTAATGCTATCTATAATATAACCAATACAATATAGGAGAACTTCCTGTGCAAAAAATGTAAAGAAATACTGTCTCATTAATAAACAATGACATACCTGTCAAATGAAGTTGACTTCCAGATGAAGTCAACAACAAAGTGGGAGATGCACTCGGTGGGAGCCCCGCTGTTGTTCTTGAGCTCAATCCCCACCTCCTCCCCAAAATTGTCCGGGATCTTGATAACATGACCGACACCAGACCAGGGTTTATGGAGTTCCCCGAGATATCGCAGCCGCAGTTCGTCGCCGTGCATCAGCTTCATATCTGTAATACAGTGTTGGTACAGTCCCTTAACGGTAACCTTAGCTTTCCCTTACAGTTTCCCGAAATGACACTGCAGTGAGCGAATCTAATTGATTTTTAACATGCTTATGCAAACATGTGAGTGATATATTGTTTTAAATAGAGAAGTTATGATTATAGTTTTCTTTATTCCAATTCTAAATTTCAATCTTTTCTTAAGCATCCAAACTTATAATTTTTTTTATCCATACACCCTATCATAGTGTGGTTGAACATTAAAAAAAGAAACAAATCAGGCAAATTTAATTTGTGCAAGATCACTAGAACAAAAAGGTCATGTCCTCAATAATTTGCCATTATTAATGTGAAATAGTCATCCTCAATCATGTTGGAATAAAGTGCTTACTTCAGGACTCAATGTCCGTGGGTTCAAGTCCACCTGAAGTTGGAATGTTTTTAAGCAATGACAATTTGTAGCACAGCTTCCTTCGGAAGGGAAGTAAAGTCGGCCCTTGTCGGTTGTGGCAAGTAAAAGAACTGTGGAAGGTATGTTAAAATGCCTTTTCCGGCAAAATTGGTAGGCAGAGAAATTAAATGTGGAAGGCAACGGGGAACCACCACACTTCCTGAACTACCCTAGTAAATGTGATTTCTACCAGACGGTGCAGACAGCACTAACCAGCTGAAGGGCTGGATGCGTGCCCGGCTCTGGATAAAGAGAGATCACATCAAACAAACCTTTGGGTTGTTGACTTAAAAAGAAGAAGAAGAAGAAAGTGAAATAGCAAAAGAAATAACATTGTTCACAATATTTAAGTTTTTTTCTTTCAAATAAGAGTTTTGTTTAAATGCCAGAACTTTCATTCACTTAAATTTAAAAGCCAAGAATCCAGGGTATCAAGTTTGTCATCGGGTCAGCGTTCTTGAGTAATACAGCTTTAAAATGTAGGAGAAACATCAAATTTTCATTTAAACAAGGTATTGAGTATTTGGGGTCCTAATGAATTTAAAACCAACAAATCTTCACCATTTTAAAGATCTTGGTTCATGATTTAAGTAAAAAAATAAAAAATCTATATGAATTACACTTTGAGCTACACTACTTGAAATGCCATACGATAGAAGAAGAATAAAAGGTAGGGTTGCTACCTTACATGATAAGCGAAGGGTATAACATTTGAGTTCAATGTCAATAAATGACAAATAATTATTTTTCAACAAAAATCACCTGCAATTTATGAACATACAAGTATAGTTTGCAAGTATTATTGAAATGCACCTTTGAGTTTTATTACATACCTAATGTCATCTGAATCCTTTTGTAGAGGCCTAGTTAATTTTAAATGCTCTAAGATGAGTAAATGAAAATACGAATGAAAACAGATATTACAATAAAAACAGCAGATATTATATATATAAAAAAACCAACTGTACATGAACAAAAAACAAGTTATTAAAACTAAAAATATTAGTAAATTAATGAGTTAAAACAACAATAGCATTCTAATGCAGAAGTAACTTAAGTGGAAGAAAATGGAGATTAGAAAAAATAAAATGAAAAAGGACCTGGTGTTAAAATTAGAAAATAGCAAACAACTCATCATGCACCCCCACCCATGTCACAGCTGCACAAGATCTCGTCTACTCCTTGTTTCTTCCGTTAAGTGGTGAATAATAAACAGTAGTAGTACCAAAGGCAACAGGTAGAGGGCACCGCACGTGCTCACCTCCGTCCGTCTTGGCCAGTGTGAAGTAGGCTATGGTCTTCTTGTTGAGGCCGACATCCCAACGAACCTCAATATTCTCCTGAGTCTGAGACTCCTTCAGTTTCTTGTCATAGTCAGCCTCCAGTTTCACCAAAGGGCCAAAAATGTTCTGGTATTGGTAGCCGTCTTCATACCTACACCCAAGATACCATTAGACAGATGCCTATGTTAACTTAAACGTGAATAATGGTCGAGAGGATAAAAAAACACATTTTCATTCATTTTCTATAATAATCACTTGAGTTTTCTTAATTTCTATTATATACAATAATGTTTCCCAAACTGTTGTACATACACCCTCAAGGCTAAATGAAATACCACCGAGTTTTATGAACCATAACATTTCTTTATAACTGTATCATGGACTTTATTATAAATCTTTTGTCCCTTCTGTCACGGCCTTGTTTAGTTACCCCCTAAGACTATTAAAACTTGGGACAACCATTTATACTTTTAAAGGTAGCAACTGTGTGTGCCATTTTTTATGAAGAGTTGAAAGGGATATGTTGGTTAGGCTATAGTTCAAAAGGGGTAAGTGACTTGAGAAAGTTTGGGAAACCATGATCTACATACAACATAATCTAAAATAAGCCAATAATAGCTATATTATCAATCAATTATACAAATTTTTTATGAGTCAAATTAGTCCTAATAGTAAAGAACAAATATTATTTGGCAAATTTAAAAAATAAAATCTGTGTGATTGTTATTTAGAGCGTGCGCCAGCCCATAGATAAGAAGGAAATATGTCTCATTTGGTAAAATATTATTTGAACAAGCTCAAATCATAAAGTCACATTAAACCCCGACCAGACTAAAACAGAACAACAAACATGAACATGTTCGCGACAAGTGTGGACGGTTTTCTGAACAGAACATTGTAACAACACGAGTTTGTTGTTTTGTTCGGCATCAATCCACCAGTTGTCGGTTTTTGCCTGTCGCATCAAAGGATGTTCGTGTTCAGTCCTGTTATAATCTGGATGCCTCAGCGAACCTTTCTCCGACCATACAATCATTGGCTAGACAGCAGTGGAGACGCACGTGCGTTTTGATTTTTGTAAGTAAGCCTATATGTATATTTTGATGAGTGTTTGTAGAAAAATGAAGTGATCAAAAGAGCAAATGAAGCTCATAGAGCTCTATAAGCCACACCAGGTGTCTAAAGAAATAATTTTTGACCTGATTTTCTGTTAATGATACTGCACCTTCTTTGCTTGCTGCTAATTTTCCATTCATCTTGACCAATGAAATTCACAACTTTTTCCCTGATCATTTCCTAAAATTCCCTGGCTCAAAAATATATGTCACCCTTCCAGGTCAATGAGTGCAGTTTATTTTTAACAGAAATTATAATTTTAGAAAGGAACCGTGTCAAAATAATAGTATTAAAGTAAGTGGTTGTAGAATTCAATTGTGATAGAAATTTGATTTTGATTTTAACTATTTGTTGTCAAGTTACCGAATGATTTACAAGTTAACTGCCGATATCATCCAAATTAAATAGGTTATACTCACCATTATATTTTGAAAATTTATTTTCAAATACACCAGGAGGAAGCTAAAAATGTCGAGCCTACAAAACTTTCTACCTCAATCTTGATCCAGAGCTTTAATGAAAAGCTTGGCTCAAAGCTAAATATCAGAGTAGCTACAATATAGCCCCATGGCTTCTTTGATGCTGACTGACAGCTCACAGCTAACTTCTGACAGTCAACATTTAGATATATACCTAAATTTTGACTGTCAGAAGTGACAGCTGCTAAACACATGTTTTTGCACATCATATGGTTGGGTGTAGGGATATATAATTTAGATTGGTAACTTTTCAAAACTGTCAGTCAGCACCAAAGAAGTCATGGGCCTACTGTAGCAAACCAGAAAACCAAACAGCAGCAGGATAAAGCCCTTCCCGAGTTGCCGGTGGCTTGGTATCATGTGATAGCTCATAGTAGCTGATGATTTCCATACATCCATTACAGATTCTGCCTTAAACTATAAGTGAAGAATAACACTGAGAATGGAACAAATTCTAGATAACTCAACAGTAGACCATTGGTGCACTAATGCCGAGGGTCCCAAACTTGAATCTCATGTCTTGGTGTTATTTTCAATTTACAGATACAAACTAGAATAGGCTGAGGGAGTATCTAAGTCTGTGGTTATCTCCTGAAGGTGTAAGTTCACTAACCTTAACAAGACTTGTTGAGGCTCTTCATCCACTCCAGGCTTCTCCAGGTCCTGGAAGGTTGCGTCAGAGTTGTCCTTCCACAGCTCCTCCAGTTTGTTGATCTGCTGCGCCGTTATCTGGCGCGCTCGAAGCTGCTCCTGCTCTGACGGGATCTTCACCAGCCAAGTCAGGAAGCACCGATCCGCAATCAGCGGCTTCCACTGCTCCTGATCCCTGTTATCATAATAGCTTGGGTTTGAATCTTCCCCACAACCTATTATGTTTAACCAATACAACTAGAATTTAAGACTTTTGAATACTTATTTATCAAAAGAATTCAAATAATTTACTTCGGCCAAATTTAATTTGCTAAAACTTTTCAACAAACATATTTAATGCTATACAGTTAAAATTTCAATACGACAGTGAAATATGCACAATTATTTTTATTACAATACCAGTACTTTACAGTGTTAATATTTTGATGGTGACTAATAAACAATTGATTGAAAATAAAGTATTTAGGGTTTAGGGCAATAATATGCTATGCCACCAGTGGCACAGGAACATTTATATTTGGGGGAAGGGGTGTAAATATAGCCATGTGTTCTAGAAGATAACATTTTTGGGAATAAAAAAATAACAGAAAGAATGTAATATTTTGTGCATTTTTCTCATTTATTTTAGGCATGTCAAACATTAGAATAAATACTGATAAAACAAATTTAGAAAAATTTTATCTGATGCAGCTCATCTCAAACACTAAACATTAAAGGTTTCAAAACACCTTGGTCCTATATTTGCTACTAGCTATAAAACCACTAACTAGTTTTGCAAATTTCAAGTTTGTTGAGCTGCTCAGGGTATGCATTCAGCAGACACAGGGTATTTAGTATATGTTGCCTTATCATTGAGCGAAAATAGTTTTTTATGCTTCCAAGCATTGAAAAACTTTTGCAGTAGCTTATGTAGCTGGTATTTTTAGAATTTTCAAAATCTCTTCAGTGTGTGCTCCAAGGAAATTTTATTTTTACTATGTTAACTTAGTCTGAACTTTGTATCTTACCTCAACATCATCTTTACATCATCTAAAAGTTTTATTATATTTGTGTGTGTGGTGAGGGGAGGGGGGGTTAAAATGATACTTTTTACACCCTTCAATTGGGGGAAGGACCCCTGTATCCTGTGTCACTAGATAGTGGTTTTGAAATATTAATATTTAAGAATTTAAAGCATCAATAATTGCTAATATTAAATAATTCTCATTTTACTTTAATTTTTTACAAACACTGAACATGAATAATTACAATTAAGACTTTTTCTTTATATATTTAAGATGTATGACATAAAATGCATTAATTAAAATATGTCATAAATAAATATAAGAGAATTGAAGGAAACTAAAGCACAAATAAAAGTATAAACCTTAAAACATATTTAGATACATTTCAATATTTTGATGCTTTCATTGCCTCTTCCTCACAATTGTGCTTTATTTTTCTAGAACTCTTGTCATATTTATGTACTAGCCTGACATATCCAGGGGCAGATTTACGCATATACCTATTGGTACGTGCCTACGGAGGCAGATATTAAGGAAGGCAAATTTTGATTGACGAAAAAATTACATCTTTTTCTGCCAATTAAAATAATTGTATGGCTTCATCCTGTGTGTGATTGTTGTGGTATGCCGTATCTGCGTACCAGCATGACAGAGTATCGCCTTAATTCACTTACAATCGTCTTAATTTAAGGTCACTTATTGGATAAAAGGGATTTGTTTGACATCATCGACCAGTTCAATCAGCAGAAATCAAGGCGAAAAATACTATAGACTATTTTCTTATTGTGTACATGCTAATATTTTATCTGTAGTAACATGTTCTACAAGTATTCTAATGCAGACTTTATATTTTTAAATTATATATTTGAATTTGTCTGTTGTGATAGTGTAGGAGTATTTATTTCAATTTTATATGTTTTTGCTTAGATCCTTACTACTTTTAAAACCTCACTATAATAAATAATAAAACAATGTAAGCACTTTTTATCCGTCATTCCAGAGACTTGTGTATATGGTACATAAGTGTCAGTGTATGACGGGTGGTAGGGGTAAAACGATGATTTATAAGGTTAGAAATTAAGGTAGGAAAAGTGGGCGGCAAATTATCTAGTGCCTATGGGTGGCAGAGTCATAAATCTGCCTCTGGACATATTATATTTCTATATGCAAAGAACTTTAAGGACATAAATATTAACTGTAACTATTAGTACTTGTGGCATTGCAACTATGACCTACATTAATTTGTGAAATAAAAAAATGTAATTAGACCTATCGATTAACGTATTTTTTGTTTATTCTAGAGGTAAATTTTTTCGCTAACAATGTTCTGCATTTTTTATCTTCATATGTATTTGAAGTATAGGAAAACTGCAATATTGAAAAATTCAATCTCAAATTTTCGATAAAATGTTCATTCTAACGTGCCCCCAATGTTTGCATACATATAAGTGTGTGCACCTCTGTAGGAACAAATTGGTTGAACAGATTTTTTTAAAAATTCTATTTTAATTTCATCCATCTTTCTGCATGATTAGTATTAAAGTGCATATACATTAAAATTAGGAGAACTAGACCTTAACTAGATCAACAAGCACAAAAATGTATTTATTTTGATAAATTGTTTATAATTACCCATCAGATCCCACTGATAACAATTAATAGATAATGAAAAATGAAGAATGCAGTAAACCACACTTGAATTCATTTTCTGGTTTAGATGTGATCATGTATCTAATTTCCTGGTTAATCGACCATTATATGGGCTCTTAAGCACTGTTTAAAGCTATAACAGCAGTAGCACGGTCTAAGGAATCACTCTCACATCACAGAAATATCAGGGTTAGAATCCCGTCAGATGTACTGAAAGTTTTTTTTTTTTAAACTTTCCCTATATGCAAATGCGGGTACATTTCCTCTAACATTCTATATCCCTTGTCCCTATTGCCTAAGTGTAAATATGTGGATAGCTTTAACAGGTATGATGAACAAAAAACAACTATAGTAAGCAGTTTAATCACCAGTTCATGTCCTTAAGAGAGTTCTGAGCAGCACAAGGCTGCCGACATAGAAGTACCACCACAGAATCCGCCTTGGCGGGGATGAATCCAAGAACAAACACGTTTCTGACCCCACAAGAGTAGCACTCCAGAACAGTCTCACCCAGGGGCCCATCTTTGTGCAGGGTCACTTCCTGGTAACACACAAACGAGAAAATAGACACAAACAAAATATTTTAAGTGGTTTATCTCTTGTAACATGTTTATAGAGTGTGTGATTTTCAAAAGCAATTGTGATCAGCGTAAGAACATATATTTAAATGAGTTTTCAAATAAAATGTGACACACATCAGTGATCTTATTTTCTGATTTCATTAGAATAGATTGCCAATGACAAAGATGTCAAGGTTCATGTCTCGGCCTGCTATTCTGGGGGTGCTTTTCTAGTCAACTTTCCATTGATGTGGATAAATTTTATCTAGGCAATCTTCCTCCTCCTTAACCCCTAGATTAAGCTTTAGTAACCTTGAGATTAAAATGTAACAGTTAATAAAAATGAACCGATCACATGGTCTCCAACTTGAATGAACTACAAGAAAAGTAAAATATAAAGTGTTGTGTTTTAAAGTTAAGTTTTCAGTCGTCTCACCTTGTGTTTTGCTCTAACTAGATGATTGATAATATGGGAGCCAGACGTGTTTCCCCGGCCGTTACAGAACCATTTCTTGCATACATTGCACATGAGCACGCAACTCGGGTCATGGATGCCGCAGTACTTGCAAGCAAATTCGGGCAGATCCTATAAAAACAAACAAATCTTTGAGAAGATATTCTGATGATATGATTGTATGGATATATAAAAACAATGCCTGGACATGTTATTTGAACGCTGAGCATTCAGCTTATGCATGGTTCAGCTGGTAGAGCAGTTGATGTAGAAAGAATGACAACCAGGGTTCAAATTCCTGCCTGGGTGTAAAAAAACACACACACACACCTGTTTTCCTTAGTCCGTGGTAGGCTCGAGGAACACCCTGTATGACTTTATTTTCTTATGAATGGACATTTGGGCGACCTTTTATATAATACAAAACAATTTTTTGCAATCGCCAAACTCATGTTTCATGTTAGACTGGGTTGCTGATGAGGGGAGATCAGGGTTCAAATCCCGGTTGAGTCTTTTGAGGGTGGTTTTCCCTAAATAGTTTTCCACTATCCTTCAAAGCAAATGCTTGTAGATCACCTCTTAAATACTTCCTTCCTTATCCCTAGACCATTAGCATAATTAGTATACATATGCATATAACCCAGACAGTATGGCGTGATGAAATAAAAGTTGTTTGTTATCCATTATTCTAGTTTTGACAGTCTTGTTCGAGCGTAACACAGTTTACGTCAAACTACTATCCTGGTAGTAATATACAGAGAGATTTATTTTAACAGTGTATTTGATTATTGCATCTCAAAATTTGACTGATACATTTATTAAAATAAGTTTAATTCTGGATGACAGAAATCCCTGAGGATTGAATGGAGGTTGAGATATAACCATTGACTCAATGTTTATTATTACCTCAAGGTAATAATAAACCTAGGATATAGCAAAACATAGACTATCCAAGAAGGAAAAAAAAAGCATAATAGAGAAAATAAATCAATTTTAACAAAACTGGTGTAAGACTTTTATAATGTGATTTTGCTTTTATGTTATTATTTGTAGATAACTTCGCCTAATCTTTTAACCAACAAAATATTATAGATGCATGTCTTAACCTAATAAAATCAAGTTATTACAAGGTCTACAAATCTAATGTTAAGTAGTGTCACAGTGTTATTTAATCAATACCTGAATTACTTGTATGTCAAATGCTGTATTTGAGGTAAAAAAGTAAAGTTGTTAATAGTAGCAGTGGCTATTTTAGGTCAAAAAGGGTATATCAAATAGGCATTTTCTGATGGTTGCTATACTATATTCCAACTTGGTTAAGAGGGCTGCCACCTATAACATTGTTTTTACTAAAAACACATCCCTTTGTTTTCCAAGTTTTCCTAAAGTAGTTTCTATGTTTCCAGACGTTCGAGAATAGAGGAATGAAAATTCTTTAAATTTTCATAAAAGTGAACAGAGTGGTGACAAGTAGGCCTAATTGGAGTTGAGAGCATAATGATTTAACTATGATGAGGGTAAATATTTGCATTAATTACACAACCCAATGTTTCAGAGCGAATAAAAAGAGGGGGAGGGTTAAGATATAAAACGTGTGTGTTTGAATCAGCTTGCCTAATTCTTTGATTCACTTTTTATTCTGTGCAAGGATTATTTAAAGTTTGCAGTTATTTGTTCTGAAATCACCTGTATTTTTCTTGTTTTTTTTTTCCAAACACACAAAATTCCCTGTATTTTCCAGGTGGCAGCCTGGTCAAATGGTTCATTAAAGAAATATGAAGGAGAAAAATTAATATGAAAAGACTAAAAATCAGTTTATTGAAGTAAAAAAAATTGTTTTTAGTTTCTGGCCTAGTTTTCATTGACCAAACTAAGTTAAGGCCTTCAAAATGTAAAATATATGCAAATACTTCCGTCTATAACTATCAAATGGACTTAGTACAGTCTATATCAGTTATTTTGTAAAATGTAATAATCTGTTAGACTATATCATTTTTTATTGTTACAAACAGGGTTTGAATGCTCCATGATCAAGTCCCAGCCCAAAGAGCGTTAAGATTTTTTTTAAATAATAAATAATTATTTTACACCTTACACAAGGGAAATTTAACCAATAATATGAGCGATTTTCAATCAAAGCAACTTTTTGTAATAGCTTACCTACTTTAGGCAATAACTAGTCAATAATTATTTTTAATCATTTTAATTTCAAAGATTTATATTGGTCCTAGTTGTTTATGATAAATTACACAGCATATATAAAAAATTAACTTAACGATTTATACATTAAAACAAGGTGAATATAAAGAATAAAATGTATTACATCTTTATATTTTAAGTCAGGGTCATGAGTTATGATAGTAATTATTTCTTTACTACCTAACTTCTCTGTAAATGAATAATTCAATCAAAACTATCCTAGCCTTTTAAAATGAAATATAGGCTACATTTGAACAGTTGTTTATTTAAAAGCAGAAAAAAGTTTGTAGACCCTACAAAATGTAAAAATTGACCAAAATATTTATAAAATAGGTTGGTGAGTCTTAACTTTTGCCCCTCAAAGTTGACCCCAAGTTAACATGCCTTTTTCTCTCCACTAGCTACTCTTCCCTCCCCAATTTGTGGTTGTCTTATAGAGACGCCGCTATTGTTTAAGGAAAGGCTTGGTATTAATATGGTGTCTACTCAACTTAACCAATGAAATTCCTGACATTTCCCCCTGATCATTTCCTAAAATTCTCGACTCAAAAGTATGTCACACCCTTCTAACCACTCATCCCCCCTGTTTTTTTTATTAATAATAATAAGTTTTAAAATTTAAATAAACATTTTTATTGTATTAACATAGTCTAAGTTGCTATGAATTATAATATATATTACACAGCTACAATAAAAAAAAAACAGTTTGAATCACATTGTAATTTACTGATTATTTTATTTCATATTTTGAGTAAAACATTTTCCCAGAATTTTTTTTGTAATTTACCAAAATCCTGACTTAGTTCAGTTTTTTTCCACGACCCCTTCAAATTCCAACTAATTCCAGTTTCCCCTGATGGTAGACACGCTAAATGGTCAAATCTTACTCAATATTTTTGTGTATATGTGTGTGCATTGCAACTCAATAACTGTCAGGACTATCTGTGTATTTACACCAAGATAGGGGTGAAGAGGGTTTAGAGGAAATGTACCTTGATTTATGTGGCAAGACTGGAAAAATCTTTAAAAAAGCAAAAACCATCTGCAGGTCAATCAGGGTGATTTGGGACTGCAGGGTTTTGGATATGCCTATTAATGTAAGTAAAATATATAAATTTTCAAAATTTAATTTCAATGTCATGATTAAATTTGATTATTTTCTTAATACTCTTTTCCTACCCTTCAGTTGAGTGACAGAAAACTATTTCTTTGGTTGGTAGGAATTTAAATATAAATGCCGGCAAATAGAAAAAAAACATGTCAGTTTGAACTTTTTTTAGCATTGTAACGTAATACCCATTTGGTTTTTTTTTTTTGCTTATATACTAATTACACTAGTTTTAGAGATTATAAAGGTTACATCTAGAGGAAGTGTATCCACATTTGTACAGAAATAAAGTTGAAAACCATTTTGGGAAAACCAACCTCAGTACACTTGACCGAGATTCGAACCTCAATGTCCTTGTCATCGGCAGTCTAGTTTATTGCAAGAGTAGAACCCTAGACAATGTGGCCACCGAAGAGGGTAACTCTTTATTTAATGGAACAGACTTAATATCTGATCATAAATACAAAAGTATTGTTGAATTTAAAAAAACTGCATGTCATCAGCCCGCAGTCAACCCATACCGACCGAGCAGTAGACATCTGTTGGCAAGGTTAGTGCCAACTTATGTAGATAGAAGGCGTAATGTGGTCAGCACAACAAAACCTTCAGCAATATATCTTTCACTTTCAAATATTTTTTTTTTGTGGGGTCTCTAATTACTCAGGGAAATATAAAAGGGTGATTTGCAACATAAAAACGGGGCAGATGGGGATGGTGTCCTCAATTACCTACATTCCAATTAGACTATAGTACATATTTTCTTTTGCATGTCTATGAACATTATGTAAGACGCAAAGGTTCTAGGGGTAAATTGCCACAAAATCTAAATACCGCTATTTTAAAGTTTAAAAAAAATGATTAGTATTTAAATTAAATATAAGCTAATAATTATTTATATGTAAAGATATAACATATCTATATTTTAATCTAATATATTACTAAAAAAGATTGATTACTAACAAAATAATCACTTTACATTTGGGATTGTTTTGTCAGCAAATCACTTTTTAATTAAAAACGTCTGAAAATATCAAGAGAAAATTTAAAGAAGGATAATACTTTTTCACGCATTGATTGAGGTTATTTTGTGTCACACATGGGGTGTTATTTATTTATATTGTACAGAATATAAGTGGTGCACAAATTATAAGTCTCACCTAGGGCACATGAAACCAGAGCTGACCTTGGTCATGATACTACCAATGGGGGTCAAAAAAAAATAATCTTAATGAAATTAAATAACCAAGAAAGTGAAGGCGGTGATCTATTATAGGTCATGTGACAGAAGTCAGTCCAATTCTTGCTAACTTTTTCCATTAGCACCGCATCTTTCTACCCATTCGGGCATAAGTGTACTAATTATGCTAAGGTGTTAGGGATGAGGAATGTTGAATTTAGAGGAAGTGTATTTGAAATTGTGTGAAGAGAGAGTGGGAAACCATTTAGTGAAAATACCCTCAGTATACTCGAACGAGATCGAACTACGATCTCCCTGTCAACAGCAGTCTTGTCTATTGTGAGTGTATCGCGTTAAACCAGGCAGCCAACATATTGGGTTTAAAAAAAAGTTAAAATATCAACTATTAAATTAACTTAGGTTATTCAATGTATTTTTGATTGATTAATATGATTCCTAATATTCTAAGGAATCAACAGTTCACAACTGTGTTCAAGTTGCTGTTTTCAAATAACTTGACCTTTAGGGTTCACTCCCTTATTTATAAATAGGACTGCCTACCTCAATCTTGGGTCTATTCAAAATTATATACATATTATTTTTAACAGAAGGGTTATCAATTATTAATCAAGTCCCAGTCAGGATGACAAAAAAAAAAGCAAATTAATTTAAAAAGACCTGTCATAATCTGTAGGCAAGTTATTACAAACAAATTTATTGAGAAATGTATGGCAGTAAGGAAGAAAGTTTATTGTACATTATTAATCTGGAGAAAGCGTTTGATTGGGTGACAGAGTATATTATGAATTGTTTAGAGAGTATCATGTGGCTGCAAGGTTAGTAAATGTAAAAATGGTGGTGTATGATGGAAGTAAAGCGTGTGTTAAGGTGGACGGATCGTCAACATTGAACAGGGTGATGACAAGGTTGTGTTAGGTCTCCATAAATGGTTAATATATCCATGAATAAGTGTATGAGGGATGCTTGTGAGGACGTGATTAGTGTACAAATGGATAATGTGAACTCAAAGAGTGCTGTTATATGCAGATGATACTGTATTAATGGCCGAAAGTGAAAATGACTTGAAGAATGCATTAAATTGTTTGAATGTGGTGACAGACAGAATGGAGATTTGTATAAATATCTCCAAAACTAATGATAGTTTTGGATGAGGACAGATCAGGAAATAAGTGTAAACTTAGTATAAATAAAAAACTGTTATATGTAACAAGTGAATGATTTTGTGTACAGTAGCCCCATGGCTTCTTTGGTGCTGACTGACAGCTCACAGCTGACTTCTGATAGCTTTAAAAAGTTACCAGACCAAACTACGTATCCCTACGCAGAACCAGATGATCTGCAAAAACATGTGTTTAGCAGCTGTCACTTCTGACAGTCAAAGTTTAGGTATATATCTAGATGTTGACTGTCAGAAGTCAGTGAGCACAAAATAAGCCATGGGGCTACTGTATCTGTGCAGAATTGTATGTAAAAATGGATAGATAGATGGTGAAATCGACAGACAGGTGAATGCATCTCGGACTCAAGAGTAGTTGGATGTATGTAAAAGTGTGTTAACGCCAACGTTCTTGTATGGATGTGAAGAGTAGGTTTGTCAGGAGAACATAAAAGCTGGTGAATGTGGTTGAAATGAAATATCTAATAAATGTAAGCCTAAGTGGAAAAACTAGTATGGACAAGTCAGTAATGAATGGGTGCTGAAGGAGTGCAGTTTGAAAGGGAATCTAATAGGTTAATGTGAAATAAGCGTCTTACATTTGTTTGGGCATGTTGAGAGCAGGGATGTGGTATCGATAACAGTATCAGCATCGAATTTCTTTTTTACAAGATGCTTTTTCGCTATCCAACTTTTTAAGAAACTTCCATAACTACTCACTTCTAGGAGGTGCCATTTTTCAACTATTCATTGTTTATATACTCTACCATGATAGGTTATTAACTATTGACAAACAATAGATGAATTGACACCCTGTCCTGCTCCATCTGCTTAAAAAACGCACATAAACTTTTCTGCATTGTCTGAGCTTCTTTTGTTTAGTTTGTGATGACCGTGCTAATTGATTAAGGCAGGGGTAGTATAATGGTCGTCACTCGCCCCTTAGGCGGTGGCTTTATTGATTAACGAAGATTAAAGAACAGCTATTATAATGAGCTAAAAGAGATTGAATGCTAGAGTTGCAGAAAATGAATGAGAATTGTAAAATGGTGTTATTTATTCTTCCTCTACAGTCCACCTTAGTAAACATTAGTTTATATTTTAGTCTCGGCATGAGTGAAGATAACAAAGAAGTTGTTTCTTTCGATACCGATCCGACAGCAGTGTGAGTAAGTTACTATATTATCAGTAAAATTATCAGAAAAAAAAGTATAGAGTAAAAAATACTAGTATCAAAAGGAAAATATTGATATTAGTAAAGTATCAATACATTTTTAACATCCCTAGTTGAGCAGATGAATGTGGACAGTAAAAATATATGAAGGTAGCATGTGTGGATAAAAATAAAGGAGTAGGCCATGTAAGATGTGGCTAAATGTTGTACACAAATGTGTGAAAAAGAGAAACATTGGGGGTTTTGAATAAAAGAGTATGTATGCATGTATGGGTATAGATGGTGTTGAAGTGAAGGGAGTAGTCAAGGATAGAAAAGTGTGGAAAAAGTTAGTGAGATGAATTAAGTAAAGTTCTTGTTTTTTGAGCTATGTACAGTTTCTTGTTTACTTCAAGGAAACGGTGTGATTAGGTACATGTTTATATGTATGTACTATATTTGGACCAATATATTTAAATCTCATACCGTAGCTGACAGTTATGTTACTATGATAAAACCTTTTAAGTAGGCTTACCTATATTCACATATCAACTTGTTGACACTGTCACTTTTGACAGATGTCAATTTATTTTATGTGCAAAAAAATTCTATAAATGTCTATTGATTATGAGCTATAGCATGGGATATTTTAAATGTAACTTTTTAATTGATACAATAAGTAGTAGATTAGCACAGCGTCTTACTACCCATTAGGGTTATACACACTTAAGCTAATGTGTAATGGAAGAGTGATTATGGGATGAAATGGAAGACCTACAGTTTAACATGGAATCATAGCCACGGTGGACACGTCTTGTCAGAGGTGAAGGAAGGGTTTGATAATCAGATAAATCTGTAATGGGACCGATGATTGAACCCTAGACACCCAGCACAGAAGTCCAACACCTTACCCCTAGACCGCCAGGTCACCAAGTAGTAGAATAGGGCCTTTGATATAGCTACTAGCCAGTCACACGCACAAAAAAGTGGTTACAATCAATTAACACAGAAACTCAATGTTAACACAGCCTGTAGAACCTATCTAAATACCTATTGATTAATAGCCTAAGCTGATGAGTGAGGATATATTTTAAAAAATAAAACCAAAGAGAGTAAATGAATATATAGGCTAAACATTGATTTAGTGAGAAAATATTCTAGTGGTTTTTATTATCATTATTAATTTTATTATATTTGCAATACCTTAATGAACTGAGAATTTAGGCAAGCACCTTTTGGATAGATAGTGAGATACTACCTACTAACCAAGTTAAAAGTTCTGACAATAAAACTATTGTTATAACCATCCTACATACCTTATTGTAATATGCTTCTTCGTCATCTTCTTCAAATTGGAGTTCACCAAGACCCTTTGTAGTGGAAATGATGTCAACATCCAAATTATTCTCATTTATTTCACCATTCACCTATAAATAATCAAATATGCTCGAAAAGGCCACTAAGAACTATAAACTAAAGCCTAATATTTAAAAAAGTATATTAAAAAAATATCTTAAAACGTTCTAATTACAAACACAGGCCAACACTGGTTAGGTTAGGTTTCAAAATACAAAAATGGCGACACGTTCATGGATTTTTAAACCAAACTGTTGTAACTAAATTTAACCTACCTGTTTAGAAGACGACTGTAATTGATTATCAAGTTGTGATGCTTGAGTTTGGCTTTGAGATGGAAGAGTAAAATCTGTGAAATCAAATTCTGATCCTTGAGTGTCGGCACCAATCAAATCGGCTTCTTCAGTATCCAAAAACGTAAGTGTTTGGGAACTTGGCCCATATGCATCGACACTCATTTTAAATTTTGATCCAGGAAGATTAACACACAAACAAAGGATTAATAACAAATTCACAGTCTATTATAAACGAAACAACGATCAAATAGTTGTTATATCAAGCGTTTTCAAAGATTTTCTGACCACTTCACATCAATTTCGCCATATTCTGAACTCCTTATTACGTCAGCAATCAGCATGTCGTTGCCAACGCAATATTATAAAGCATGTACAAACTTACTTACAGAGTCTGTTAAACAAAATTCGGCGTATTCTATAAGGTAGTTCAGTTTATTGTAATAGAGCGCTGTTTTAGCACTAATACTCCAGGGGATGTATATAGATATTATGCGTTTGTGACCAAAATACACTATTATACATCAGTTATGTGAAAGCTAAAACGGAAAGTATAAAATCAAATCTCCAGCAACATAGTAATAATGCTTGTGGGTTTACTGGCAAGAATAAAAATGAGGAGAAACAAAACTAGGAACTTTTGAAAACAAACAAAATCAGCACTTTTAATGGTAGGTAACATAATGCAAAGCCAACTTCTAAATAAGAATAAAACATTTATGTATAGTATTTTAGTATTTGTAACCCTGTGAGAAAAGAAATAATTCTTAAAATCGCTTTGCTGGGGTATTTGTAATAGTGTTCATTACCAATTTTCATAGGAATGACTTTGTCTTAACGTTAATAGAATAATAGTAATTATTATTATTATAGCTATATATATATATATAATCGTATCCATACGTTAATTCATTTGATAACCATGCAGCCGTCACTCTTGATAAATATTAATAATACCAATAAATAACAGATAGCACTAGCGGTTATAGAAAAGTTTTATTAATTTTGGCCGCTAAAACTTTGTATTTCTTACAAGCTGTTGTCATGAAAAGTTAATAGACTTGAATTTTTTAATCGGCTCTTTATACGAAAATTACTTGATTGGGTAAAGAATATAATATCTACTATTGGGTATAAACACAATTAAAGTAATTAATTATGTGTAGCTTTTTTTTATTTACTCAAACAATTTATTATTTACAAGCTTAGTTTAGTTCATTTCTAATAATGTTCATGTTTATTTGGTAAGTAGTAATAATAATTGATAGTAAGGTTATATCTCCTGGTTTATTATTTTTATTTCCTTCTTATTTTATATAAGTTTTAGTTTTTCTTCTAGGACGACGACATGTTTCGGTAATTTTTCACCATCTTCCCCAAGTCTGAGGAAAACCAATGATAATTTAAATTATTGTATAAAAATATGTAATAAAATTATGAATTTAAAAATTAAACATTAGAAATGGAAATAGTTAGGAGAAATTATAATGTGATATACAAAATATTGAATATATAATCATTTAAAATAACAAGCTTATAAATGCCTTATTTATATTAACTATGATTGATTTTTATTAATACTATTGGAAAGTTTGTGAAATTTTACGGTTTTTTATATGGTGAAATGATCAACAATATGTGTAAGTTACCAGTATGAAGAAATAAAATTAAACGATTGATAAAATGAATAGTGTTCCCAATGTGACACAGAGTGCTATATATATGATGAATAAATATATAGATAGATATATTATTGTAATATTATTATAAGCTGAGGCAGATAAATTTACGGTGTTAATCTTCTTTAATATGGTTCAAATTGATTTTGGGACGGAGGGATGGCAAGTGTTATTTGAACAGGGATTATTTCTTTAGTTTGATATACTGAGGCAGTTTTCTAATTGTATTAATGAGGGACTGGTTTTCAAAATGTGTTTGCTCATTCAAAATATTGTCGTTCAGAATTGCTTTATGGATGTGTAGATTTTCAGTTATGTCCATTTTGAGACCTTTAGAAAAGGATTGCAAAAGTTTATATATCCATGCTGTACTTTTATCACGTTTTTACTTTAATACATCTGTTTGCAGCTAATAGCTAATTTGTCCACTCCTTTCAAAAATAAAGCAATCTCTAGTAAAAACCACATCGGTGAACACGCTTAGCAAACGTCAAGTTCATCTGGTGTGGTTTCCGTTTTCCGGTGGTTCCAAAAACAACCAGGTATAAAGAGATCTCCGCCCTCCCAATGGTTTCATACTCTTCCTCCAGGCAAATACGGAGTCATTCCTTTTAAATGCGTGTAGTTCGGGCGGTTGGTACGACCTGTAACGCGGAAAAAAAAAGATAAAAGAATGCCAGTAACTCCACCAACATTTCGTTCGGCATGTTGATTCACCAAGAATCCAATTACAACTAGCACCGAATCAAACATATTAATTTTAATTAAACACCATTCACTGCTGCGTCATGTAAACATCAGCTCTGAAAACAATGAAGAGGTACTGTAACATTTCGAGTTCGGAAAAATAATAAAAATGAAAGTTCTTAAACTAAACAGCAGAGCTCATTTATTGTAAATGTATATATTATTATATTTATCTTGCGGAAGAGTTGAATGCGGAAGTGGAAACAGGTGAACTGATTATGCGCATACGCTTGGCTCGTTACGCTTCCACTTGAAAGAATCTTTTAGAAGTGTTTCTAATGTACAGCGCCCACAATGGGCGATTTGCTTCAGGCAACAATGAAAATAAAGTTATACATTTCAAACTAAAACTATACGTGATCAATCTCATGGATCAAATTAAAAATAACGGTTACTTACCTAAGCGCACCTATTTATACGTATTTGTATCGGTTGAATAGTCTCCAAGTTGAGCGAAACTCCACATTTTCAACATCTTGTGTTACTGGTGAGGTATAATTATTTGTATGGAATAATACCTTAACTTATTTGAGACACTGGTGTTGAATAACTGCTGACATAACATTATTTTTTTTAGTAAAACCACGAGTTACACTGTAATAAAATCATTCAACAAAACACAATTTCGAATAGTTATCATTTATAAATGGTACTATATGCGGGTCCCGGTTAGTTTTTATTAATATTATACAATCATTTTTTGGACGTTTAAAGGGATAAGGGAAATATTTCTATTTTCATTGTAATTTTTTTTATTTAGCACCACGACTTTCTACCCGTGCAGGTTATACTCTTAAGTACTAATTACACTAATAGATTAGAAATTGGGAAGGTTGAATTTAAAGGAAGTGAACCCACATTTGCGTAGAGGCAGAGTGGAAAACCATTAAGGGAAAACTACCTCCAGTTCAACCGACCGAGATTCGAGTCTTGATCTCCCCCGTCCTCGACAGTCTAGCTATACAAGAAACTAGCTCGTTAGCCAACTACGCCACCGAGGCGGGTTTCATTGTAATAATATAATATTACTGTAGTATTATATTTTTATTTGGATACTTAATGTGCAATTTATAAACTTGGAATGGCATTAGCACATGACTTGTGGACTAACCTTTTTGACAATAGAAAGTCAAAATAATAACCTATTTTTAAGTACACCCATCCCAACTATTCATATAACTACTCTAATGGTATGAGGAAGGTAGAATTTGAAAAAATTCACTTGTATTTACGTGAAAGGAGGGTGGGACTTTTTTTTTAAACTAAGAAAGGTCACCTTAGTAGGGATTTGAACTCCAACTACCTCGACTCTTGCAATCTAGACTAGGTGAGCCTAAAGTTGTGTCTACATGTCCACCGACGCGGGTTTTATCATACATAACAATATTTTCACTACGCGTGTCCAGCACACGCGCATTTCCCGCGTTTGAAGACTGTCGTGTCGGACTGTTACAATGTTTAGGAAAGTATGTATCTCCCCTGTGCTACTCTAGAGGGTAGGCAAGCGGCACGGCACGCGACCGGTGGACCGTTCATTGCAACACCATAACACCTTTCAGAAGATTCGTCTCGAAGACTTTCTCTGTCTGATCAAAGAGCGAGGAAATCGAGTTGGGTGGTTTTTCTCATCCAAAGTGTTTGACGGTTGGGAGAGAGGAGCTAACCAGTCTTAACAAGTGGATCATTTATCAGAATCTCGTTGAATTATTATCATTAATTCACAAATAAGTGTTCTCTCTGTTTATTATTATTATTATTATTAGCACAGCGTCTTATTACCCGTTATGGCTATACGCACTTACTCTATTGTGTTATGGTAGGGGGACTGTGAGATGAAATGGAGGACCTACAGTTTAACGTGGAATCCGAACCACGGTGGAGGTCTGGCATTCCACACATTCACAAGTTATGATTAATACACGTCTTGTCAGAGGTGAAGGAAGGGTTTGGTAATCAGATAAATCTGTGCCGGGACCTAGGATTGAACCCCGGTCCCCCTAACACAGAAGTCAACCTTACCCCTATACCGCCAGGTCACCAAAAATATCGTGATCCACGATGTAGAATGCGTGGTCCAATGTTTTTTTAGGAAGGGCCTTCTTTATCTGACCGCTAGAAAAAGTAACTAGATCTACTTTCACCAATGGTAGCGAAACCGAAAGGTGAGTTGAAAAGGGGTTGGGTTGTCAGTAACATTTTGTCAATGTTTGTTACTCCCTTCTTCCGCTCGGTACATTTCAAATCCTTTGATATTATCAAAAATAAAACTGAAATATAGCCTTATTTAAAAGTCCAAATTATTTCTTACTTCTCCTTCCACGCAAATGCGGATAAATTACCTCTAAAATGCTTCCTTCCTCATCCCTATCCCGTTAGGGTAATTATCATATATGCGTATTATGAGGATTTTATTTACATTAATAGTAATAATACTTTTCATAGTATCTTTGTGTACACCATTTGAATATCTTCTATCGTAATTGATATTTTCAGAGGGCGTGTTGGGGAAAATTCCAGCCACATGTGATACGGTGGCACATGTCGACACGCTACAGATGTATCCCACACTCACACTAGCGATTTACACTGGCCAGTGAACACTTGCAGTTGTAGGGGCGTTGTCAATATTAAAAAAAACTATTTAATGTTGTTTCTTTCAAACTTTTATGGTAGAAATGTGGGGAACGCATGGAAAAGACAGTTTTTACGGAAGTTCTTATAGTAAAACTTTTTTTGTTGTTGCCAAAATAAATAAAATATTGCTTCTATATAAACATTGTTTAATTTTCTTCACAAATTGATATCAACAGTTCTCTCATTATGAGCATCACGGCATTACATGCCAATTTTTTTTAATGAAGAAAAAAAGTTGTCATTAAATTTCAGGACATCTTTGAGAGACTGTTTAAATCACTATGTGAACAAAATTAAACTATGAATCAATATTTGATTTATTTTGTAAAAAAAAAAAAAATCTTTCACTCTAAAGACTGCAAGAACACGTTCCTAAACTCACGTTCTCTATACTCCCACCTTAAAATACGTAATACGTAAATACGTAAAATTTGTTTCATGAATGAATTCTAATCAGCCTAATCAAACGTTCTCATCAAGATCAATGGGCACGTGAAATACATGTCAAAATAGTTGCGGTATTAAATGCCGCCGTCAAGCTTGCAGATAACGAGGAGATCTGGGTTCGAATCCCGGTTGGGTGTACTCAGATTGTTTTTTCCCAAAATGGTTTTCCACTCTTCCTCCACGCAAATACGGGTATAATTAATTAAATTTAACATTCTTAATCCCTAAAACCATTAGCGTAATTAAACCTCTGTACTACATCTATAGCATATCTATACCACCTCTGTACTATTATATAGCATATCTATACCACCTCTGTACTATTATATAGCATATCTATACCACCTCTGTACTATTATATAGCATATCTATACCACCTCTGTACTATTATATAGCATATCTATACCACCTCTGTACTATTATATAGCATATCTATACCACCTCTGTACTATTATATAGCATATCTATACCACCTCTGTACTATTATATAGCATATCTAAACTCCATTCACGGTAGGAATTACTCTCTGAAAGGTCTTTTTTCCTACCAATATCCTACTATAAAATAGATTTATGGTAGGGAAAAAGGCCTTTCAGAAGTCAATTCCTACCGTGAACAGACATTATACCACCTCTGTACTTATACATAAGCGAATATAAAATGGTTTATATCAGCAGCAGTTACATTATAATAACACGTTCCAGTGGGCACATAGTTAAGATCATTCTGGTTTAGGCCTACTGGTGACGAAGAAGTCCGGGTTTGAATCCCGGCCGAGTGTACCTAGGGTAGTTTCTTCTAAACGGTCTCCCACTTTTCACCTACGCAAATGGGGATACATTTACTTTACATTCTACCGTTAATTTTTACAACATTAGCGTAATTAGAAGATTACTTATACGTTTAAAACCGAATAAGTAGTTAAACGTGGTGGAAAAAAAAAAAAAGCTCAACTCTTTTGGTGTTTTTTTTCCTGAGTCAAGCGTACTCTGTTTTTTAAGATGACATTCTTACGTAATTGTAACTAGTATTTATTATATAGCAATAGGCCACCACTATTTTACCATTGATTCTCTTCTCCTAACACAACCTTGTAACAACTAGCAATGCTTTTAAAATTTTGTGTGTGGTTTCAAAATTGTCATTGTTTCATAATAATGTTTTGAGTAGGTACAGTAGCCGCATGGCTTCTTTGGTGCTGACTGACAACTCACAGCCAACATTTCGGTATATACCTAAGTTTTGACTGTCAGATGTGACAGCTGCTAAGCACATGTTTTTTGCATATCATACGGTTCGGCGTAGGGACACATAATTTGGTCTGGTAACTTTTCAAAGCTGTCAGTCAGCACCAAAGAAGACATGGGGCTACTGTAGGTGTGTTCAGATAATGGGCGGGAAAGGGTGATCAGTCTACCTGCATAAGCTACAAATTCCACATACATTTAACGGTTGTACTGCTCTTTACTCTTGTTAATTCCTCCAGTAGGATCTTACAGGTGATATTAAAAATGTTTACTTCCTTTTCTTTGACCCCCACTTACGCGGCCCATTCAAAAAAAAAAATTCCCTTTGTGTCCCAATAACATGGAAATAATGGCATTTTAAACGTCAATAGAGCTAATTTTACAATCGGAAATTTTACAGGATCCATATTGAAGGGGAGACTAAAATATTAACTAATATTTGGTTGGTGACATTTACAATCAAAACTGTAGTAAAAGTAAAAAAAACTATAGTAATGGGTTTTTATATGTATGTGTGGACCCCTCTTTAAGGGGGATCAAAAAATTTAAGGGGGGTCTGGACCCCCCCTCCCCCCGGATTACTCCTTTTCTACTCCCTTGCCTGTGTATCCCCTGATTACTAAATATACAGCCCATATTATGTCACTCCTCTCTAGATTATTTGGATTGATATCTTTTTAATTTATTTCTTTAGCAACATGTTTTAGTACCCGTTCGGGTTATACGCTTATGTACTAATTACGCTAGTGGTTTTATAGCTAAGGAATGTTATATTTATAAGAAGATTACCCACATTTGCATGGAAGAAGAGTAGAAGACCATTTTGGAAAAAAAAAAAAAACTCAGTACATTCGGCCGAGATTCAAACTTGGATCTCCTCGTCATCAGAAATGTAGTCTACTGATAAAGTAGCACCTTGGACCATGCGGCCAACGAAGTGGGTATCCTTTATTTATCACGTCTTAAGTTCTATACTACCGTTGAATCATCACTAGAAGATCTTAACCCTCTTTGTATACCACCTACAGTAGCCCCATGGCTTCTTTGGTGCTGACTGACAGCAGACAGCTCTGAAAAGTTACTAGACCAAATTATGTTTCCCTACGCCGAACCATATGATCTGCAAAAAACATGTTTATCAGCTGTCACTTCTGACCGTCAAAATGTAGGTATATACCTAAATGTTGACTGTCAGAAGTCAGCTGTGAGCTGTCAGTCAGCACCAAAGAAGCAATGGGGCTACTGTACACAACCCTATGTATAATTTGTTTCACACCTTTATAGGAGATACGAGAGTCACTGTCTGTATGGAATATTCCGATGGTAGACCATGAGATGCTCGGTGGAGATCAGAAGGTTACAGATTATAATCACCCAGGTATACGTTTTGTTTTGGAAATAAAAAATAAAATAAAAAATGACAGGCAATTAAAATCCAACACGGTAGTCTCCAAGGAACTTCCCGCATATCTCTCCAAGACTGACTGATATGTGGCAACAGTAGGATGAAACCATCGCGTGCCTGGGAAAACATACCTTGTACCACATTCCTTCGAACCAACGACCCTACAACAGCAGCTTCCTCCAACCACGCAAGGTTTCTCTCTTCAGGCATGTATCGAAGATGTGTTGACTTGATTACTATTCACCCTTTGCTGCTATCACCCGCCTCGGTGGCGTAGTTGGCTAACGCGCTTGTCGTGTTTAGCTCGACTGTTGAGGACGGGGAGATCGAGGTTCGAACATCGGTCGGCTGAACTGGGGGGGGGAGGGGGCTTGGGGTTCCTAAATGGTTTTCCACTCTCCCTCCACGCAAATGCGGGTTCACTTCCTCTAATTCAACCTTCCCAATTCCTAATCCATTAGCGTAATTAGTACTTAAAGCGTATAACCCGAACGGGTTGTAAGACGCGGTGCTAAATATTATTAAACTTTGCTGCTATCGATGTGAGGGGGAATGTAGGAATACAGCAAAAATGTGTGTGTGAAATAAAATTACTGTAACTATATATGTTTAATTACTGTAATTATTTATATATATAAATGTATTTCATTTATATAGTTAATAAATATTATCAGCATTGTTTCATATTTAAATTATTTGCTCTCTCCATCACGTTTAGATATGCTATGCGTAGAATAATTACATGTGGATATGTGTGTGTGTGTGTGTGTGCATAGAATGTGTATGTGCGTTAATATTTCTTTTTTTTCTCCCTCTCTCTCCTTTATTTAGTTCTACTTTCCTCATTTATTTTATTTTAATATGTTCATACATATACAATGTATGTGGGTAATATTTCTTGATTATTATTATTATTTTTGTACAGATATTATAAATTAGTATTTAGCACATAGGTATTAAATGTACATTCTTTTTTTTCCGTGGGTCAAGTGTAAGAAAAGGCGCTGGTCTTTATAATTGGTTGGTTCAGAGAGTGCACGTTAAATACCTCAAATAAGTAATATATATATATATTTATTTATTTGTGAGTTTGTTTTCATTCTACTTAAACTTTCGTAAACATTTTAATGATATGCTGAAAAATATATTCTATGCAAAGTCCGAATACCAAACACAAATATATGAAGTATACAATCTTACTAGAATATTATTAACACTATAATATAATTTTGATAGTGAAGAAACTTGTAGAAAATACAAACATAACCTATAGTTTTCGCTGTCAACATTGATAACATATTTACATTACTATATTCCATAGGTTTTTTTGCACCGCGTCTCAATACCCGTTCGGGTTATACGCTTATGTTCTAATTGCGTTAATGGGTTAGGAATGAGGACAGTTGGATTTAGAGTAAATGTACCCGAATTTGTACGGGAAACAATTTTGTTAAAACCACCTTCAAGACACTCAACCGGGATCGAACCACGATCTCTCCGTCTCCGTTTTGCAAGAGTAACGCCTTAAACCATGCGGCCAACGAAGTGACTTTATAGGGTTTTTTTCCTTCAAATTTTCTATAAAAACTGAAAGTTGCAACTCACACGACTTTAAGTATATGAAAATTGTTTTGGCAGCTTTTATGACTGTCAATAAAGTTCCTTCCTATCGAAATATGAGTGTAAAGCCCGGTACACACAGAACGCTAAGCTAAGCTACAGTAGCCCCATGGCTTCTTTGGTGTTGACTGACAGCTCACAGCCGACTTCTGACAGTCAACATTTAGGTATATACCTAAATTTTGAGTGTCAGAAGTGACAGCTGCTAAACACATGTTTTTGCAAATCATATCGTTCGGCGTAGGGATACATAATTTGGTCTGGTAACTTTCAAAGCTGTCAGTCAGCACCAAAGAAGCCATGGGGCTACTGTAAGAATCAAATAGCCAAAGCTGGTATATCTGTTTTAGTACGGATTTAGCCGCATCTAAATATAATATTCTGAGAATTGAAACGGGTCCGATGCCCGTTTACAGGTGTCATTTTCCAATAATTTTCATAATAAGCTAAGCTAAGCTATGCCTTGCTACTACACCGCGCTATGTTTTTTCCGATTGTTGTCCGGGCAATTTTTCCATCTCCCATCTTGAGCCATCTTACGTTGCGCATGCGCATAACGCAGCTTGGGTTCCGTAGTTAAACAGAGCAGTGCTGGTTTGGTGAAAATAACCCGAAAGAAGTGTTTAAGTTTTGTTTTCAGTTTGTTTCACGTGTGTTTAAGTAATATTCTATTTAAGTTTCATATTTAATTAATGTTTTTATTTTAAAATTAAAGATTTAATTGAACAAGTCAAACCTACACGTCCTACATTTTCTTCCTCTTCCAAAACATCTTCTCTTCCTCAGTACAATCATCTGAGCTCAAATAAGATGTTTTGGAGAACGCCATAATAACTAAACTTCACCTGAGCAAACTAGAAACAACACTGAATTAGGGAGGGAAAAGATGAATCATTGCTTAGTTTAGCTTACTTAGCTTAGCCAATGAGTGTGAAACTCAACAGACAAAATCTTAGCACAGCACATCACGGCATAGCTTAGCATTCTGTGTGTATCGGCCTTAAGTCCCTATAAGTAATGAATAGCAATAACCTTCTAAAATCATTAACTCATAAGGGCATTTATTAGTATTAATAAAACTGATATGTTTATTACTTTGAAGGATAAATTTAATAATTTGAAATAAAAGCTGGCTAAGTTTCTTGGTTGTACCTTTAATAGAAACATAAAAAGGAAATTACTAGCCACGGTCATTAAATTAAAGCTCAACGTTTTCAGCGCCGTTAGTAGCAGCCTGCGCCTGCGCAGAAGGGGAGAGAAGGAGGTTTGACCAACATTCTACGGCGTCCTGCAAAGAGACAGCACCTTCTTATTCATTGTCCGCAGAAGCGAGTAGCCGAGTGGTTGTTGTGGTTACTTTCTATATAATTCTGAAACTCGCTAGTTTAAAAAAAAATCGCAAACCAGTGCAACGAAATACACGAAAATAGATAAAGAGTGACTGGAAATTATAGTGTAAACAAGTGAATAAAATACAAGAATTAATTATTTTGGTTTATATTTAAAATGTAGCTTAAAAATTTCGTTAAGTTTGAGTTTACGTGCTAGATAAATTTAATTCAAAAATTATCTTTGGATTAAAAGATAAAAAATAAAACAAGGTGACCGTTTTTGTAATCGAATCAAAAAATAATTTTGACATCATTCTATTTTCTTCTAATTTTTATAAGTGATGTAGAAGAAATGTAAAGAGGAGCCACAACACACAGAACAGAAGTAACAATAACTAAAGGTAATTCCATTGTTGTGTAATATTTCAAGAGTTAAATATTTTCCAAACACGAGAAACAAGCTCATTATATATATATATATATATATATATATATATATATATATATATATATTAGCACAGCGGATTACTACCCTTTCGGGCTATACGCTTATGTAATAATCACGCTAATGGTTCTAGGGATTAGGAAGGTTATAGATAGAGGAAGTGTACCCGCATTTGCGTGTAGGGAGAGTGGAAAAACCATCCTCAGTACACCCGACCGAGACTCGAACCTCTATCTCCCCGTCATCGGTAATCTAGCTCAACACGAAACTAGCGCGTTAGCTAACTACGCCACCGAGGTGGGTCTGTTGTATAAATCATAATTTTTGAAAATTATGATTACACTTTACTTTCATAAATTGAAAAGATTGTGGAAAAAAACTGAACGTTTTAATATCAATAGAGTTTGCCATCGAGGAAGAAACTTTCTTTAGACCTTCCCTTAAAGTGACCAGGTGGTCTAGGGGTAAGGTGTCTGACTTCTGTTCTGGGGGTCCGGGGTTCAATCCTCGGTCCTGGCACAGATTTATCTGATTGGCCAAACCCTTCCTTCACCTCTGACAAGACGATATTAATCACAACTTGTGAATGTGAGGAATGCCAGGCCTTCACCGTGGTTCGGATCCCACGTTAAACTGTAGGTCCTTCATTTCGTCTCAAAAACACCCTACCATTACACATTAGCATAAGTGCGTATAAACCGAACGGGTAGTAAGACGTGGTGCTAATAATAATAATAATAATAATATTAATAATGATAATGATATAATACCCTCTATTAAAAAACCGAGGTGATATTAAAATAGCATAGACCTACTTCAAATAATTGGTTTAACAAGAACATTTACTTTTCTCTTTGCATGATCAAGGAAAGCCTCTTTTATTTGTTGAGTGGATTAGTTTTTCTTGATTTATTATACGAATGGACATTTGGAGCACCTTTTAAATTTTACTGTATTATTAGTATTATTTAAAAAAAAAAATCCTCTATGGTGTGACCCCGCAAGCGAGCTATACCGATCGAGCAACCGCCGCTGTTAGCGAGGATAAGTGCCAACCTTTGCGGATATAGGGTGTCATCTTATCAGCACAATGCTCCCTCCTCCAGCTGTTAATCTCAGTTTTCTAAACTGGAGCTGCTTCTAATTTATTCGAATAGCTCCTGACTAGCATAGCTTTGAGATTTACTACACCTTGGTCAATTTATCTTTCAGTTCTAGTCTAATTATCAGACCATCTGCTACGTTGCTTATTTTTTATTCTTTTACACAGCGTTTTACTATCCGTTTGAGTTGTACCCCTATTTAATAACTAAGCTAATGTATTAGTGATGAGGCAGGTTGAATTTAGAGTAAGTGTAGTCGCATTTATATGGAGAAGGTGTGGAAAACTATTTCAGAAAAAAAAACACTCTCATTACACCCAACCGAGATTCGAACCCCGATTTTCTCATCATTGTCAGTCTAGTCTATTGTGAGAGTTACCACTTAGACCATTCGACCACCGAGACGGGCTGCCGCGTTATTAATAATTGCCATATATTATTAGGAAATACGTTTTTCTGCTACTACATTTGATTAGCTTATTTTTGTAACAAAATTTTGGAAACTAATAAAGTGTTTTTTACTGATTAATCGTTGGATGTATAATATATAATCATTTAGAATTAAGTCTAGGGACGAGTTTGTTTCAAAACTAACTTCAATGTTTTATCATTTGAATTAAAATAATTAATGTACGATTACATTAGGCGTACGTGTTTCTAGATTAGGCAAAATTTATTATGATCTAATCAATAACATAATATCCCAGTCGTGCCTTTGGTAAATTATCACCCAAACCCGCGCACAACGGATAGATACGTCAGCTTAGTCTTGTCTCATTTTACGATGATAAGGCCGGGTTTCAAATCCCGGCCATATGTACTCTAACCAAAATAAAATGTTTTCTACTCTCACTCCACGCGAATGCAGGTACGCCTTCTCTAACGTGAATGCTCTTCTTTTATTAGTATTTTTTTTTTGTAGACTATGTTAAAGAGGAAAAACTTATTTCGTTTGTATTTAGTTTATATTAAATTTAATGTGTGTATTTTTGCGTGAATAGCTTTGGAATTATTGCATGTTATGCATTTTTTGTGTGTGTGTGTAAGAAGTGTATTAACAGCCAACGTATATCATGCCTTTAGGTGTGTTACAGTAGCCCCATGGCTTCATTGGTGCTGACTGACAGCTCACAGCCTTTGAAAAGTTACCAGACCAAATTATGTAACCCTACGCCGAACCATATGATCTGCAAAAACATGTGTTTAGCAGCTGTTACTTCTGACAGTCAAAATGTAGGCATATACCTAAATGTTGACTGTCAGAAGTCAGCTGTGAGCTGTCAGTCAGCACCAAAGAAGCCATGGGTCTACTATATATTGTATTCCATAATGTTTGGTTATTAAATGAGTAAAGTTTTATATAAAAAAAGGTTCAAAGAATATTAAATATATGACGTAAAGTTAACAAAACGTTAATCCCAAAAATAAATGTAATGATTGTAGCGAAAGTACATTTTTCTAGAATAGGCTTAACACCGTGTCCCGAAGGGAAATATATTTGACTGTCATATATTTATCACTTCCATGCCTTATGATTCACTAATGAACATAACTATTGAAAGCTAGGGGATTTGGGAATAGTTAAATATACTTTTTTACATTTCCGAAATAACTATTTAAAGCCTAACGATTTGGCAACATTAAAACGAGATAGAAAGAAGATGAAGCTTTTCTTCATTTCCTAAATGACTTTTGAAAGCTAATGGTTTTCTGCGCTCCCTCCACACAAATCCGGTTACACTTCCTATAATCCTCTAAATTTAACCTTCCTAGTCCATAAAATATTAGTGTAATTAGTACACAGGCGTATAAGCCAGACGGGTAGTAATACGTGATTCTAAATATATATATATATATATATATATATATAGAAAGCGAGAATATTTTGTAAATTTAAACCAATATAGAAAGAAGATGAATTATTTCTCCATTTCCGAAATAACTATTGAAGGCCAAATGATTTGACAACAGCGAACCGAGATAGTAAGCTTTTCTCCATTTCCAAAATTACCATTGAAATCTAGAAGATTTGGGAAACGTTTAATAAACTTTTCTCCATTTCCGGAATAACTATTGAAAGCTATAAGATTTAGCAACAGTTAACCGAGATAGAAAGAAGATGAAGCTTTTCTCCACAAGACACGTAGTTCTCCTCAGATGTTATATTCATTAATGGGATAATTAGTTTTCTACGCCCTTCCATGCGTCACATAGAAAGTTATACCTGTGGACACAACATCTTAAAACCATCAAGGTCACCATGTTCATATTGAATGCTGACATGCAGTTTATATCACAAACAAGAAACGTGTCACTGGCTGGCTTGACTGTCTGTTTTATCTGATGCTGCGACGAATGAAAAGACCAGTCGTGGAGGGTTTTTTTTTTCTCATACATGCATGATCATTTACTCATACAAACCAGTAGTTTTCCTGTACATTGTAAATCCGCATACAAAATCGCGAGGTCAGCCATATAGAAATAAGAGAGAGGATGTTAATACATAATAGGAGTAAAAAAAAAAAAAATTTGACCTGGTATAGTAGTGACATGAAAACACGATATATATATTCCACTATCTCTGAAAAGAATCTTTAAAATTGATTTAAAAAAAAAATAGCTAGAAGTACTTCCAAAATATTGACAAGTTTCGTTTATGGGATCACGCTGATAGAAACGTTATTGAAATACGCTGGATTATATTTATTCACCTCCATTTGTAAAAGTATTGGGTTCATGATTAGAGTAGGTGGGTTCTACCATTTCAATTGACGGATTTATTTATCGAATCTGTGGTAAATAAAAGTAAAAACCTTGTAATAGTCCTACCATGATAAAACAATCTCAGTCGTAGCTGTGTTGCTTTCTACTTCCTCGTGGTTTTTAAGAGGAGTGTTACCGTGTTGGTGGTAGTTTGTTTATGCAACCAACATCACTCACTTACTGATCTTACAGCACGAAGAGACAGGGAAAGGGCATATTATATTCATAGTAACTATCAAACGCTACAAATTGAAAATCACATTTCACTACATATTCATCATTAAAGTTTTTTTTAAATTTATTTAGCACCGCGTCTTACTACCCGTTCGGGTTATACACGTAAGTAATAATTACGCTACTGGGTTAGGAATTGGGAAGGTTGAATTTAGAGGAAGTGAACCCACATTTGCGTGGAGGGAGAGGGGAATACCATTTTAGTTAGCCCCCCACCCCCAGTTCACCCGACCGAGATTCGAACCTCGATCTCACCGTCCTCGGCAGTCGAGCTCAACATGACTAGCACGTTAGCCAACTACGCCACTGAGACGGGTATTATTAAAGTAATTTTAATGATTTCTAATACAGTGAAAAATGACGCCTGGTCACGGGAATCAAACCCGTGTCCAATTGTAATTTTTAAATTTATTATAATATGATTTAGTAACTTTGGTACATGTTAACTTTTGTAACAGAAATTTTTTCTTTTTTCATCATCCCTACTTTGTTAGCTAAGAGAATGCGTCTACCACGGACCGGTAGTAAGATTATCTACAGTGGCCTCATGGCTTCTTTGGTGCTGACTGACAACTGACGGCTTTGAAAAGTTACCAGAATAAATTATGTATCCCTTCGCCGAACCATATTATCTGCAACAACATGTGTTTAGCAGCTGTCACTTCTGACAGTCAACATTTAGGTATATACCTAAATGTTTACTGTCAGAAGTCAGCTTTGAGCTGTCAGTCAGCACCAAAGAAGCCACGGGGCTACTGTATGTCTCACCATAGGATTCTTCTCTTTATTTAACGACAGTTTAATTTTAATAGGAAGGGCCTGATAGAAAATACAAATATATTTTTTTAGTGAACAAAGTTGATGACATTTAATATATTATTAGTGCCATTTTATATGTTTCGATAATATCTATCAAAAGTGATAGCTTAATATCACATGTCTTAACATATGAATACTTGAAAGTAAATCTATTAATTTTCTAGCTGTACTCTGAAAATTGAACTTAAAGAGGGTGGGGTTAAATGCTGTTCTTAGTAAACTATTTACATGTAATTCATGTGGCGAGCACAATTGATAATTAGCAGCGTTTAAGGCGAACCCTCGTTAACTGTTGAGTTAGTGAATCTCTTTTTGCCTCGGAGAAAGAGGACAAGTTTCGGATCCCTTAACTTTCTCCAGAACGGTACTGTCCGTGGCTGACATGGTCCTGGCCGACTGCACTCCTTTGCAAGAACTGGACAGTACGTCTTCTCAAGACGGCCCGGATATACTTTTTAATCTACATCGCCGTCTACCTAAAGTCCGTTCACAGTAGGAATTGTTTTCTGAAAGGCCTTTTTCCTTACCAGAAATCTATTATATAATAGGATATTGGTACGAAAAAAGACCTTTCAGAGAGTAATTCTTACCGTGAATGGAGTATACTTTGTATTCATACGATCCGTGTTCCGTCAGAAGCCGATTTACACTATAGGCCCACTAGTCACGGGCCTAGAGGTGGCGGCTTTAGGGGGGAGGAGAGGTAGCATTATTTTAATATGTTGTTTTTAATAATCACGTTTAAAAATTAAAGTCAGAACGACAATCTTTCTTTCATAATAACTGTACTTTGCAATAGCTTTCTAGTTGACGTCAGTCTCCCCATCTTCATAATGTTAACTCAAGCTACTGTAGGACATGTACAGTACATGCGTGATTATCTTTCATAGAAATCTTTTCTCAAATACTAACTTCCGCTCCCCCCCCCCTCCCCACCTCCCTAATACCTCCTTCCAGAGCTGTCCATATATACTCGTATACAACTTTTATTGGCTATATTTTCTAGAGGACCACTCTTGAAAAAAATTAGCGTTCTACGCCCTTGGTCTGAATCTATAGTTGTAGTCCTTACCACTCCGTAGAAGTTGGATCACCATTAACTTTCATAAGAACCTTCGTTTCGGGCGACTTAGAGAGGACCAATCGAAGGTAAAAAAAATAATGAACAGTTTAATGACCTTTAAAGAAACATTAACCAGGGTCGGAACACACTAGCGATCCTGGTGTAGAGACCTACATTATTATCTAATAACTATCAGTTGTGTTCTCTGGGTTAGATACTATTTCTTGTATATATACGGTCTGATTTAGATAGGGTGGAACTCTTATGACACTTATAAAATATAGGGCCTACTAATTTGAAAAAAAAAAAAGTATTCATACTAAAGTCTTGGGATCTAAAAAGGTAATTTTTTTCATTAATTAATATCAATAAGTATAACCGCCTCCATGATATAATTATCAACGCACCTGGCTACGAGTCTAGGGATCCCAGATTCGATTCCCTGCTGGTAGCATGGGCAATTTTACTGTAAGGGTAATTCCCCCAACAGTCACCAGTTCAGAGCTTGGTATAGCCCAGACACGTGTATGTGTATAGACCGCGTTGGGAAGTTCCGTCAAATATGTCAATAAAGTCAGGTGTGACATTGGATAATACGACACATTAACCTATTCATAATAAAGGAATAATAATGTAATGGCATGTATGGGCTACCTCAATCTGTAATTCAGTTTGTGTAACGATTAACTAGTACTAATGTACCGTTGTCCGGGAAACGCCTGAATGTACCAATCGTACTTGCTTTCTGTGGAGGCTCATTCCATGTCCCGATGAGATGAGGGTATTATGGTACTAAATAAGACGAGGTAAAGCCAATAAAGATCTTAACCTAGCCTAAGCCTAATTAACCAAACCTAGATGACCATGGGAACTAAGGGCTTTAACCACTATACCACGAGGCCAGTTATAATAAAGGAATAGATAATATCTTAAATTATTTACATACTTTAATGAACTGATTAATAATAAACACCCCAAATTGTAGCACTACATTACTAACAACATATTTATGTTTTATTTGCTTCTCGGCCGGTAAAATTAGTAAATTAGAGTACATTTCACATCCGATTAACCACGAAATTAGATACAAGACTATGGTCTAGTAAAAAAAAAGTATTGAAGTACGATTTTGACAGTAGTGAGATTTGGATCAGCACACATTTTTTTTTCATATTAATTTTTAAATTTTGTTTAGCATCACACAGTTTTAGCAACTGACCGGGTCTGTTTGGAACATAAGCCTCTCTGACCCAGTCTTCTCCACACTTATGTGCACTCCCTTCAGCCACCTGTCCCTTGGTCGTCTTGACATCCTATTTTTTTGTAGTACAATATATATTTCTTAAGCTTAATGTCAGTACTTCAGTAGACATTTCCCAGTTTATGAAAAATATACAAAAATCTTTGTAAGGAACTGTGCGCTTCACAGTGCCAGTGACGTGGTGTTTGACTGTGGTGCCCATGCGCACATAGGAAGAGGGTTGGGAGGAAGACTGGACTGCCAGGTAGAGAGAGCACTGTTGCTTTCGCAGTGCCGGCTCTGGCGTGAAAGCAGAAGGAAGTGTCTTTTTTTTACTCAGCGTGTGTTGTGCTTAAAAACCGTGTACCATATTCGTGAATGTGATAAAGTGTAGAAGAGTGAAGAATTAGATTATTATTCTGCTTCCAGCTATTCTATTTGATTAATTTTTTTCTCGGTTCTTTTATTTAACAGAAATACTAAATGCGCTTGCAGTACTTTCAATGGAAAAAAAATTCCTCAATTGTCCAGAGATCAAGGAGAAAATTATTGAACTTTTTGCGCAAATTAAAACAAGAAGAATGGATTTCATTTTTAAATGACTAGATCAAGCTTGAACTGTAACATTTTAAGTTAAAATAAATAACAAATGTTTGGGTTTTTTTTTGTTAAAATTTTATCAAGTTCCTTAATAAATTTTCTCTTTATACATTTTTTTTTTCCTTTTACACAATTTTAAAACAAAGACCACTAATTTTAGCTGCTAGCCGCCACTGCATCCTGCTCCCCATTTCAACATCCAACATCTTCTTTGGTATCCTCTCTTCCTCCATTCTCCTCGCATGGATGTACCATCTTAGTTATGCCTTATCTATCCTGTCCTGAACTGACTCCTCTTTAACTTTTCCTTTCACACTTTCATTTTTCATCTCATACATTCTTGTGACCCATATAGTATATTTTTTGCACTTTATAAAAGTGTGGTTTCACTTATTTTATTTTTAATGTTTAAAAAAACAACATTATAATACAGAAAACCGCACCACATGTGACGCCTAGTTCGAGCTGTATAACCTACTTAAGTAAGGTGTTATCCGTAGGGTGAGACGGCCAAACGACGGTAAAAAATATCATGGGAACTCAACCGGGAAGTTGTTAAATAGATGACCCGAAAAGTTAGCTGTAATAAAATAAACGATATATTAAATTATTCTGACGACTTCAAAGTATAGAAGGGGTTTCTCGAGGTTTTCTCGGAATTGAAGGTGATTGGGCAAAGTGCTTGAGACTATTGATTTTCCTGTAAACCTTTTATGAAGGTACTTTTGAGTTATTATCAGACTTCAACTCAAGAAGGGCATTTTTCTTTTCAAAGGAATAGGTGGCTCGTCTGTAAAAAAAAATAAAGATAAGTAGCCATTTCAAATACGATCAATTTTTTATAGGAAGGGTCTTATCTGATGGCTAGAAAAGGTACTAGATCTAATTTTACGTAGTAATACGCCAAACCATGTGATTTGTAGCGTTCGCTTTTGGTACTTCCAATAATTATAAAATAACATGCTATCAATTTTTGACGCAAAAGAAAAAGTATTTTCTAAAAGGCCCTTCTTCTGAAAATTAAAATAGTGCAAACTAAAGTTCATATTCCTAAGGACTTTCTATCGCGCTCTCTTTAACACACACACACACACCACGCACCACACCACACCTCACACACATACACACACACACACACACACCACCTTACTGCCCATTTGGGGTATGTGCAATTTCTTGCGCTAATGGGGTAAGGAATGATGAAGGTAAAATTTAAGAATAAATGTACCCGCATTTTCGTGGAGAGTGGGGTAACAATTTAGGAATTTCTAACTTCAGTAGTCATTGGAAAACCAGACAAGAGGAGCTTAATATTTAATCTGCGGGCTCTAAGAAGTAAATAATAGATACGTTAACCACTTCGGTGCCCGCGTGGTCTAACTCACTATTCTCGCATTAGACCTAGACTGCTTATGACAGGGAGATCAAATTTCGAATCTCTGTCGGGTATACTGAGTTTTTTCTCCAAATTGTTTTCCACTCTCCCTTCACGTAAATGCAGGTAAACTTTCTTATTCCTTAAACCATTCGCGTAATTAGTACATAAGCTTATAACTTGAATGGGTAGTAAACACGGTGCTTAAAAAATGGTTACGTTAAAATTTCGAAAAGTTTAATCTACCATAATTTGCTAAAAATAATGTTTCAACAAATGACGCTTTAACTTAATTTTTTTTATTAGTACACCTTAGTGCTAGTGTGACTTGGCAACTTCAACTATATTATCAAAGAGAACACGATAAGTAAGGTAAATTTTAAAGAAATCCATCAGAATTCAGGAGAAATGGTAAACAGCATTGTTTAAAAGTAAAACCATCAAGAGTACCTTCTTTTGGCATTTTTCTTTTAATATAAAAATAAGTATATCATTATCACAAATCAAATAAACTTACGGTACTAGAATATATAACGTAGTATTTTTCGCAAAATACAACAACCAAACACAACAGATTTGAAAATGTTTTCTGAAAATTCAGATGTTTACACGCTTATTAAAATTCTTCTTTAAGTTTAAAACATGTTTCACATGTAATTATCAATTCGGGTATGACGTGTAGACAGCTTCCAATAATAATCAGAAACGTGTTATAAATGTTAATCAAATAATATATTAAACAAAACAGCCAATTGGTCACCCAAATACCCGTAATTGCAATTACTCGCATGACAATAAAATTTAGTTGTAAAAATTGAAGTAAAAACACATAAAAAATAAATTACCTTTATTTGTGTTTGTCGATAGATGACTTAATATGGAATTGGTAAAATTCCTTATAAAATTAATGTGCTTAGCTTTACATTACATGATCATGTTTTTTTTTCCTTCCACGAGTAAGAACGAATTTTATTTAAATTAATATTGACAACATTTTGGTCACTTAATAGTTAACAAAATCAAATCATGGCTGTTAAAATAAGATGCCTTAATTTATTAACTGTTGTAACATCTTTTGGTATATGTATACTGGGTGTATTTAGGCTTATATAAATAATGTTCATTTTACACTGCTTCATGTAGAACATATCTTGTATGCTAAAGCTAACGTTTTAGTTCTGAAGTGTCATATTTTTTTTATTACTGTTGTTCAGTAACAGAACATTGGAATTTTAATAATAATATTATAATTAACTTTTAATGGAATCACCTCTAATAACTAATATAAATAAAAACTGTGATAAAAGGATTCACACACAATATTTTACTTAGTTTTTTTAAAAAAGAAAACCGCGTTTTGGGGGTTACCCATAAAGCACGTACCGCTGTTGGTGGACGGGGTTAGCTCTATTATCCATCTACATTATGTTAAATGGGAAGAGGGGGAGGAGCTATAGTGTTGAAAAAATAACTATATTTTATTTAACACTGCGTCTTACTACCTGTTCGAGTTATTCGTTTAAGCACTAATTATGCTATTGGGTTGGTAATTGGGAAGGTTGAAAATATAAGAGGTGAATCCGTATTTGCGTGGAGGGTGAGGGGAAAACCAACACCAATTCACCCGAGCGAGATTCGAACCTCGATCTTCCCGTCCTCGGCAGTCTGGTTCAACACGAAACTAGTGCGTTAGCTAACTGCGCCACCGAGATGAGTAAGAAAATAATATTATTGCTAATGTTTTCACCTTTAGTAAACATAACATACTTATGGATGACTTCCGATTCTAAGAAGTAATTAAATCTGAGTCCGTCTTTCTTTGTGACAAAAGCTCCCTAGTGAAATAATGACACTCGCTCTTGACATTCTAAGTTACTTAAAACAAGTTGAAGGGGCTAAATGTCTGCATGGTGTAACATGGGTAGCGGAAGAGGGAGAGTTTTAATAAAAGGTAGTAAAAAGCCTAACGTGGTTAATGGATGATCCCTCCTGCTTATTGTCCATTTTCGGGTTGTTAGATTATAACAAAGTAGTGATGAGAAAGATACAATTTAGAGGAAATTCACCCGCTGTTATTTTGATGGAAAGTGAGGAACCTTTTTGGAAAAAAACAACACACATTCTTAGTTCATCTGACCGGGATTCTAACCCCGACCTTTCCCGGTCATATGCAAACCAGACTGTACGAGAATTATGTATGTATTCGTGTGTTCACTAATGAAGTTATTATACTTAAAGATAATTCGTAGAGATTACAAAGTTATGACCCGCCTCGGTGGCGTAGTTAGCTAACGCGCTTGTCGTGTTGAGCTCGACTGATGAGGTCGGGGAGATCGAGGTTCGAATCTCGGTCGGGTGAACTGGGGGTGGTTTTTCCTAAATGATTTTACACTCTCCCTCCACGCAAATGCGGGTTTACTTCCTCTAATTCAACCTTCCCAATTCCTAATCTATTAGCGTAATTAGTACTTAAAGCGTATAACCCGAACGGGTAGTAAGACGTGGTGCTAAATATTATTATTATTACTAATTTATGAAAAATTTCTAGCTGACCGAGTGAAGTGAAGTTCAATTTAACTTGGCCATTTGGAATTTCATCAATCCGGATCTTTGCCCCGCGATATCCGTAAATTTTAAGGAAATTTGGCAAGGAAGTTATTTGAACCAAGGCCGAACAACTTATGCACATGTTTTTTCAATCTGGTTATCCGTTTTAAGATGGTGGATACTAAAAATCTGTTTGTCTGTCTGTTCCACGATGACTGCCAAATTAGAGGACAAATATTAGTGAAATTTGGCAGCGATATTCTTTGAATTTAGGCCGAACTATGTATACGTAATTTTTCACTCTGGTTATCTATTTCAATATAGTGGCCACTCAAAAAGTTTTTATTTATTTAATAACGCTTCTCAATTATTTGAATTTAAAGCTCTAAGCAATCGATAGAGTAACTTACCTAAGGTGAACATTTTTTTAATATTGACCAGGTTCTTTTTTTTTTTTTGCTGAAAGAAGAACTGTACAATAATCTTTATCATATCATTATCAATGCGGGTATGACGTGTAGACAGCTTCCAAGGTATACCCTGGAAAACATTCTGTTCTCACAGAGCGGCTAAAGCTTGCCGCACACTGACTCGGATCGGATCGAATCGGAAACGTTGACGTCTGATCGTAATGGAACGAATTGGTTTTGACCTATTCCGAAGCTTTGCGCATGCGTCTTCAGCACCGGACTATATCATCATCTACACTCGCTCTCAGTTTACACCTGTTGATGTTCGTTTCCTGTTCCTCGAGAATGTTTGATTATTTAGAAAAAATGTCTTTGGACGAAGAAATGAACAGTTTAGTTCAAAAGACCCCTATAATTTATGAAATTGCTAATAAACGTTAGTATTACTGTGATAAAGTCCTACATCTTAGCTCAGTTGGTAGTGTGTCTCCCTAATGAGCTAGGGTTTACCCTTTCACATTGATAAATTAATGGCCTGGGACTGGATGTTGTTCCTGTGCTAGTCTTAAGATAGCTTATAAGGCATATGAAGCTACAGCAAGCTGGTAGTGGAAAATATATGGCTTGAATAAAAAACTGCCACAGTCCAGGAACAGTAATGGATGTAAAGAATTACTATGTTAAAAAAGGAAAATGCTTTAGAGGAAAGCTCAGAAATTCTATGTTGCATTTTCTGTGTGTCGTGCACTCCAAATACTTTTGAAGCTGCTTCTTCCTCTTTATCGTCATCGGCAGCAATGCACACAACAAACACCATTACCTCATTACCTTGCCCTCACTGCTGTTATCACTCATTATTACCGAATCGATGTACCTTTCTGGTTGTTGTCTTCCTTCCGATAGACATGAAATGATTTCCGAACCATCGTGCGGTTAAAACTCGTTCCCGTCCGTAGGGTTCCCGATATGGTGTCAAACTTAAAAGTCTACATACACGGGTGACAGAATTAGATAATGCATCTTTCACGGTCAAATATGCCACACGCTTAAAAAAAACAAACAAAAAAACATAATCTTCGATGCATTCAAGGCCGAGGCCAGCCAATAATTTCAGAAGGGGCGGGGAGGGGGCGGAGGTTGTTTGTTGGGCACATGCCGCAATTGCCGGAGGCTAGAAAAAATTCTAAATGAAAAACATTGCTAGAAGCTATCTGAAGTGTTTTTTTATGGTAACATAACCCCCTATCTTCCAGAGGCTAAGACAAATTCTGAATATTAAACACCTCTAGAAGCTATCTGAACTGCTTTTTATGGTAACACAGCAATTTCGGCCTTGGATGCATTTCATGCCTCTCCTCTCCCAAAGAGGTTGTTCCAGAAGTATCTTATTTTCATAACTATCTGCGCAAATGCTAAATGCACAAGTAAAATGCAAGACAAGCCATTAATTCCCGGTAAAACCCGACCACCTCATTTCTTTGAAGGTCACTACTCGCTTCCTTCTTATTTTCCCTCGCAACAATTGACAAGCTGCCAACTGAAGTGGAACGAATAGTTGTGCTTCATTACTCATGCAGAGATATAATCAAATATTTTTTTTATTAAAGTTTTTTTCATTTTTTTACGGATTAACATTTAGAAGAAGTTATCGCAGGGTGTTATGAGCGACATTCGTTGTCACCTTTTAATTATTTCTAAACTTATCAAAATGTAGCCTTCACATTTGTAAATGTAAAATTAAGAGCGTGTATCACATGCCCATTAGCTCTGTGATACAGTCGGCTCGAAATAGTAAATTTACACTAACACTATTGCACGTGGATCATTTCTGATTAAACATTAATAGAGATAAAGAGATAATAATTATATGTTTCTATTACAGAACATTGTTGAAATATTAAATTATATATTTTGATAAAAAAACTGCATCGAAAATACTGTTTTTGACCATTTAGAATGGCTTTAGAGATAAGCACTGTGCACAAATCTTTATTTTGTCTTAATAGGGGAGAAACTTTGTCGCTTTATCCCTCGTAGTCACTACAGAAAATTCCGAGTAATCATTCAAATACGAATGCACTGCACACATTTCTGGCATATCTTTGTTATTTCTTTTCTCTGCTACTCCCATACCTCGCGCGAGCCGGGAGCTGAGTTGGGCCTATCTATGATGCACTCTATTAAGAAAACTACTTGAATCTAACAGATTTGTTTATTTATGCCTGGTGTATTTATGCCTTTTGAAGGCCAGTAGGTTGCCAGAATTGCAAATACAATTTTCAAAGCTACATACATCTTGAGATTTTGTGTACAAATATGGCTAGGCCTACAGGTTTTTTTTTTTGCTTTGTCATCAAATTGCATCTTGCTAGCGTCTTATTTGCTAAATGAGAAATGTTAATTTCTGTCGTATAATGTTCTATACTCTTTCGGTAAATACATTCATCCGAAATAAATAATTTATCTAGCTATTATAGATTTAAGAATACAGGGCAAATAGTAGGAAAGTTCGATTTTAACTCAATTTAGTGTTTCCATCTGTTAGACAATCCTGATACCTTTCTAATGCTCTTTAGATTATGGTTCAAAGAGATGACATATTTAAACTAATTTAAATAAATAGTACGGCTTACTGTACATACTTTCTCCCGCTTTTATCTTAAAATATACATTTACTAAAAACTCGTAAGATTTGAGAAACGAAACAATACATTGTTGTAGAAACATTACACCACAGATCATAAATGAAATACTATAGACTGTTATTTACTCTATGGCATTAGAAACTATAGGAACACCGTAACAGAACAATTGAGAAAAGAGAAACATACAGTTTTGTCCACCAAAGAGCATAATAATCAAATTCATTTCCAAAAACCTGTAGCAAAAAGTATTATATTTGCCTATAGCTAAGAAATTATCGGTTTTATAAAAATATATTTCAAATAAAATATGTTTACTACAACTTTACGATGATAAGATATTTTGTATCTCAAATAGTTGCGGAGAAATGAGGAAAATTGGAAAATTTCTCACATGTAACGTACCCTCAAAGTAATTTTACTCTTTTTTTATAGTAAAAAACAGTGTCTAGATATAACATTTAGTCAAAATCGTTAGAGATAATTTCGAGAAAATCGATTTTTTCTCTTTTTGCCCCTCAGTAAACCACCCTTAATTTTAGGGTTGTATATCTAATTCCAAAAAAATCCTTGATGGTGGGGGGGGGGGGGGATGGACTTTATTAAAACCCCATATACAAATATTTAGCCCAATCGGTAAGATTGTTTCGGCTCTAGCCTGAGGTACAGAATACAGCAAGGCGAAAACAACTTTTTATATTTCTGGGGGTTTATCAAAATCTTGAGTTCGAATTTTTTTCTTACTATCCCAAAACTTTCTCTTTGTAAAGAGTTTGACGTAGCATCTAAAATTGCTCTGATAAAGTGAAGCACCCCCAACTTTTCTAATTGGGTAGGCCCTAATCTTTTAGAGGATGGTTAAAGAGGAGAAATGTAACCGGGAAGGTAAGATCTCACATTCAGAATTGGGTAGGGGGAGACTTTGGGGAGTCAGTACCCCTAAGGCCCTGTGGGGTCCATGAACCCTCAGTAACACAAATGTACAATAATACTACATTTAATCAACATTAAAATGCACCTTTAAAATACTTAATTATTATTATTATTATTATTATTATTAGCACCGCGTCTTACTACCCGTTCGGGTTATACGCACTTAAGCTAATGTGTAATGGTAGGGTGATTGTGAGATGAAATGAAGGGCCTACAGTTTAACGTGGAATCCGAACCACGGTGGAGGCCTGGCATTCCCCACATTCACAAGATGTCTTGTCAGAGGTGAAGGAAGGGTTTGGTAATCAGATAAATCTGTGCCGGGACCTAAATTACTTAATGAACGGGTATCAAAATACTATTATTGAACCTTAAATTATCATCATATTATCTATGGATTGTTATAATTTATACTATTTGAAACGTAAGCGGTAGTATGGGTTATAAAGCCCTGCCAAAGGCATCGCGTATTGGTTTAAACCGGCTATTTTTGTGGCCAGTTACGTCACAAATCATTCGTAATGGACTTGTTTATTTAATAGCCACAATACTTTTTTTACTCACACTGTTTTGTTTTGTTATAAACGTTTTGCTAACATATTTTTTGTATAATTTTACGTCAAAAATATTCATTTAAGAATTGATAGGTCTACAACCACTAATTTCAAAGATAAGATATTGTTGGCTATTTTTTTTTCTTTGGTTGATTGGTTTTCAAAGAAATGCCATCTATTGAGAATTAATTTTTTAAATTTGGAGTCGATTGAGCTATACTTTTTATTTCACTTTTTACCAAGTTTATTATTATTTTTTTGGTGAATCTAATAATAAAAAAATCACATTCCTCGCTAAGTCAGAAATTCTACATAATAGACCTAATAATTTTGCAACAAAATATCACTTTGTGTGAATATAAATATTCTATATAAAAGTATTTTGTATGAATCCTAGTTATATACAAGTAACAAAAACAATGTTCACTTTTGGTTTTGCCAGGTGTTTTAATTTTACTATCCTGTCGGAAAATTCATACTCAATATCCGGCCTATGTTTTTGCAAAGTGAATATTTTGTGCTCGTCACTTTGAGTGATTAGTAATGTTATTGGCCTTCTTTACGAGCGAGTCAGTCCATGAGTAGCTCTATGAGTAGCTCAATGAGTAACTTTGATAAGATAAGTCAACTACTTATCATCTTGGACATTCATAATATATTTAGTTGATGAGTTGGAAGGAACATAAATGTAAGCGTGTTTACATATTAGATTATATTACTTTAGGTCTCATTTATTTATTAATATTTAAAAAATAGTACCCGGGAAGGTAGTTGAACCCTGGACCAGGCACGTAGCCAAAATTGAGGGGAGGGTTTATACCTTTTTCATTAACTTTTTATTTTATCGCCACGTCTTACTACCCGTTCGGGTTACACGCTTATTTATTAATTAGGCCTAATTGTTTTAGGGACTATGCAGGTTATATTTATAGGAAGTGTGCCCGCATTTTCATGTATATTTTTCAAGCTTGTTTAATATTTAATATCACCTTCTTTAATATTTTTTATAAAAAAAATCGATTTATTCTTAAATATCGGGTATATTTAAGCTTCACTTAAGAAAATTTGTAAACCTTGATATAATACTCAAAATAAATACTTTTTTAAAATAAAATAAGATTCAAATTGTTGTCGAAAAAATTATCGATTTATGAGATTTCTGCTTTCCCTTTGCAAACCTTTTTAAAATTTGAAATTTTTTGGGCACATCCTCGGTGCATAATATTTCATTTCTTAAACTTTATTTAATATAAAGATGCAGCAAACAATCTATAGAACGTTCTTGTTATATGCAGTCAAGACTATTATGAGTCATAGCAATCTTTTTGTTAAGGCCATCTGAACAATAATCGTTTGAGCAAACCACGAGTAACTTTCTAAAAACCTCGGAATAAATCAACCCGAACTGACGTCGAACCGTTATGGTCACACTTCAATTAATGTTACTTGGGTTATTCTATGCCATAATAGTGCAAGAAAGATAACTGGGGCACGAACCTAAAGCTCTAACTCGAGTACCAGGGTACCTATCTATAGCAATATTCTGATTGAAAGGAATTTTTTAAAAAACGTAATTTTTTCGCCTAAATTTGATATGATTTTACTATAATATTAGTGTTGTTTTAAAGGTATTGATGTTGTATATTAGTTTTGTCGAATAGTTGTAAAATTAGTTGTAAAATGAACCTTACCCCTCCCCCCCTTTTTAAATTACATCTGTACGACAATGAATGTTAGACCAATCCGGTCAGGTAGAGAAACAGTGATACTGACTGACACGAGAAGACAAAAGTGATAAGACAACTATTTACTTGTATTTGCATGGAACGAGAGTGGAAAACCGTTTAGGATAAAGCACTCTGATCTCCCCATCATCAGCAGGCCAGTCTAACATGAGGGTGACGCCTTAGACCAAGGGTGGGAAACCTGCAGTCAGGCCAAACGTGGCCTTTTGAGGGGTTTTGTGCGGCCTTTGCGCGTACTTGGTCAATAATTATGTATTTTCATAGTTTTTAAATTTTTCTTTCTCAAACGGTGTATATTTTAGCTAATTTAAATTTTTTTAAAAATCGTTATAATAAACTATTATGTAAAACAAATTAACCGCTCTTAATGATCTCTTTAGCCATGGTTGTCGCAATATCATATTATTAATTTGTCCCTAAGAGACCAATACGAGCCTTCGGCGCAACATTATTATTATTATTAGCACCGCGTCTTACTACCCGTTCGGGTTATACGCTCTTACGCTAATGTGTAATGGAAGGGTGATTGTGAGATGAAATGAAGGACCTACAGTTTAACGTGGAATCCGAACCACGGTGGCGGCCTGGCATTCCCCACATTCACAAGATGTCTTGTCAGAGGTGAGGGAAGGGTTTGGTAATCAGATAAATCTGTGCGGGACCGAGGATTGAAAACCCCGGCCGCCAGCACAGAAGTCTGACACCTTACCCTAGACCACCAGGTCACCAATTCGGCGCAACAAGTCAGCTTGACTCGTAGAGACATCGATTTAGTTTCGAGCCTGTGTCGCTAGTGTAGAAGTCCAGTATAATAATTAAATATTCACCGCTATTTTACTAACAGTTCCGAGCAGCCACAGAAAAAAAAAAATCGCTGTTTCTAAAATGTCACTTTTATTTTACTAAATTCTCTATTTTTTTCTGTACATGAACTCTTTTAATAAAAACTTAATCTAAAATCAAATACAACTCTAATTTATTAATTCCTTTCGACCTTCTTCATTTTTTCTCATTCTTGAGCTCGAGCCTTGAGATTAGCTATACCATCGTTTTAGTAAGAAGAACAGTCTTTGGTAGCTACTAGAGTTACTAAAATAATTTTAATATATTCATAAATCAATCCATGTTATATGCAGCTGTCATATTTGATAGATATTATCAATAACTATAAAATAACACAGAAAATTTATTAAAATGTTGTCAACGTTGGCCGCAGAGAAATAAGCTTGAATTTTCTAAACTGTTCTTCCGACCAAAATCAGGGTATATAATTATATCCACACCTCAAACTAAAGGAACTGGAACTGCGGAGAGGTTTGGTACCTAATATCGGAAAGGTCACACGCAAATTGTGGTGTGCATGGCGGCTACAGACAGGGAAAACCTGGAAAAGTCAGGGAATTTACCTAAAAATAAGGAAAAGTCAGGGAATTAAAAAATATGTCTAAAATATCACATTAATTTCGCAATCGCATACTGAAACAAAAGTTAATAATACCCAATTAAAATAACGGATAAAACAGTTTTTTAATATGTGATAAATAATAAATAAAACAAAGTCATCATCCACCATTAAAACTAGAAAAAAACAGTCAGGGAAAATTGAAAAATGTTGTTTGGAAAACCTGTAAAAGTCAGGGAATTTTGTAAAATATGTTTTGTAGCTACCCTGGTGTGATACTAGGTAGGTTGCCTCTTTATAATCTTGGCAAAGCTTATACTGCCCAAGAATTGTGTGGCTTGATGAGGAATAAGTGAATTGACACGTGGCCTTACAATGCCATAAGATTATCCACCCGTGGATTAGTCCATTCAGCCACTGAAGAGGGTAATTATTTATTTAAATATGCTATATTTAGTGAGATATTTAAAATCTGTTACAGCATAATGATTATATCAAAGTTGTCTTCTAACTTCGAAATGTTTTGAAGATGTCGAAGATTATTGTGGGTGTCGAAGCGAAGGGATGATCATATTTCATAACCCTCGACATTTTCAAATCTGCGTACACTTCCAGGAAATGATAACTTTATTTTTCAGTAAAAAATGATAACATTTTATTATATTATTAGTTTATAATAATATTATAAAGAGGAAAGATTTGATTTTTTGTTTTTTTGTTTGTAATGGATAAACTCAAAAACTACTGGACCGATTAAAAAAATTCTTTCACCAATATACATTATCGGCGAGTAACATAGGCTATATTTTATTTTGAAAATTTAATTTATTCCTCATAAAAAATGTCGATAGTATATTATATAGTCGTTGGAAAAAAAAGTTGTTGAAGGGAAAGTGGGGTTGGTGAAGGGGGGGGGGGGAGGGGTTAAGGGTGAGGAAATAGAAATAGATGTATTGACGAGGAACGCAAAAAAAAAAAGATTAAAATAAAATTTTGGGAAACAAGGGGAGTAAATGAAAGTGGAGGAAGCTGAAAAATTAATTTGATTTTAACCATTTGTTTGATTGGTGTATACACAATTCCTTTCGCGCCTAGAGCAAACAAAATTATAGAGGAATGAGATGAAAATAGGAGGGAGGATAAAAAGAGGGAGGGGGCTATACAGTGATGGTAGGACTGTATTTAAAAACAAAAATAAAAAAAAGTTTTGTTTTTATATTGACATGATGGATGATTTGAAGCTTTGTTTTACAGGATTCTTTACAACATTTTTTTACGGGGAAGAGGGCTATTGGTAAATATATTGATAATATTCATCAAAAGTAGATCACACGACTTGACCACATAAATTTTCCAGCTTTCAGATAAGGCTATTCCTATGACAATTGGACTGTAGAAATACAATTCAATCTTCGTTGAAAACATGTTAGTGAAAATCCTACAATATATATATATATATTTTTTTTTTTTCACATAATGTTTTGGTTGCGTGTAGAGAAAGTTCCACGCGGGCGGAAACAGAATGTCTTTATATCCTGGAAATGTCTCCTTGTGGAACATAGGTCCTACACACATACACACCTTTCATTAATATTCCAACTCGACACCGAACATTCTTGGCTCGAAACTCTCCATGTGCAAGTCTTGAGTGAGGAAGGTAAGGTCCAGTAGATTTATCACCCGTTCACGTTCATCGCGTTGCCAAGTGCAAGATCGGGATACTAAAATAAGTTTTTTAAATCATTATTTTTTAAGTTATTTAACGTGCACTTTATGAACTGACTGATTATATCAGCATACAACTTATAAAACTAACTTAAATAAAAAAAAGAACACAAAACCCAGCCCAAGGGCCTTTAATTCATAATTGTGAAAAGCTAAAATTACATTTCACCAAAGATACTTTATTTTTTGATCATGCTGGGAATCGAACCCCGAGACCCTTAACCAAGTAGGTAGAAAAGCTAACAACTGGGCTAAGGTGTCGGATTACTAAATCCACCACCTGTACACTCTTAAGATCAATTATTTGAATTTTTCGCAAATTATGGTATCCTGGGTTCTAGTACAGTAGCCCCATGGCTTCTTTGGTGCTGACTGACAGCTCACAGCTGACAGATAAAAAGCTTTGAAAAGTTACCAGACCAAATTATGTATCCCTATGCCGAACCATATGATCTGCAAAAACATGTGTTTAGCAGCTGTCACTTCTGACAGTCAAAATCTAGGTATATACCTAAATGTTGACTGTCAGAAGTCAGCTGTGGGTTGTCAGTCAGCACCAAAGAAGCCACGGGGCTACTGTATAAAGTAACAATATAATACATTCATTTATTTTTTAAATACCGCGTCCTACTACCCGTTAGGGTTATACGCTTATGTACTAATTACGCTAATGGATTTAGGTATTTTGAAGGTTATATTTATTGGAAGTGTACCCGCATTTGTGTGGAGGAGAGTGGAAAACCATTTAGGAAAAACCACCCCCAGTTCACCCGACCGAGATTCGAACCTCGATCTCCCCGTCCTCAGCAGTCGAGCTCAACACGACTAGCGCGTTAGCCAACTACGCCACTGAGGCGGGTAATATAGCAACTAGACGTTCATATATCTTCCCAATGTATTGCACAAATCACAGCGTTTTCATTACACATCCATAGATCCAGGAGGGTACAGGGAACTGGTTGGCATTGTCATCGTCTGGAGTTGTCCACATAGACCAGCACCTTCATCAGAGTATGGATTCGGCCAGACTGACAAGCGTGCGAGCGAGCGACTGGGTGGACGAAGCTGGCGAGCGCGTGATTAGCAAATAGCTCTCGATAGTTGTTGTTGACGAGGAGGCAAAGGTTCGAATCTTGGCTCAGTGAACTGAGGGTGGTTTTTGACAAGTGATTTATTGTTGTGGTTTTCTCATCCTCCCTTCGTGCTAATGGTGATTCTTATTTGTAAAGGCCTACTTTGATTATAATATAAGTATTTTAACATATCAGTTTATATATACACATATCTATAGGTAGGCCTATGGTTTATGATCTTACCAATTAAATTAGGCCGTTAGTAGCAAGTGTGCCAAACCTATCGATAGTAATAAAAATGTCAAAATGAGAAGTTTTTCATAGCACTCAATGAACCAACATACAATAATATTGCCTAGCGCCTGTAAACTAGACTGTACCGTGTCGAGTACGCGTGCTTTGAAAAATAGAACCATTCTATCTCTCAAGCGCGCGCGCTCCAGTCCGATCACCTCTCATTACGACCAATGTATTTTATTTTATATTTTAGTCGCTCACTCGCCCAGTATGGCCGTCCCCTTATCCTACCTTAGGTGATTGATTGTCCTCGCATCTTACCATGTGATACCGAAGTCTGTTTAGGTTTTTACAGGTTTCTCATACCAGGTCTGATCCTTCAGGAAGTTTTTTCTTTTGGGTTCCGATTTGGAATGGCGTTTTCTTATAGCCACTGTTCCTAATTTGCTTCTTTGATCTCAGCTATGGAGACTGCCATTGGGGGTGTATGATGGACTTTATAAAGTTTCGCGTTGACTTTTAAGTCTAGCCGATGATGGTTTGTGTCAGTACAAAGGTTTCTGTGGAGTGTAGCTCAATGTGTGGATAGATATGCCGGTACTTATGTAACTTGTGTAGTCGTACAACTCAAACTCGGTGGAAGAAAATATATTTCCTCTGCCACTAAATAATTCACACGACATCGATCCAGCCGTTGTTTTTACCGTCTCCAGCTATATACGGAGGTTCGAACCAGCGACTGTTAACTCCCACGTGACAAGGTCATCGAGGTGTGACGTGTTTCCGTCCTACTTTTCAGACATAATGGTCACCAAGGCTGATAGACGTTCACGAAGATTCGTGTAAGCGTCGTATTTACTCGTCCATCACGGTTAGAGAGAGAGAGAGAGATGTTAGAACCTTCTCATAATTTTTTTCAAATTTCTTAAAATTCAAGCGGAATGAATGCCATCGAGATCCCATATTAGGTTTTTTTTTAATCAAAACTACGTTAAAACTAGAAGCATTATCAAATGAGTTACAATAGTGTAGTAACAAGAATACATTTCTCTTCTCACACCCACGTTTCAATGTTTGGCGGTTGAGTGCCAAAGTGTGAATGTACCCTTGTTTGTTGTATATAAAATATTTTAATACATTTTTATTGTAATCAAAGCTTTAACCAGTACATCCCCTAGGGCCCTCCCCATTTGTTTTATTTTTCCATGCTTGGCAGCGTTACGTCTTTAACACTTGTCAAGGGTTATGGCACGAAGAGGATTTTGAGGCGTTTCGGAGGAAAAAGGCTGAGGGGAGGGGCTTGATATTAGTACTCAAGAATACAACATTTCTAATCAGGCATGACATACCTACCCTACTACCTAACTTAAAAACGTTTACCCACATAAACCTTTAGGAATAAGTATTTCACGTGCAAAGAACACATTCCAATGCACTTGATTTAAACAATAGAGAGGTGACCTGGTGGTCTAGGGGTAAGGTGTCAGACCTCGGTGATGCCGGCCGGGGTTCAATCCTCGGTCCAGGCACAGATTTATCTGATTACCAAACCCTTCCTTCACCTCTGACAAGACATCTTGTGAATGGGGGGAATGCCAGGCCTCCACCGTGGTTCGGATCCCACTTTAAACTGTAGGTCCTTCATTACATCTCACAATCACCCTACCATTACACATTAGCGTAAGTGCGTATAACCCGAATGGGTTGTAAGACGCGATGCTAATAATAATAATAATAATTAATAATAATAAACAATAGAACTAATACTTTTTTTTTCTTTCGAAATTATAGTATTTTCATGGGAAATCTTGTGATTTTCCCGTTTAGGTACTTTGGACCGTTATAAAAATTAATGTTAATTTCTTTTAGCTTTGACTATGAAAATTTTGTCTAGTGTGTGCACTCAAAATATATTTAGATTATATATAAGTTTCAAAATGGAACAGTAAGAGCTAATAAATATATATACTGTTTAGTGTGTCATTATAAATCTGACATTTTGTGTGAAAGAAAAAAATAATCTGTGATTAACAAAATATTACAAAACCATCGGCTAAAACTAATACAAGATCTACTACAGTAGTTAAGACGATTGTAAGAGTAACTAACATTTCACTCTCCCCTCCTTTATAATGTTGGCTACGCCATTGGTTCTACAGCTCTTCGTTTGACACTACAGCTATTTAGTTGTTTTCCATGTATAGCATCCATAGAGAAGGACCGAGCTTACATTACTTTGAATGATATTATAAAAAATATATTAAAACTTCGATAACATTCTTATGTATAACGCATAATTGCATAGGGCCTAGATAGTCTTGTAGGATACTTTTTTTTTGACAGTAATAAAAGTTAATAAAATGATTCTCATACATTGATTTTATACGTAAAGACATGTGATCTGTTTGGGTTACACGCAGATATAGTAGAAGCACACCGAAATGGTTTATAAAATATGATCAATAATCATACGCAAAATTGTATGTCACTTTTATAATTCATAACTGTTTAGAAAGTGCACGTTAAATACCCCAATAAAAACACACGTCGTGCTATACGGACACGCACTGTACGAGGGGTCAAGCTAAGGTGTGGCCGAAATCCGAATATAACGCTCCGTGACATTGTTGACGATTTGACCTTGGGTTGACCTTCAAGCTTAACAGTGTGACATGCAGAGCGCCCTCGTGGTTCAAACCTTGGCATCAATAATACATTCGATTCGTTACTGGCTAGCCTGAAGATTGGCGGCAACTGTTGCCACTTCCCATGATTCCCTGTCAGGATCGATAGGTACAAACAGCTCGTCGATCGATGGTAATCAGATAATCACACCTTTTTCTTTTTACTAGCACAGTGTCTCATTACCCGTTCAGGGATTAATTACGCTAATGTGTTAGGGATGAGGAAGGTTTTCATTTATAGGAAGTGTACCTCATTTGCGTGGGGAGAGAGTGGGAAAATATATAGGAAAAAACCTCACTACACCCGACAGGGATTCAACCCCCAATTTCTCCGTAATCGACAGTCTAGTATATTGCGAGAGTGACACCTTAGACAATGCGGCCACCGAACCGGTTTAATCACTATTAACAAGCCACTACTCGCTTCGGTGGCCACGTGGTCTAACGCGCCACTCTTGTAGTAGGCTATATAGTTTTTTCAAACTGGGTTTCCACCTCCTATCCATGCAAATGTGGGTACACTTCCTATAAATATAGCCCTACTCACCCTTAAAACCATTAGAATAATTAGTACCTAAGTGTATAACCCGAAATGATATTAAGACGTGATGTTAAAGAGAAAATAATAGTAAAAAACAAGCCACTGCCCGACAGCAATTTTTTTTAACTGGGGATATTTAACGTAATCTACAACTTTGGAAACGCGAACAAAATCGTCAGACTTACCTTGTGTGGTTTTCTCGTGAAGGGGAGGTCAGGTGCTCGAATACCGCCCTGAGTGACCGGAGGTGTTTTTTTATCCGATAGTTTCTCATTTTCTCTTTATTCAAATGTTGGTAGAGTTGCTCTAGATTTTACATTCCCTTGCCCTCCCACTAGTGTATGTCTTGACGTTATTGCCCCTTCGATAGCTCTTCATAGCTAATTGCTATCTTTACTAAGGGTATACACATTCATTATTATTAGCACCGCGTCTTACTACCCGTTCGGGTTATACGCACTTACGCTCATGTGTAATGGTAGGGTGATTGTGAGATGAAATGAAGGACCTACAGTTTAACGTGGGATCCGAACCACGGTGGAGGCCTGGCATTCCCCACACTCACAAGTTGTGATTAATACACGTCTTGTCAGAGGTGAAGGAAGGGTTTGGTAATCAGATAAATCTGTGCCGGGACCGAGGATTGAACCCCGGACCCCCAACACATAAGTCTGACACCTTACCCCTAGACTGCTAATCACCTATAAACATATAGTCTCATATATCTTCTTCTTATTCTTCTTAAGTCAACATCCCGAAGGTTGGTTTGATGTGATTTCCATCCATCCAGATCTTGGCACACACTCATCTCTTCGGCAGGTTAGTGCTGCCTGCGCCATCTGGTAGGAATAATATGAACTAGGGGAGTAAAGGAACTGCGGGGGTTCCCCATTACCTTACACACTGCATTTATATGAACGAGCGCTATGGGGGGGTGGGGTTACCAATTTTTACGGGGAAGATATTTCCACATACCTTCCATGGATCTTTTACGTGCCACGATCGACATGAGACCAACGGCTTTACTTCCCATCTGAGGAAACTTCACTGTTATTTAGTAATTTAGAAAATGAATTGTCACCCCATGGCTCACCCGGGAGTTGCGGTCTTGAGTTTGAATCCTGGCTACTAAGATTCATAATTTAAAATAATAAACTTACTACACGTGTCGCAAAGTATTTATTGTACCGAATACTATCCGGCCTATATTTACAAGATTGTTCTTAAAAGAAAAAAAAAAGTATTACTAAGCTATTTAATAAAATAATTTGAGTGGTGAAAGTTTAAGGGTTCTCTTATTATTCTTTTAGGACTGGATCTTACTATCCGTTTGCGGTATACTCACATGTACTAATTACGCTAATTAGTTAGGGAATAGGAACGCTGAATTTAGAGGAAGTGCACTCACATTTGCGTAGAGAGAGTGGGAAACAATTTATAATAAAACTACCCTCTGTGTACACCTGACCGAGATCGAACCCCGATCTCCCTGTCTTTAACGATCTAGTCTACGATGAGAGTGACGCCTTAGAGATCATGTTAGCACCGGAGCAGGTTTTAAAGTTCTTTATTTGTAGTAAAAAATAGTATTACTTTTCGTTATTATTATAATAGTTAACAGAACTCATGTTAGGCACCTTACAAACCGGCCGAAAAGCTGTAAAAATGTTGGAATGCCACGTAGGTCAAGTGGCCTACAAGACTAAGACCAACTGGTCGACAAGCATAAGAAGGCAAAGTGATCGACAGCCAACTGGTTGACCAAATAAATAAACATATTTCAAAGCTTGAGTGTGTCAAGTGATCGACACGTTTAGAACCATTTGATATATACAACTGTTTGACATGGGAGGACCTACTGGTATACAAAAGTCGAGATGGATTGACCAATTGACCGACAAGTTAATACATTGCAAACAACGTTAGACAGAAAATCATAAACGGAAAATAACAAGTAAAGTCTATGAAATATTTTTTAATAATATTTATGACTTTAATAAATACCCACATTTGTGGTCACATGGTCCAATGCGTCATTCGCATTCTTTATTCTTCGTTAACTCAAACGGGAGTGATAAGCCAAGGGGGGGGGGGATACCAATTTAGTGGATTTTTGTTAGCACCACGTCTTACTACCCGTTCGTTGGTCTTTTTGGGTTAAGGGTTAACAAGTTGGTTGCCGATCATTTTGTCCGCATATGCATGAGTTCAACCAGTTGGTACAAGTCATGTCCTACTCGTGTAACCAGGCCCCAGGACATGAAACACTATTATGAAACCACTGGTAACAAGGCCCCGGGACATGAAACAATATAATATTATGAACCACTGGTAACAAGGCCCTGGGACATCAAAATATATGGAGGTATTATCAACCACTGGTAACCAGGCCGCGGTACAATAAACAATAGTGGGTTTAGATTCAAACTAAATTTTTAGTGGATAAGTTGAATGTATGATTTAGACCCTGAATTTAATAAGATCATTATTTGACAGCTAGAAAATTTACTAGAGATGGGTTCACTTATTCATACGTCAAATCATGTGATCTACAGCTGTACCATTTGATAATGACCCATACTATAATATTTACCCAAGTTATAGTCTGCACTGAATTTACTGACTATACTTTTATATCGTCAGTTCGCGTGGATTTAGATCATGAGTGAGGGACGAATCCTGGATAGCTCAGTGCTAGAACAATGACGCGCTAAGATCCTGGGATCAATTTTATTCTAGTATGCAGGTATCATTTATCAACAAATTTAAATTAATTAAACTGTTTTCTCCACCATACATATATACATACACTCCCATGTTTAAAATTATTTGCAGCTTATGTATTGATATTCATTAGTAATTATTTAAGGAAGCCGTAATTCAAACCAAAACTCTTTGTGGTGAATTTAAATGTATGATATAGTTCCTTACCAACTCCAACAAGTAGGGATCTACAATGTCTTTAGTAAAATTTTATATATATATACGTAATTAGTACTTAAGCGTACAACCCAAACGGGTAGTAAGACACGGTGCTAAAAATAATAATAGTAAAAATCGAATTATTTGAACAAATTTTGAAAAAAAAAAAAAACTCACTCGATAGCGGCTTGAGACCTGATTGTAGATTTTTCAAACTTGTTATTCTTCTTGATTCACACCTATGTCCTTCAACGAGATTCGTATGAAGGTCTTCCAGAAATGGGAAACTTTATTTTCATCGCTTTTGGTGGTTTCACGACACGGTGTTTAAGATAGACAGTTCTCCATTTATAATTGCTTCAGTGACCGGACCATCTAAGGCGTCACTTTAGTGTTAGACTGGCCTGCTTATGACAGAGAGATCGGGGTTAGAATCCAGGTCGGGTCTACTGACGGTGGTTTTTACTAAATGGTTTCTCACTCCCCTTCCGCGCAAATGCAGGTAGATTACCTCTAAAATGCTTCCTTCCGTATCCCTACTCCATTAGAGTAATTATTAATTAGTATAACCTAACAAGTATTAAGACGTGGTGGGGCGGGGTGGGGTGGGGGGGAAGGTTGTGGGGTGAGTATTATTTTTGGTGGCAAGTTGAAATATTAATGATTACGTGACAAGCTCTAAACTATTCACAAGATTTCAGCTTGGTCCGCTCTACACGAGAACTTCTTCTTGGGATAACCATTCAACTCTATAAACCAACCAACTCAAATCAGTGTGCGTGCGCTATAGAGATAGATACAAGCGGACAGCTTCATTTACTGTTTTAAGGAATGGAATAACCCGTTAAATGTGAAGCGTATATATCGATATATTGGATTGCGTCACGTCACATCTCTTTATTATGAAAACATTCATTGAGACAATAATCTATTAGGTATACACATCCACTAAACGTAAAAATATATATTGATTAATAAAATAACACACACCTATTATTTAAAATTGCTTCAACTTCTGAAATCATCGCTTTTATAATACAATAAAAGTATTAATCATATTTTACCCCATTTTATTCTCTCTTTCTCCCTCTCTCTCTCTCTCTCTCTCTCTCTCTCTCTCTCTATATATATATATATATATATATATTATTATTATTTATTTAATACATTCTTAATGGATCCTTAAAATCATTTAATAAATCCCCCCTTTCCCCTATTTTTTGTTATTTATGTTTAAATTCCGGGGGCCATACTTGTAAGTTGGAAAACAATCCATGTTTTTTTATTCGGTCGAATTAATCATTGGAATGTCCTGTAAATAACTCATCACTTTCTCTTAAGACACCTTCGCCTCATCTTCCCTTTCTAATTAGTTTCACGTATGGTAGAGAAGTAGGTCCGATGTTAACTGAATGACCGACACAAACATAACGAAACGCGGTAAAAGCTAAAATAATGACCACTCGTTTTCATGGTTTGGCGACCAGCTAGGCCAATTATTAATCAAAGGATAATAGATCTACGTTCGTTTTCAAGAGGAGCCTACTTGGATAGGATTTTGGCAAGAAGAGACTTTTAGAAAATATAAATTTTTGTTGTTGTTGTTGTTGTGGTCAATGTTTACAACATTTTACTTTATTATCGGTACTATTTTATCAGTATTAAAAAAAATCATTGCGTCTTACTACCGGCTCAAGTTATACGCATATATAATAATTACTCTAGGGGGTAAGGATGAGGAAGGAAGAATTTTAGAGGTAATTTACCCGCATTTGAATAGAAGTAAAGTGGGAAACTTTTAGAAAAAAACTACCCTCAACAGACATGACCTGGATTCGAATGCCGATATCCCTGTTATCAGCAGGCCCGTCTAACACGAGTGACGCCTTAGACCATTCAGCCACTGAAGTAGATCAAAATACTACACACTACGATGCAATCAATGCCTGGTTTCAGATTTTTTATCTATTTAAAATACGATTTACTGAGGATTCAAAAGTTCACCGATAAACAAGCGCAGAACAGAAACTTAAATCAAGTGACAAGCTCTAAACTATTCACAAGATTTCAGCTTGGTCCGCTCTACACGAGAACTTATTCTTGGGATAACCATTCAACTATATAAACCAACCAACTCAAATCAGTGTGCGTGCGCTATAGAGATAGATACAAGCGGACAGCTTCATTTACTGTTTTAAGGAATGGAATAGCCCGTTAAATGTAAAGCGTGTTTATCGATGTATTGGATTGTGTCAGGTCACATCTCTATATTATGAAAACATTCATTGAGACAATAATCTGTAAGGTATACACATCCACTAAACAATAAAATATATTGATTAATAATACATCTATTATTTAAAATTGCTCCAACTTCTCAAATGATCGTTATTATAATACAATAAAAGTATTAATCATATTTTACTACATTTTATTCTCTCTCTCTCTCTCTCTCTCTCTATGTGGGGAATGCCAGGCCTCCACCGTGGTTCGGATTCCACGTTAAACTGTAGGTCCTTCATTTCGTTTCACAATTACCCTAACATTACACATTAGCGTGAGTGCGTACAACCCGAACGGGTATTAAGACGTGGTGCTAATAATGATAATAACGAATTATTATTTATTTGATACATTCTTAATGGATCCTTAAAATCATTTAATAAATCCCTGCTTTTCCCTGTTTTTTTTATGTTTTCAATTTTCGTTGCAAAGCATTATGGGTAAACATATCAATATCAACATACCGGTACATTTCTGCTGGCGTGTGAATGACAGCGACACTCAAACAGGTTCTGCGCTATTTCGTGTGAACTTGTGTATCAAGGTTTATCTGTGGGTGCCTCTTGTTATAGCAATTCTCGTTCACCCTCCCTATTTTGTGTCTACCTCTCTGTCTACCTAGGCTGGGCAGTAAATGACTCACAGGTGACGAAATACCGCTCACATTCCATACGGGGTTCCTATCCTACTAGTCGTACAGCTATGTCGAAACCAGTCATTTGAAATATTAACATTTACCAGAACTACTGGAAGGGTTGTTTGAGGTTATGACGAGTCATTTTTGAAAAAGGGGATTACCCGTATAAGCGTGGTGAGAGGAAATACTACCACAGGGATGATTTAAATGTTATAACTTATAACTAGAGCCCCGTAAAAATTATTTTATTTTTAGTCAAATTTGGTTTTCTAAATCTCATTTTTCGGTGTTATTTCGTGTTTATTTAGAATTACATGTTATATGAGGATGTTTAGTTATCATTTACTTAATGATACAATTTATACAAAATTAAAATTTATTATTGAAACTTTATATATTTGCTTTAAAATTCTTTGTCAAGTTTGTCTGCTTATTTCACAATTTTGTAGCCCAAAGAAAGATTACACTACAACAAAATACTAAACAAATTACAGCATGGTCAAAATTTCTGCTTAATTTATTCTTAATTTCGTGTTTATTTAAAGATTTTCTTTTAATTGTAAAAACGGTGTTATTTCGTTTTATTGGATTATTTCGTGTAACAAGACGATTTTATTTTGCTTTTCAAAAACACTGTAAATCATATCTAAAAGCCATCAAAGGAAAAAGTAGTTGATTCCATATTTTTATGGCGTTTGTCACTTTATCGCGTCTTACCAGTTTTACGGGGCTCTACTTATAACGCATCCTCCACCTTTTTCAGTACCCCCGGTTAGATTCGAATCCTGACCCTTCTGTAAACAGAGGCATATTACAATGAGATTGTAACGTGTTTTATGAAAAACTTTATAAACAAATGACTACCTGACCTGCAAGATAACTTCAACTAGATAGATCACCTAAACAAACATTCAACACTAAACACAACACAAAATACTTTAGTGCGTGGGTAGTTGAAAAACTCCATAGAAAAATTGGGTACCACCCGGATTTAAACTAGGGTATTCTAAGGTGTCTGGAAAATCTAAGAACTGGAACCTTTTGTTCACTTCACTAACCACACTACCACTAGGGTGTGGCGGAATACCAGTTGTCCGGATATTTGAGATAACAATGGGTTTGAACATATTTTTTCTCTATTTTTTTTTTCCACCGTGACTCACGTGACCCGTTTGAGACATATAACATATATTAACTACGATAATGTTGTATGGCTGGAGACATTAGGACTTAGGCGAGATGTGCTCATATTTGCGTGGAGGGAGAGAGGGAAATCATTTAGGAAAAAGGTGACCTGATGGTCTAGGGGTAAGGTGTCAGACTTTTGTGGTGGGGGTTCGGAGTTCAATTCTTGGTATCGGCACTGATTTATCTGATTGCCAAACCCTTCCTTCACATCTGACAAGACATCTTGTGAATGTGGGGAATGCCAGGCCTCCACCGTGGTTCGGATCCCACGTTTAACTGTAGGTCCTCCATTTCATCTCACAATCACCCTACCACTATACATGAGCATTAATAATAATAATAATAATAATAATTATTTAGGAAAAACTACCTTAAGTACACCCAACCGGGATTTGAACCACGAGCCCCCATTTTTCGGCAATTTAGCTTATTAAAAGAGCCACGCCTTAGATCATTCGATCATCGAAGAGGGTTGTTTGAATGTAATTGCTTACTGAAATTTTACTCTAAAGGAACTGCTTAGAAGATTTAAAAAATGGTTTGAATATGGAATATTCAACATTCTTAGCTCAAATCATGAGGATCAGGATCTGACTTGGTTTGCAATTCCGATCGGGTGCTTTGGCCAGTTTACAAATTGTTAGTCTCTTTGGTCCCCACCATATATTTGTTATTCAGAGTTATTTTTAACCCCGCCTTGTATTATTTGATCATTTATGTTATAAATATTACTAAATAATTTAGACGCCTTTTTGCTTTCTCTCGACACCTCGGAGAGAAAGTATTGTGATCGTCAGAAAATTCAAACTCGAGATTTTGATAAATTACGACCTGAAACAAAACAAAAAAAAGTGGTTTTCGCCATTGATGTCCGTCCTTCCGTCTATACCTCGGTCTAGAGCCGAAACTATTTTACCTATTGGGCTAAAACTTGGTATCTGGGGCTTTCATAAGGCCCCCCCCCCCGTCACCCCCTAAGTTTTTTTTTGAAATTAACTACACAAAATTTCCTTCACCTCTGACAAGACATCTTGTGAATGTGGGGAATGCCAGGCCTCCACCGTGGTTCGGATTCCACGTTAAACTGTAGGTCCTTCATTTCATCTCACAATCACCCTACCATTACACATTAGCGTAAGTGCGTATAACCCGAACGGGTAGTAAGACGCGGTGCTAATAATAATAATAATAATAATAATAATAATAAACTACACAAAACTAAGTTTAAGGGTAGCTTACTGAGAGCAAAAAGAGAGAGAAAAAAAGATTTTCTTGAAATTAATTTTTGATTACATTTTATATCTAGACACTGTTTATTACTATAATCAAGGTGTCGGTTCTCATTTTCTTATGAAAATGGTATTGAGGGTACTTTACATAAGGGAATTTTTACAATTTTCGTCATTTCTCCGAAATTATTTGAGATATGTAATAAACTTATCATTGTAAAATTGTAGTAGGCCTACTATTAAAGATACAAATCTTGTATTTGAAATATTCTTTTTTATAAATTCAATAGTTTATGACTTATAATCAAATATACAATTTTTAATTCAGGTATTTGAAAATGAATTTGATGTTTATGCTCTTTGGTGGACAAAGATGTTTCTCTTTTCTCAATTTTTCTATAACAGTGTTCCAAGTTAATAATGCGATAGAGTAAGCACGTAACAGTGATTATTATTTCATTTACAATATTTGGTGTAGTGTTTCTTCAACAATGCATATACATATTATTTCGTGTGTGTTGCACCGTGCCATTTATTTCAAATCTGTGTAGATTTGCGGGCCAGACGAAATCAGGAAGCCGGCCGCGAATTGAACCCCACGGTTTTAAATCATTTAGTAATAAACAAAATACAAAATTTTGCAAGTAACTTAGTTCTTGAATTCAAAACTCCAAACATAGTCTGCGCCTCGAAAAGTTTCTTCTATATAACCTTCTGAATTTTAGTTACAAGTAAAAAAAAAGCAACAAAAATTTCCATGATAAACATGTTTCCTCGGTGGAAATCCTTTCGTTTGTTCCGTTCCGTTGTGCGCGTCCATTGGGTGTAAACAAAAGCCAGAGGAATAGCGAGAGAGTTGTTGAAGACGCCTGCCTTGTCTCACTAGGTCAGTAGGACTAGGATATAATATACTCTTCTCTCTCTCTCTTACCGGCCGGATACACACGCACAGCCGACATTCGCAAGAGAGAGAATTGAACTGCGCCTATTAACAACTCTGTTTAATAGCTACACGTTGGCAATTTGGTCACGGTTGCTAGTCATTGTGTTTATTTGTTTTGTTTCTTAATCGCACGTTGAGTAGTGCTTCTTTGGCTTATCGTATGGAGTTGCAATCATTGATTGTTGAAGTCCTCAATTTCTTGTTGTATGGAGTTGCGATCAATGATTGTTGAAGTCCTCAATTCCTTGTCATATGGAGTTGCAATCAATGATTGTTGAAGTCCTCAATTTCTTGTCGTATGGAGTTGCAATAATAATTGTTGAAGTCCTCAATTTCTTGTCATATGGAGTTGCAATCAATGATGGTTGAATTCCTCAATTTCTTGTTGTATGAAGTTGCAATAAATGATTGTTGAATTCCTCAATTTCTTGTTGCATGAAGTTGCAATCAATGATTGTTGAAGTCCTCAATTTCTTGTCGTATGGAGTTGCAATCAATGCTTGTTGAATTCCTCAATTTCTTGTTGTATGGAGTTGCAATCAATGATTGTTGTGGAGATCCTCAATTTCTTGTCGTATGGAGTTGCAATCAATGATTGTTGTGGAAGTCCTCAATTTCTTGTTGTATGAAGTTGCAATCAATGATTGTTGAATTCCTCAATTTCTTATTGTATGGAGTTGCAATCAATGATTGTTGTGGAGATCCTCAATTTCTTGTCATATGGAGTTGCAATCAATGATTGTTGAATTCCTCAATTTCTTGTTGTATGAAGTTGCAATCAATGATTGTTGAAGTCCTCAATTTCTTGTCGAATGGAGTTGCATTCAGCGATGGTTTGTATCTTCAAGTTATTGTTGTGTGGGGTGGAAGTCGGCAATGGTTGAGGTTCTCAAGATCGATATGTTTTTGTTTGTTTATTCGTTTGATATCGTAAAGGTGTTCCATAGTTTAACTTTAAAACAAACATAGTAACCAATCTACCATTTAAATAACGGGAACAAACTCAAAGACTGTTAAGCTGCTTGTTTTTATATATTTTTAATTTTGGGATTTTTGTTTTGTTTAACTTTTGTTTGGACACGTAAAGTTACAGTAAACAAAAATGAATGAGAAGTTTAACCTATCATATAAGTTTGATTTTAACAATTTTGTGTACCTTCTCTAACATCCACCATTTTTAGATACAGCTTTTTATTTCCAGTAATCAATAATGGGTATGATAAAATATATTGCTTTATATTATGCATGCTTGCGAGAACATTTATATCTTAATAAATTAAACTATATAGCTCACTTATTAGATTACGGTATTCTAGAGACCTCTCACTTCTGGTAGAGTAAAATGTCGAGTCGTGGGGAGTTGCTAGATCAAGTAAAGATTATTATTATTATTATTATTATTATTATTATTATTAGCACTACATCTTACTACCTGTTTGGTTGTATGCACTTACGCTAATGTGTAATGGTTGGGCGATTGTGAGATGAAATGGAGGACCTACAGTTTAACGTGGAATCCGAACCACGGTGGAGGCCTGGCATTCCCCACATTCACAAGTTGTGATTAATACACGAATTGTCAGAGGTGAAGGAAGGGTTTGGGCAATCAGATAACTCTGTGCTGGGATAAAGCTTATTAAACTGGTACTTGTGATATGTTCTCCCCTACTGTCCTCAGTTAATCAATCATACATAGGCTCCAATCCACACACCTTACACGAGAATGCTTTTTAATAGCTACTTAATGACTGTTCTATCGACTGATAAGAACAATTTCCATGTAAGGTATCAACAAATAATAATAATAATAATAATAATAATAATAATAATGGCGTGTCTGGGCTGTATCAATCATTTGAACAGTTTGTGGAAAGATTAGCTACTACTAATGTACCGTTGTCTAGGGGACACCTGATTGTGCTAATCGTACACCTTTCTCGTGGAGGCTCTTGCCATGTATCATTATTATTATTAATTAGCACCGCGTCTTACTACCCGTTCGGGTTATACGCCCTTACGCTAATGTGTAATGGTAGGGTGATTGTGAGATGAAATGAAGGACCTACAGTTTAACGTGGAATCCGAACCACGGTGGCGGCCTGGCATTCCCCACATTCACAAGATGTCTCTTGCCATGTATCGATGAGATGAAGGGGTGATGATAGGTTTAAGACCTTAATTGGCTTCATACCATTATATTCACTAACTAAAACCTAATTAACCAAACCCTGGTGACTATGGGAACTATTGCCCTCTCGAGAAAAATCCACCACTACCAGTTTTTAATATTTTTCCCCCGTTTAGTTGAGGTACTTAACGTGCACTTTATGAATCGACTGATTATATCAGCACATGACTTATAAACTAACTTAAATCTAGAACAGACACAACATCCAGCTCCCGGCCGTTAACTTATCACTGTGAAAGGGGAAACCCACAATTCACCAATGATACATTTTTTGTCTATGCCAGGAATCGAACCCCTGATCCTTAGCAATTAGAGGGACACGCTACCGACTGGGCTAAGGTGTCGGACCAGTTTGTAATACTAAAGTGCCTCGATACGAATTTTAATCAAAATTTTTAGAGCCGATTTTTAGAAAATAGCTTTTTTTTTCTCTTTTCACCCTTAAATAAACTAGGTAGGCCCTACCCTTAATTTTAAGTTTAGATAATTATGTAATTTTAAAAACCAACCTCAAGACTTGATGCTCGTGGGTTCAAACCCAACCGGAGTCAACGGATTTTTCTTGAACGATAGTAGTTCGTAGCACGATCTCTGGTTCAACGAGTCATGAAAAGTCGGACATAACCTATACCCTGATTTTGGTTGGGAAATACAAACATATTTCTTTGCGGCCAACATTGGTAACAGTTTACTAAATTATGGGTCACCTGGTGGTCTAGGGTTAAGGTGCCGGACTTGTGTGTTGGGGGTCCGGGGTTCAATCCTAGGTCCCGACACAGATTTATCTGATTACCAAACCCTTCCATCACCTCTGACAAGACGTGTATTAATCACAACTTGTGAATGTGTGGAATACCAGGCCTCCACCGGGAAGAATGAGTTGACGGCGGAATTCACCCCTCTGCTCAGTGGATCCCCACACTTGGAGACAAGTGTGTAGTAGGGTTCGAGCGAACGGGCTTTCGGACCGTCGGGGACCCTCTCCGTCGGTGACCCTCTCCGTCGGCTGGCAACAGTCGTCTGTATGAGAGGACCAGGAAAAGATTGCAGCCTCGAGGAAGTGAATAGGATAAGTTAGGTTAAGCTCTTCTTTTACTTTTTTTTGGTATTAAATGTACTATTTTATAGTAATTAGTATATAAGTTAGGTTTAGGTCCATGGTGCTGGCTTTGTGGGGAAGGTAGGTGGAGCGAGATCTTGATATGGCACCTCCCCAGGTGGTGAATAAGGGGATGCCCAGCCCCGTTGGGGCTCTTTCTGACCCGGAACCACCGGGTCCGGTAGCGGCGGGATATCCAGCGGGAGGGGGTACCGGGGGCGTAATATACCGGGGGGGGGGGGGGGTGTGAACCAACTAGTTGAACAACAAATGGTAGACGGTAATATATGGACATTAGGTTTAGGCGCTAACATCGATGTAGCTTATAAGTAAAAAGGAATTGTGAAATAGGAAAATAGAGTTAAGAAGGGTAGCACGCCCCAGTTTTTTTAAATAGGTAATGGGGTAGGTCTAGGATAATGTTCAGGTTGTCCCTTTTCACTTAGTTGAATATATTTGTTTTGTTAAGGTTATTATTCTAAGAACTGATTTGTTGTTTATCTAAATTGTATTGACTGATTGTAGTACTAATGTTTTATTTTAACTATGTCTAAATAAATTAAACTAAACTAAACCTCCACCGGGGTTCGGATTCCAGGTTAAACTGTAGATCATCCATTTTATCTCACAATCACCCTACCACTACACATTAGCGTAAGTGCGTATAACCCGAACGGGTAGTAAGACGCGGTGTTAGTAATAATAATAATAATAATAATAATAATAATAATAATAATAATAATAATAAATTATTTGTGTTACTTTATAGGTATTGATAATTCCCATCAAAATTGACAGTTACAGATCACACTACCTGATGTATGAATATATTAAGATTGTTTTAGTAACTAATTTATACTGTTCTTCTTACCAAAATTAAACTACACATCAAAATCTTGAATTTGATTTTCTTTTTTACGCTCACAATACTTCCTCTTTACGAGTGGTTGTGAGAAAGTAAAGAATAGTTAACTAAACCTTTACCAGAATAACCGTTGGCGTGTACAGGACAAGCTCTAGTGAATTCAACCGTCCACCCCATCAACAACCAGGAGAAACAAGCAAGTTTAGAGAATGAGTCATCAGTCCCCTTGGCCGACTCTCGAGACAGGTGTATGCTCTACCCCCTCGCTACCTGCGAACACCGGAAGTGTTGAATGGTGCACCAGGAAGGACTATTGGATGTGCAACGGTGGAGAGTGGGGATTCTTTTAGCTCGTTACATTTAGCACGTAATTATAATGGCCGCGACATCACTTTACAGACGGCTTGTTTGATTCTTAAAACCAACACTCTTTGACCCCATAGGGAGGTTTCAACAAATTCCATAGGGGAACTTACCCGCCTCGGTGGCGTAGTTGGCTAACGCGCTAGTAGTGTTAAACTCGACTGCTGAGGATGGGGAGATGGAAGTTCGAATCTCGGTCGGGTGAACTTGGGGGGTTTTCGTTAATGGTTTTCCACTCTCCTTCCACGCAAATGCGGGTTCATTTCCTCTAATTCAACCTTCCCAATTCCTAATCCATTTGCGTAATTAGTACTTAAAGCGTATAACCCGAACGGATAGTAAGACGCGGTGCTAAATAATAATAATAATAATAATAATAATAATAATAATAATAATAATAATAATAATAATAATAAACATAGGGAACTTGACCCCTCCGCCCCCAAACTTCCCTTGACCCCGTTCACTTAATACACCTTTGCCAACAGCTTTTGTTCGTTTTAATTGAGAGTTTCATATCCATCTCCGAAATTAAGTTAGGGATGTGTAGGACACAAGTTGAGGGCAGTATTTTTGCAGTTTTTATAGCAAAATTTTTTTTTTGCCAAAATAAATAAAAAAGTTGCTGCAGTGGAAACACAGAGTTTAATTTTCTTCACATGGTGAACTCTACAATTCTTGAATATCTGTCAAGAGTGTCCTAGAAGTTAATTACAACTTTTTATCTTCATTTAAAAAGTGTTTCATCTACTGCCACTGTGCTCATGTTGGCAGATATTCAACAGTTATTGATATCTCAATGTGAATACAATTAAACTCTGTCTCTGCTGGAAGATCATTGTATTTATTTTGTCAAAAAAAATGTGTTGCTATAAAAACTGCAAAAACATTGACCTTAACTCGTTTTCCTTACAAACCACTTTTAAAATTATCGTCTCCAAAATTTATGTAAATGAGGACAAAAACTTTAAAGTGGATGGGCAAATTCATTCACGCTTATTGCGTTATCAACTGTAAGAGAAGAAGAAAGAAAGAAGTCATCAATGAAACGGAAAGGGAAGCGGTCAGTGTTGAAAGAGAAGCGTAAGAGGTCAGCTATGTAAAGGAAGTATGAAAGTTCAGCAAAGAACGAGAATGGTAGCAAATCAACAAAGAAATAAAAGCGTAAGTGGTAAGCTATGAGAGGGAAACTATAAAAGGTCAGAAATGTAGGGTAAATTGTAAAGGGTCAGCAATGAAAGGGAAATTGTAAAAGGGTCATCAATGAAAGTAGGTTGTAGAAGGTCAACGATGAAATATAAATCGTAAGAAATCACTGATCAAAGGGAAGTTTAAGAGATCATCGATGAAAGAGAGGTGTAGTTTGGCGATGAAAGAGAAGGGTGATTGATACATCAGCGATGATAGATAAGTTTAAAAGGTCATCGATGAAAAGGAGGTGTTTAAGTTTGGTGTTGCAATGAAAGTGTAAATGTTTAGTGATTAAAGGGAAGGATAATAAATCAAACGTACCATCACTTTTCTTTCCATGATCACTAAGTTCTAAACAATACTTCAACGAATAGCATGTACAAGCAGATGGCAAAAAAAAAGAAGTATGGCGTTGTCATTCTCTATATTATTTTACATTAATCTTAGAGCTGTCGAAAGCTTATACCAACGCTCAAAAGCGATAGCTACAGGATTATATTTATATTTGCTTAAGATAACATAAACGTAAACCTTATAATGATACCGGGTTTTATTGTGATATTGTCCCGCGATGGACGCCAATTATATGATATCGGATTTTACTGTCCCACGATTGGGCATCAATTATAGTTTTTCCGGATTTTATTGATGATGCGAATGTGGACGATACCTGGTTTTATGATGACGTGTACATGCCCTACTACGCACTTGTACATGGGTGTGTGATCTGATTATATGTAAATCTTATTCTTATGAAATGAGTAAAACTTGTAATGTTGCACATGATTTATTTAGATGATTACACTTTCGGTACTGAAGATATGATATTAGTGATACAGTATCTATGCAGTTAAAAATTATGTTTTTCTGTGATATTACATACAATGATATGTATTCTGAGTACTGTGTAATGTGTGGATTAATACGCACAAGAGGCTTATATATGATCTACTCCTTGCTTCTTGGACCCCTTGTCACCAGTGTTAAAACTAACTAATAGAAAGAGTCCTGGTGACAGGTGTTGTGAAGGCTAGCTTCCTATTGTGTAAAGGGAGCCACCAGCATGTCACATGGTTTTGCAAATACAACGCAGTTGTTCTTTTAAAGAAAAAAGTTTTAACGCGCAATACATTGAAATTACTTTTGAAAAAGCGTGATTATTCATGGATGAGCTATTAAAATGAAACTTTATATACAATTCTTTAAAGAAAAATACACTTCACCCATGACTTTTTGAATATATGAAGGGGTCCAAAACAGTATTATTACAACCTAGAATTATTTATTTAAATTGTACAATCATTTTGCTACGTTAAACAAATGTTTCCTTGTCTTAGCTCATTTTACCATAGGCCTATCTAATTGTAACGAGTGACGGAAGAAAATGATCAAGACATTTTATTTTGCTAATAAAATTGAGTAAAGGTGAACGCTAGTTTCGGAAAAATGAAATTTAATTTACAAGAGTTGGGATTGTCAATTTTATGTTATGTATACTAAAACAATATTATGGCAGTTTTAAAATTCTACAATAACTTTAGTTGTTCATGAAATATAAGTAGGGTAAATAATTTTTGCTTAAATTATAATGTAATTATGTTTACGATTGAATGGCAGATTTTAATAGTTGCTTTCAAGTGTTTATGAAAATAGAGAAGCGTCTAGCATTTAAACGTTAACTTGCAATAAAGCTGGAAATTTTTTTGTACATAGTTAAAATTAATGACTTCCCGTGCATCTAGTTTCAATAGCTGCAATCGAACAAACCTTCGGCATTTGAGCCATTAATTTTAATTAGAATACCGTGACGTAATAAACGAACATATAATATAAATATAGCTTTTTCCTTACGAATTCCATTTGCTTTCCGTCTTTGGGTGGGGATTTTAAGTGGAGTGTAAAGAAACGCGATCTAAGGTCAATATTTTTTCAATCAAAAAACACTTTGGTCAAAATAATTAAAATATATCGTCAATAGATACGGATATTTTAATTTTCTACTTATAGTAATTTATACAGTTCTTGTATATTTTTCATGAGCATAATGACAGTTGAATATAATTTTTTTTTTCCTTCACCTCATCTTAGAGAGTTTAAAAAAAATGAAGTAACTTGTTTAAGTAGCCGAATGTTCTAAGGCGTCACTCTCGTACTAATCTGGCCTAATGATGACGGGGAGATCGGGATTCGAATCCCTGTTGGGTCTACCGAGGAAGGTTTTCCCTAAAGAGTTACCCATTCTCCTTTCATGTAAATGCGGGTGAATTAACTCTAAAATGCTTCCTTCATCATTGCTACCTCTTTAGAGTTGATCATATATGCATATAACATTACCAGGTATTAAGACGTTGTGTTTAAAAAAATAAAGCAAAATCTCCTATTTTACATCTACGATTCTCGTGAAAAATATTCAAGTACTATTGAGTCCTTTTGTGTAGAGAATTAAACTAACCTGAACAGGTATTAAGACGCTTTGCTATCTACACTCCACTCACGGTAGGAATTACTCTCTGAAATGTCTTTTTTTCCTACCAATATCTTACTATATAATAGATTTCTGGTGGGGGAAAAGGCCTTTCAGAAAACAATTCCTACCATAAACAGACTTTAAACTTATCTCTGTCATAGCTGTCTCCGGCCACGTGAGGTAATTTTAGACTGTTCCTTAATTATTTTTCATACTATAAATTAGTATCAGTAATTAAGATTGCCAATTTTTTTTAAATATGAATAAAGGTCATTTGCCAAAGGAACAGCCGGAACATGTGAGGTTTTCATTTTGTTTTATATTTGTAAGATCTAACTGTCGCTTTAGAATGTATTTTTTCTGTTGCAAGGACTCCTTCAGTTAAATTTTTTTTAAATTATTATATTTTTATTGTACGTGAAGCAAAGTTTCTTGTTTAGCAATCCGACCATGTTATGGAACCATCAATGTTTTTCATTTACGCTGCACACGATATAACTACGTATAGGTCATGTTGTTCGAAGGCGCGACCATCAGACCACGAGATCTTACAGAGGTAAATTAAACTTGTTGAACCAAAATAACTCCCGCTATAATTCGTGTGATTTTGTTGATTCAAATCCTTCCAAGCGAGCTGACATCTTCATCTGAACTGGTTCTTGTTCGGGAAAAATGTTTCTACTCTGAATAATGTTAGTAACGGGTTTGTAAGAAAAATCTAAAATAGAGGCAACTTTTAACGTAATATAAGGTGATCAAATTTTTTACAACTTTATACGGTCCACTTGTTAGTATTTTCGACGTGATTGACATCCATTTTTGTAATCACACACAAACTTTTAAACAAATGAAATGAAAAGTAGTAACCAGCAGGTACCGAATTTTGATGACATAAAATTGTCAAAAAAATGACCAATATAATCCGTGACATTAAAAATTCTAGAAAATAGTTTTAAATACCCACACAAAAAAAAAATAGAAATCTAAACATAAACTAGGAAAGAATACACATGACAATATCAAATAAGCTTTTTACAAATTTAAACTAAAATATATCTGTATGCAATGAAAAACCTTTATCAAATAAAGTCTCGCATCTCGATAAACATGAACACTGATTTGTAAATACCTGCTTCAAAAGCAACAAATATCCCCTCATACATAAATATTTCCGGCTTGGTTTCAATGCTTTCTACCTTTAAAGTAAAGAGTTGGATCATTTTAAGGCGATTGGCCCTTTTCATTTTGGCTTGGAAATGCAGAGCCATGGGAACTAACGGCTATCTTCAAGAATTTTTATTGTTTTACAATTTTCTTTACTGAAATGGTTTGTTCAAGAATAGAAGCGTGTTGATTATGTTATACTTTTTATATAAACACCTCCTCTATAATTTTAACAGTGATCAAATATTAATAATCTTGACATTTTTCAATAGAAAACTATTGGCTTCATAACAAAAAAATAAGAAAATGTAACACCTAGTAAACATTGATACATTATCTTAGAAGAAGTGTTGAAAATATTAGCACAAAAATTTCATTCGATCCCGAGAAAATTGATATTTACAAACGTATGATTTTTCCGCAAGACCTGTCTGGTAACTAGCTACTAGCATCATCTACGTTTTCCGTGATTCATCTATTCAGTTGTGAAGCCACGCCATGTCTTTCACCCTCCGTCCCACCACCCCACCAAATAGGTTTTAGACTTGCATTCGACATAAAACTACACTATCTTGTCTGGCTGACAACTGTGTGGTGATGACATATCGTGTGTTTGAGTAGTCATCAATTTATAAAACATTGATATCAATAAGCATAAATGTCAAAAAATTACTAAAAAAAGACTTAAAGCTTGGAAATACGACCTAATAATCTAGAATAACAAAAAAAGGCTAACAAAACACCTATAAATTACTAATTTTCGCAGCTTGGAGATCATTAACAGAATTTATTTGCACATGATCATGGTTGGTGATGTAACCAAAAAAAGTAATCAAAATCCAGGCTCTGGTAACAACAACCCTTTTTTTTTTCATCAAAGGTTGGGTCGTCTGATTTATAAAATCAAAATGACTGCAGTTCTACTAAGTGCAATGCCAGGCACCTGAAAACCGGGAAAGCACAAGAATTTTTTGCTGCCTGGAAAAAAAATCCAGGAAAATAAAGGAAATCTTGCAAAATCTGGTGAAACATATGTAATATTAATTGTTAATTTGAGACATTTAACTGAAAACATAAAATAATATGTCTTTAGATCATGAAAAAGTGAACTGAAGATTTAAGCACGATGATTCAAACATGTCTTATTATCCCTTTAACAAGGGTTGTGAAGTGTCAGAAAATGTATTCCCTAGTTTATCTTAAATCGTTCTGTTTTAAAGATAAGTTACATAATCTCACTCTAAGTCAGTCCAATGCAATATGATTTATTTAGCATCGCGTCTTACTACCCGTTCGGTTTGTGCGCTTATATACAGTAGCCCCATGGCTTCCTTGGTACTGACTGACAGCTCACAGCTTACGGCTTTGAAAAGTTACCAGACCAAATTTTATATCCCTACGCCGAACCATATGATCTGCAACAACATGTTCTTAGCAGCTGTCACTTCTACAGTCAAGATTTAGGTATATACCTAAATGTTGACTGTCAGAAGTCAGATGTGAGCTGTCAGTCAGCACCAAAGAAGCCATGGGGCTACTGTACTATTTATGATAGTGGTTCTAGGAACTATGAAGGCTATACTTAAAGACAGATAGCCGCATCTGCGTGGAGGGAGAGTGTAAAATCACTTTGAAAAAACCACCCTCATAACACCCGACCAAGATTCAAACCTCAATACCTCAAATAACAGGGGGAACTCCTTCTGGAAAACCTAGAATTTGGTAGTAAAAAAAAATAGTGATGGCCCTGCCTAAGGCATTCCAACTAAGCGGTAAGACCTTCCGGTTGGAAGGAGAGGTAGACTTGACCTTTTGCGAACCGACGCCATCCAGGTGAGGAAGGACACACCCATGCGAGATGTGTTCCCGTTAGGCCAGGAACTGGTTCACTGCGGCCGAGAGATGGCCGACCGAGAAATAACTTTCTTCTTCAGGAGGAACACGATGATGAACCAACTAACTACCTAGAATCGTGGCGGTCATCGACCTTCATGTTTCTCCCAAAGGTCAGGAAGAGGGGGGGGGGGAGTTAAAAAGTCTTTTAACATCTTTGTAAAATTCAATTTTAATTACTTTAATGACTTCTTCTCACGTCTTACTAACTATTCAGCTCAAACGCATGTATTATAATTACTTTAATGGAGTAGGCGTAGAAGTAATCTACCTGCATTTACGTGGAAAGAGAGTGAGAAACCATTTAGGAAAAAAAACACCTCAGTAGATCTGATCAGTATTCAAATGTCGATCTTCCCCTCTTCAGTAGGCTAGTCTTAATACGAGACTGACGTCTTATACCAGTGGCTCTCAAACTTCTTTTAAATTGTACCCCTTGGTCATAGTCATAGGTGGGGGTACGTGAACAAAGAAAATTTAATATGATTCGACTAGACTAGACTAGATTGTGGTTAGAATCCCGATCAAGTGTATTGGGTGTGAGTTTTTACTAAATGGTCATCTCCACTTTTCCTCCACGCAAATGCGGGTACACTTCCTCTAAATTCAACCTTACTCGTACTTGACATATTAGCGTTATTAGTACATATACGTATAACCCGGACGGGCTTGTTTTAATTAAAATAACACTCATAGTTGCAATACAAAATATTTTAATTTTATGAATTGATTCGAGTCTCATCGTGTAGCTAAATATTATTCGCTTCTAATTAAATATATTTTTCAAGTTTATTTATATTGAGATATTATTACAACTCTTAAATTATTGTGTAGCATTTTCCCATAATACTTTGAGGCTACAAATAAGTCCCCGAATTAATACATTGTATAGTCTTAACATTCCACCTTTAAAATACACAGTACTATCGTACTAACTGTTCATGTTGCACATACACGATCTAATTACTTTAATGTGTAATGGATGCATAAGGTTGAAATTAGAGGAAGTGTACCAGAATTTGCATGGAATAAGATTGGAAAACCATTAAGGGAAAAAACACTCTCAGTATACTAGACCGGCATTTGAACCCCGAGCTCCCGTCTGTCGTTGGCAATCTAGTCTTTTGCGAGATTTATGCCTTATACCATATGGCCACCGAAGGCGATTATCTAGTAAAGCTATTAATTAGGTTTACTTTCACATATTTATATGCCAAGTTATGTGATCTGCAGTTGTCACGTTTGATTGATATTACCAATACCCATAAAATTACATGTGTGAAATAAAAAAAATGTTATGATGATTTTTTAAAATTATTTTTTATTATTTTATAAGAGACCCTTTCAATAACAAATTTGACTACACAGTCCGATTTAGAGAGGAAAAACCTTTATTGGTAGATATAAAAGTTAGCAAAATAGTTTTTATATATTCAAACGTCAAGTCCTGTAATCTGCAGCTTTCACGTTTGATAAATAATATTAATTTCTATTGCCTAAAATTAAGCCAAATTGTTATCTATGTTGACAGCCAGAAATATATAATAATATATATAAATATAAATATATAATAAATATAAATTAAAATATAAAAATATAAATATATATATAAATATATAAATATATAATATAATATATATTATATAAATATATAATATATTATATAAATATATATAAATAATATATTTATAAATTAATATATATATAAAATATTATAAATATTATATATATAATAAAATATATATGTATAAAAATATATATAAATATATATATATATTTTTTTTACAAAATAAAAGTAAGAAAAGTCTTACGTCCAGAATCCACAGCAAATGTTCACAGAGCGAGACAATATTTGATTCCGAAATTTCAACTCTCCGATTAGTACAGCGGAACGTGTAGTATTTGTCCTTCATCTATCACGACGGTTTCCATGACACCATTGTTTGAGGCAAGAGAACGTGACTATAGAACAACACAACTCTACCATTCATAGGCGTATAATAGAGTGGAATGTAAGCTATATTCGAGAGTCATAAAGTTAGACGGCAGAGCGAGAATACGAACTGTAATCAAACTGTCGAAATAGCTAATTTAACATAAACTCGGGAATTAACTAAGGAATTATAACTGTATTTTTTACCCATGCCTTACAACTCGTCCGAGATATCCATATTTTATTTTATTATTTGAAGTATTCAAAGTGCACTTTCCGAACCGACTGATTATATCAACACACATTAGGTGACCTGGTGGTCTAGGGGTAAGGTGTCGGACTTCTGTGCTGGGGTCCGGAGTTCAATCCTTTGTCCCGGCACAGACTTATTTGATTTCCAAACCCTTCCTTCACCTCTGACAAGACATCTTGTGAATGTAGGGAATGCCAGGCTTCAACCGTGGTTCGGATTCCACGTTAAACTGTAGGTCCTCCATTTCATCTCACAATCACCCTACCGTTACACATTAGCGTAAGTGCGTATAACCCGAACGGGTAGTAAGACGCGGTGCTAAATAATAATAATAAATAATAATAATAATATAATAAATAATAATATATAGCCAGAGTAATTTTATTGCATATAGCATTTGTTTACAGGATTACAAAGACTGTATATTAGCTTAAAGGGGTATTACTAATCCTCTCTGTCATACATAAAAAATAATAATCGATGATCCCTTGATAGTGCAAGACTCCAAGGAGGCTCATGACCCCAGGGTTGCACACCGATGGAGTAGAGGATAGGTCCACATTGTTTTCGCTTTTATGATCAAATATCCCCCTAAACAACAAACAAGAGACCCGTATCGATGGAAGAGTGGACTATGTCAGGTTAATCTAGTGTGGTTTGCCGGTGACGGTGGTGTGAGTGCGGTGTTGAAGAGAGGGGGTCGAGGTTAGAATCCCGGTCAAGTGTTACTAATGGCATTCCCCCCCCTAAACTAGGGTTCCCAAACTTTTTGAAACCGCACCGCCCTTCACATGTAAGATTATCCGTTCGACACCCCTGTAACTAATATTTAAAAATAATAATTGCTTGGCCTTGGCTCAGTCCATTTTCAGACTGTAGGGGAGAAAGTTTCGCACGACGCCACGCCAATTTTCCAAGGGGCGTTAGAATACGGAACTCATACGAAGGGAGCGCTTTCACAACTAAAAAAATTATGTGTTTCTTGTGTGATTTATTCCCTTCTTTAAAATATGTTTTAGTAGGTGTACACGTATTAAAAATGTGCATGTTGCATCTCACTATTCATTATATGTTTTAGTTCTTCCTTATAGCCGCGACGCTCCAGATAAAGATCGGTGCGTTGCGAACCACAGTTTGGGTACCCTTGCTCTAAACAGTTTTCTAAATCACCCTCCCCGCAAATTTGGATGTGTTTCCTCTTAAAATCCTACCTTGCTCATTCCTACTCTATTAGCGTAGTTACGTTTTGTCCAAACGGGTAAAAAATATGGGAAAAGTAAATCAACCAAAAATGAAAAAAGAAACCCTGCCATTAATAGTGTAGTGATATTGTTTGGCCAGCCTGAGCTGAATACAAGCCACTGGTTCCTAGACTATGCTGTGAGAAAATTTTCGGTGGGTCACGAAAAGTTTTTCAAGTGTGAAAATTTAGTAATAATTTGAAAAAAATTGAAAAATCACGAAAAAATAATGGGAAAGTGAAAAAACAGAAAAAAAGGTCGCTTAATATACGGACACTTAAAAAATAGGACAAAAAAAATTGAATTAAAAAATGCTTCCCCTTCCACTCACGTTTATTAAAGCTACAGTAGCTCCATGGCTTCTTTGGTGCTGACCGACAGCTCACAGCTGACAGCTGACGGCTTTGAAAAGTTACCAGACCAAATTATGAATCCCTACGCCGAACCATATGATCTGCAAAAACATGTGTTTAGCAGCTGTCACTTTGACAGTCAAAATTTAGGTATATACCTAAATGTTGACTGTCAGAAGTCGGCTGTGAGCTGTCAGTCAGCACCAAAGAAGCCACGGGGATACTGTAGGTGGGTTTTGAAAGTTTGTGGCTCTAAAAATTTGGTTGCAATTCTAAAAGGTTTGGCAAGACAATCGATATCGGGTTCATAAAGATGATAAGTCTTTCTTCTCTGCCATCAACTCGTTACATCTATTAGTAGTTGAAAGAGTGGCACGTGTTTCTTTTAGCATCGCATCTTACTATCCGTTCAGCTTATACGCTTATGTATCATTTACAATAATGGTTTAGGATACTAGGAAGGTTAAATTTAGAGAAAGTGTATCCGCAATTGCGTGGAGGGAGATTGGAAAACAATTTTTGTAAAAATCACCCTCAGTACAAAAGACTGAGATTAAACCTCAATCTCCCCGTCATCGGCAGTCTAATCTATTGCGTGAGTAGCGCGTTAGACCACTTGACCATCAAAGTGGGTTGTAGCATGTATTGGAAATTTCAACAAACTGTGAAAAAAGGCGAAATCTCGTATTAAAAGCACGCAGGAAAAAAAACAAACACCAAATGCATAACGTGGCAACATGGCCAAAATCTTGCGCCTACGGTGATAGCGGGCACGAGCTTTCACGTTAAATGTAACTCTACCAAATATAATCGGCAAACGGTAATAGATTTTAATTATTCGGGTCTAGGTTATGTTAGTCCGATGTGTTGACATGTGGGGCTTAGAGACTTCAAACAATGGTGCTTTTGATGCGCCTTCATTGTGCCCACCCACTTCAGTGGCAGAATGGCCCAAGGCATCACTCTAGTGTTGGACTAGACTGACGATGACAGGGAGATGATCGGATTTTGAATCCCATTCGAGTTTACTGGGGGTGGTTTTTCCAAAATGTTTTTTACACTTTCCCTCCATGAAATGTGGGTACATTTCCTATAAACTCAGCCTTCCTCATCCCTAGCTCATTAGCTTAATTAGTATATATGTGTATACCTGTTCAAGGTAGTAAGAAAAATACATTTACGGTTTTGATATAAGTTACTCAAAAGTAGGTTTCACAAATTCGACTTGGTGCGCTTTCAGTACGTATACTTTATTCACGGTAGGAATTACTCTCTGAAAGGTCTTTTTTCCTACCAATATTCTACTATATATTAGATTTATGGTAGGGAAAAAGACTTTCTGAAATCAATTCCTACGCTGAACAGAATTTAGCCTTCAACAACAGCGTTGCTTTATAATTCGTTGAGCTGTATAGCTGTATAGTAGGACGTGTTAAAACACATGTTTTTGTGGAGGAGATTATTTATAAACCTATTAATGTGTATAGTTGATTTCAGGTAGAAAGAACCTTGTTGAAAACACAAACAATTTTTTTTTGTGGCTAACATCGAAATTTTAGTGTTATTTAATTTGTATTTATATTATTGATCAAAAGTGACATCTACAGATTACGTGTCTTAACGTATGAATATATTATGGTAGTTTCAGTGGCTTTTTTTAAATTGTAAGATAAATTCTTTCCCTTGAGAAATCTTCTATACATGTTATTCTTTCACAGTAAATTGTATGACGATTAAAACATAGTCCCTCAGTCTGTTAATTGTATACGAGAAAGCGAAAATTAAAAGAAGTAACGTTTTAAAACATAACTTAGAAACTATTTCGCCACTACTATTTTAAACGTCCCACTCTTTAAGAGTATTGCTACATCGTAGCGACGTGGCTTCTCTCTACACATTCTGAAAGCGTCTTGGGTACAACAACTATTTAAAACAAATAATTTCTAGCCCACTTCGGTCTAAGCCAGGGGTAGACATTCTTTTAGATATAGTGGACTGTATGGGTTTAAAAAAAAGCTTAGGTAGGTTGGTTTGGAGAAAATATTGAGATTTTTTTTAGCGTTTTATTTATCACATAGTAATTTATTATTAGTGTATTTTATCAACACGTTTGTTTGTTAAATCTTTTGCGGGCCAGATAAAACCAGTTGGCGGGCCGTAGGTTGCTGACCACTGGTCTAATACTCACTCTTGCAATATACTAGACTGCCGATGACTGGGAGATCGGAGTTCGAAATCTCGATCGGGTGTACTGTAAGTGGTTTTTACCAAACGGTTTTACACCCTACCTCCACCCGAATGCAGGTACAATTCTTCTAAATTCATTCTTACACATCCCTACCGCATTGGAGTAAATAGTACATATGCGTAAAAACCCGAACGTTTAGTAAGACAGGGTACAAAAAAAAGTGTTTTTAATATCATATCCTATAACAATTTAGCTGTACTCCTTAATATTTAATATGTAAGCCCTTCCTTCAACAAAAGGGTTACTAATAGATAAATCTAAAATTTAAATGTAAGTGAGTTAGCTTAAATGAAATGCACACATTAAGGTGGGAGTATAAGGTTCGCGAGTTAAGGGCAGTGTTTTTTGCAGTTTTTTCTGGCCAAAATAAATAAAATATTGCTCCTGTAGAAACATAGAGCTATATTTCTTCACTTGATGATATCAACAACTCTGGATTATATGTCGCAGTGTCCTGGAATTTAATGACAACTTTCTCTCTTCATTTAATTTGTTGCGTATCTAATACCTCTATGCTCATGATGTATAAAAAAAATGACAACTTAAGATCACATGAAATTGACGTATGAATGTGTGAAAAAATATTTAGTAGTTTTTTGAGATGTCAGATAAGGTTCTTTCGATTAAAATAGGAGTATATTAAAAAGCGTGATGTTCGTAAAAAAAAAATCACATTAACAAAAACAAAATAGTTGATAGAAATAAAAAAATGCTAGTGGTTCGGAGCTCGCTTTTATTCGGGAGACCGCAGTCCTTACCAATAAATAGCCCGCACTGCTAATTGTCTGAGAAAAACACCGATTGCATGATAATGACGGTAAGTTGCGCCAACCCTCCCTAGCCTGTAAGACTTGAGAACCCGACTTGTTACGAGAACAGAGGTTGAAAGAACACTTCCTATGGAGTAATGTTCTACACAAATACACCGTCCCGTCTGGTGCCATTTTCACACATGTACTCGTGATTAAAGACAAAATTACCACTTCCCATTGTTTCTCTAGGGAGTACACACAAAAACTCAAAACAGTGAATTAGGAGCTAAAAGGATACAAGTGTCAGCATTACGCATGATTATTAATATCACATTTATTGTATTCTATATAGAGGTTTCCAGTAACATATGGGAACCACTTTACTGGTGTACAGGAGGTACAAAAACAATTATATATTATATATATATATATATAACCCATTTGACCTTGTTTCCAAGTTAGAGCCAAATGATTCTACTAAACTGTTTGTATACCACACTCGATATCTCTCGACCTGTTGACTAGGTATATTCTGTAGCTTATTCCTGGTTGGTGACCTGACAGTCTAGGGGTAAGGTGTCGGACTTCTGTTCTGGAGGTCCGGGGTTCATTCCTCTGCCCCGACACTGATTTATCTGATTACCAAACCCTTCCTTAACCTGTGACAAGACGTGTATTAATCACAACTTGTGAATGTGGGGAATGCCAGGCCTCCACCGTGGTTCGGATTCCACGTTAAACTGTAGGTCCTTCATTTCATCTCACAATCACCCTACCATTACACATTAGCGTAAGTGCGTATAAACCGAACGAGTAGTAAGAAGCGGTGCTAATAATAATAATAATAATAATAATAATAATAATAATAATAATAATAATAATAATAATCCTGGTTATTTCAAACCCCTGATATTTTTTTGAAAAAGTGCGGCATTTAGTACATTCAGACCCATGGTGGCCATTTTGAGCATTTCCTATAATCACGTGCACTTTCTGAACCAACTGATTAAATCGGCACACGAGAATCTCTATGAGTGAGAGCAAAAGGGCCTACAAATTTTGCCGGGAAAGGTATTTTCACATACTTTCCTGTTTTTTTTTAACATGCCACATTCAACACGGACCGACGGCTTTACTTCCCTCCCCAAAGAAGTTGTTCTTCAGATTTTTATTGCTCAAGGAAAAGTCACTTGACCTCGACTGGGTTTAAACCTACGAATATTGGGTCCTAAGGTAACCACCAAGGTCAACTATCTCCATATTATTGGAATACAAACACTTAGACCACTTTTGAGCTTTGTCTTTCAATCCTTCCCAGCAATTAATCAAGAGGCCAATTTGAGGCTCTTCAACTTTTGAGTGCATTCATTTACATCGTGGAGGGCTACGCTGAGTGGTCAACCACCTCTGAACCGACAGAGTCAGGTGTGCTCTGGTGTGTTTGAAACACTTGGGTAGCTATTTATAGACGGAAAATTCTCCAATGTGTGGTATCCCATCACACCAGTAGGCAATGGATTAATTTTATGTTGAGTTAAATTAGGCAGCAAACTTTCAATAACGTTAACTAAAATAATTATACATAATTTTATTATGAAAGCTATACATTATATATATAACTATATATATATATATATATATATATATATATATATATATAAAATGTTTTACATCATCGTCATCGTCATCGTCATCGTCATCGTCATCGTCATGAGCAGTTTCCAGTCACTGGCTGGATCTGTTTGGAACATTAGCCTCTCCACTGCCTCCTTTCTTCCCGCCATTACTCTCCCTCCTCCTTGGCCCAGTCTTCTCCTCTTTCCTCCACACTACTCCTTACTCCCTTCACCACCTGTCCCTTGGTCTTCCTCAGAACTCCTCCTCCTCTACAGGTGGTCGACGGCACGAAGTAGTGCCTGTGGGGGTGAAGCACACTGGGGGCTATATGTGCCCCGTGACCACTATGACATCTGTAAAGGCCCTGCAGGAACTTTGAAAAGTGACAGCTAACGGGTCTCTGGTAAAACTATGATAGGCCTAGAAAGTCAGTAGTTGATGCAAGCTTTCAAAATAGGTAATGTTTTTACATAATTTATGTAATACATAGGTACATAATATATATAAAACACCTTTTGAGCTCCTTCCTATCACTAACTTATTTAATTAAATGATCTTGATTATATTTATAGACGTGTTCATCGATGCGGGCTTGATCCTGTTGATGCGGTGTCTATTAGTAATATGTATTAGTGTGGACACAGCGTTACACAAGCGATACAGCAGCGCGGTAGCTGTTTCGCCCAGTAATCGATTTGCACCAATACATCGGTTACTCTACCAACTTTCATCACAGTATATTTCCTCTCATTTTCTATTATTGATACGTGAAGCTTGGTTACATTATATCATTCGTGTCTCACACCTAAGGGGAAGAATTATGTTGCGTGTGTATGTCACTTTCAAAAGGTTTTAAAATTATGTTACATGTTTTATGCCATCCTGCTTTCTCACCTATGGGGTGCGCACCCAATTTTTGTGGTTTTTCTATAAATACCAATTTATAATATTTTATTTAATTTTTTTTTAAAATTTACTACCATAGAAACCACTTTCAAGTGAAGTGTATAGTCGGATTGCTTTAAGCCTAACCTTATATAGGGTATTCTGAACACTGAAATTTTACACTGGACACGGGAATCGAACCGGGACCTTTGGTTTAGTACCCAATGGTCTAACCACTGAGCTATGTGTTCAAGGTCATTCTTCACTCATATTTTGAAGCAGTTCTATGATGGACCTGAGGAAATCATTCATCGGCTACGAATGTGTGATTTTATTAAGATCACGGACTATCAGATAACGCAACCACCTTCGACTCGGAGTCTTATATAGGGTAGTCAATATTGGCAATAACGCACTGGATATTTTTTCACATATGTCAATATTTACAACCGATATTTCAAAAGTGACATCCATGGAACACATTGTTTAACTTGTGAGTACATTAAAATGGAATTAATAACATTTTCAGCTGCCACAAGGTTCTTCCAACGTCAATCCCACTATAGATTATGGCAGCAATTCTTTGGGCAAATTAACTGTTCCGTGTGGATTGGAAAAAAGTTACACATATTTTGTTAAAATGTGAAATAAAAAAAAAATTAATACCTCTCGATGTTAAGCCATTCCAATAGTACAAATGTATAAATACAGTTCACAGAAAGACGATGGGATAGTAACGAACTAACGACAAGGCTCGCTGAATGGTTAGTGTGTCTGACACTTAAGGTAGATTCACGCACGAAGCTTCATTACGATACGCTCTACAATGCGATGCTATGCTACGCTACGCTACGATACTCAATACAATGTTTTTAATCGCTAGCCAAATATTTAAACGAAAATACCATGACGCGAGCTACGCTATGCGAGCAAATTCGTAGACCGGGCGATTTTTACATCTCATTAGTGATAAGTTTTGTGCTGCGCATGCGCATAGCAGCCAACTACCCATCTCTTCCCATATTATATACATGCAGCGCAAATGGGAGAATCTAGAACCGTGTTCAGGGTATTAACTGGCAAACCCTAATGAAAGAAACCATTGGGAAGACCTAGACGCCGATGAGAGGATAACATTATAATTAGCCTGAAAGAGATAGGGTGTTATGAGGTGGACTGGATAGAACTAGCTCAAGATAGGAATAGGTGGCGTACGTTCGTAGGTGCGCCAATGAAATGTCAAGTTCCTACTGCCATTAATTAAGTGAAGAGTGACACTTTACAGTTCACTCTTGATAGAAAGGTCCTTATCTGACAGAAAAATTATAAGATCTACTTTCACGTATTCATACGCACAAGTCGTGTGATATGCAGCTAGAACGTTTGATTTTTTTTTCTTCAATATCTACAAAATAACACCAATACTATAGTAAAATGTTATCATTGTTGACAGCAATAAAAGTTTATATTTTTTAAAAGGCTCTTCTTATAGGAATTGGATTGAAAGCACGCTTTAGATATCTTCTGGACGTCCCAAGCTGCCGCGTGTCAGCTCCGAGCAACAATGGCACATAATCTAATCTTAAAGTAGTCGAGTAATTTTAAGAGAATTCTCCTGGAGATAGATGAAAAATTAAATATAAAACACTCCACTGATTCCTGTAAGGATTGAGCCCCGGTCACTACGGTCAGAGATATTTGCAATAACCTTGCGAAAATAACCCGCTGGCCCAATTTGTAGAGGGACAGATAGAGTTTATCTATACTAATATTATAACGAGGAAAGATTTGATTTTTTGTTTTTTTGTTTGTAATGGATAAACTCAAAAACTACTGGACCGATTTTAAAAATTCTTTCACCAATATAAAGCTACATTATCAGCGAGTAGCATAGGCTATATTTTATTTTGAAAATTTAATTTATTCCTCATAAAAATGTCGATAGTATATTATATAGTAATTGGGAAAAAAGTTGAAGGTAAAGTGGGGTTGGTGAAGGGGGCGGGGATGAGGATGAGGAAAGAGGAATGAGATGAAAATAGGAGGGAGGATAAAAAGAGGGAGGGGGCTATACAGTGATGGTAGGACTGTATTTAAAAAAAAAAAGTAAAAAAGTTTTGTTTTTATATTGACATGATGGATGATTTGAAGCTTTGTTTCACAGGATTCTTTACAATATTTTTTTTACGGGTAAGGGGGCTAGTGATCAATATTTAGAATAACCGGCTTTTTATTTGTTGATTTATTAAACACACACACATTCTCTTTCTATGTGTTTATTAAATACGCAATAAACATAAAATTAAAATAAATAGGGTCTCAAACAACGTCATTTCCTGTGGAATTAAATTTTAGAAGAATTTAAAAAAAATCTTTGATTCATATAGATAAGATATTTTTGAAAATGTTGAATCTCATCTTCATAATTATTATGTGACCCCGCGTTCTTATGCACGCGCACTAAACGTAAAGTTGATCTATTCTGGTTTTATGGTGACGTGGAGGTCGGGGTACGAATCCTTGCCAAGTGTCAGAGGAGGTTATTTTCCAAATAGCTATCCACTCAACGCAAAGGTTTATACATTGCCTCTTAATTATTCTACCTTCCTTATACTCATGACATTAGTATAATTAAGGATGGGTATTAAGACGCGGGGTAAAATAAATAAATAATTATATAATACTCTTGAAAGGTGTAGGGTACTTGTTATCCTCGTCACGAGAAAGTTTATTGTTTTAGGATGAATTTTTTAAATTTTATGAAATGTTTTTATTTATAATGGTGAAGTTAAGGTCAAACACTTTGTCTTAACTTAACGATTTTGCAAAATTATTCATAATTAATAAATATTGTTAATTTAAAAGAAGTAATTCAATGGACGAAAACATTAATAAAATTAATATTAAATAAAAAACTTAAAATTTGATACATATCATCCAAATTCACAATATTTTTTTTAAGCATCGCGTCTTACTACCTGTTCGGTTTATACGTTTGTGTACTAATTACGCTAATGGCTTTAGCGATTAAGAAGGTTATATATTAATGAAGTGTACCCGCATTTGCATGGAGTTAGAGAGGGGAAACAATGTTGTAAAAAACACCCTCAATACACCCGACCGAGATTCGAACCTCGATATCCCCGTCGTCGGCAAACTAATCTCTTGCGAAAGTAACACTTTTGACCATTCCGGCACCGAAGCGGGTCTACTACAAAATTTTATTATTTGATAAATTAGTATATATTTGATCTCATTAATATATAATTGATTATATAAATAAATAATTCATTCTATAGCTGACTAGTAGATGTTCATTTCTGTTTTATACTATTGTGAAAGTTATTATACTTTTATAAACGGATTAATAATTAAACTCGTGTGTTTAATTTTATACCATAATTAAAAATCCATAAATGTAATTGATCCTCAACAGTAATAATAAAGTTCGACAGATCTTATTGGTTTAATTTAATTTTTTCCCAAGTATAAGGAATATTAATATTTTTTTTTTTGAAAAGTAATTTTTGTTGGTTGATGGACTTACTAAGAATTTTGTTCTCTATTTTATTGTTCCTACAGGTTGAAGGCCTGGTCTGATGGATGTTAGATGTCTTTCAAGGCCTTCTAGAATGTCCACCTTCACAAACTACAAGAACTACTCGACAGGCTGACAGTATGCAGGCCGGTCTTCGAATACCGCTAGGTCAGAAAACATTTACTAGCATAAGCCAGTGCATGGACGTAAAGATTAACCTTTTCTTGAGAGATAAACTGACTTAATTTTTTTTATATCAATTAAGGTGAGGTGAGAGTTAAGGCCAGTGTTTTTGTAGTGAAATAATGTTTAGACTTTAATTTTATTCAGGTGGTGACCTCAACAGTTCTTGAATATCTTTTAAGGGTGTCCTGGAGTTGTTGACACCTTTTTTTTCCTTAGTTTAAAAAGTTTCTCGTCTAATGTCACTATGCTCATGATAAATATTCAACAATTACTGTTGTTATCACCATGTAAAGAAAATTAAACGCTTTTGTTTCTGCTGGAACAGTATTTAATTTATTTTAGCTAAAAAAAGTTTTGCTATAAAAATGGTTTAAAACGCTGACTTTAACTCGCCTTCCTTTCCACCCCACCTTATACGTGAAATAAACGATCATCTATCTCTCTTCTCCTTCGCTCTACTGGTTGGATCTGTCAAGAACAGCAAACATCAAACATTTATTGGTCACGAAAACATTTTCTTGAATAGTCGCCAAACATTACTATACTCTAATTACCAAATCCTTCCTTCACCTCTGACAAGACGTGTATTAATCACAACTTGTGAATGTGGGGAATGCCAGGCCTCCACCGTGGTTCGGATTCCACGTTAATATGTAGGTACTCCATTTCATCTCACAATCACCCTTTCATTACATATTAGCTAGCGTAAGTGCGTATAACCCAAACGGGTAGTAAGACGTGGTGCTAACAATAATAATAATAATAATAATAATAATAATAATTTACTATACTCTCATTATTATTTGAGGTGTCTAACGTGCACTTTCTAAACAGACTGATTATATCAGAACGACCCGCCTCGGTGGCGTAGTTGGCTAATGCGCTAGTCATGTTGAGCTCGACTGCTGAGGACGGGGAGATCGAGGTTCGAATCTCGGTCGGTTGAACTGGGGGGGGGGGGGGGGGTTCCTAAATGGTTTTCCACTCCCTCCAAGCAAATGCGGGTTCACATACTCTAAATTCCACCCTCCCGATTACTAATCTATTAGCGTAATTAGTACTTAAGCGTATAACCCGAACGGGTAGTAAGACGCGGTGCTAAATAAATAAATAAAATATATCAGAACATGATCTATAATTAATAAACTAGATTTAATCTAGATTATAAGCAACACCTAACCCCCCCCCGGACTTGATTCCATCACTGTGAAAGGTAAAACTCTGATTTCATCAATGACAAATATCTAGGCCATGCCAAGAATTGAAAACAGGACCCTTTACTCCATGGGCAAATACGTTATCGACTGAGCCCACACAAATACCGTTTAGAAGATTAGCTTTATTCACAAATAATTAATAAATTTATTCACAAATAATTAGTAAATAAAACAAACAGATTCACTGGCTGAATGGTCTAAGTCGTCACTCTCGTGTTAGACAGGCCTGCTGATGACGAGGAGATCGGGGTTCGAATCGTGTTCAAGTCTATTCTTATTCGAGAAGGGATGAGGAAGGAAGCATTTTAGAGGTAATATACTCGCATTAGCTAGGAAGGAGAATGGAAAAACATTTAGGAGGAAAAACCACCCACAGTAGACCCGAGTGGGATTCGAATCCCGATCTCTTCGTCATCAGCAGGCCAGTCTAACACGAGAGTGACGACTTAGACTATTCAGACACTGAAGCGGATACTCCGGAAGTAATTCCAAACCATTGAAACACTATTTATATATACATGCACACCTGCTCTACATTTAATATACATTCCAGGGTTGTCGAACTGTACCTTGTACTGGTCATCACGCTATTCCTCCACTGAGCTATTTTGGAAAAATCAAGCACGGAATCGAGTTGGAATGGAAGAGAATGTAACACGGAATCACGTTGTAATATTTTTATTCTTTACTCAAACTAAACACAAAAATAGAAATGCTAACTAATACTTTCCACACTTTACCTTGTTATCGTAAATATTTATATCTAATTTGCATTTTACGTTCTTAAAATAAACCAACTAATAAATTGCGCTTTTCAAAATAAGTCGTAATAATTAATGTCCTTTTATATAGTATCGAATAATTTACTAATTACTTTTATGTACTTGAATTGTATTTAATGTTTAGAAACAAAACAAAAATATAACATTTCGCTATAAGAAAATTGAAACAGGAAATTTGTACTTAAATCTTACTTTATATTTTTCCTCTCATGCCTACCACAGTAAGTGTTTGTATTCACTTAAAGGGAGAGGGTAAAACTGGTTAAGAAAAATATCACCTTGCTATATCTGGATGGAACTCGAAACCCAACCTCTTCATCAATGAAAAATAAAATAAAATTGATACTCATATATTTATCTGAGCGCTGATACGTGCGGGTTGCAACGTAATTATTAGCGACATATTTTATTGACCAAATTCGATTTAGTTTTGTACTAATTCAATTTAACCATACACATAAAGTTAAAAACAATATTTCTTTATTTTTCAAACCTCATGTGTACAAAATAAAGATGGCCAGAAAGAACTGTTCACTATTGAGAATAGTTCAATGTGGGTAAGTTTACCGAAATGAGCAGTTCATTGATTTAGTTCAATAGTTGCGTCATTCTTGAAGTTCACACGTTTGTCAACTACATTTTGTTGTCAATCGTTCATAAACTACAACTTGAAGCTAAGTCGTTCGTCAGTTATAATGTGTAGCTAAGTCGTTTGACAACTACAGCTTAGATCCCATTCGTTCGGTAACTACAACCGTTAATCATTTATAGCTTGAAATTGAATCGTTCGTGAACTACAGCTTGAATTTAAGTCGTTAGTCAACTACAACTAATAGCTCAAACGTTCAACTATGGCTGGAATTTCAGCCGTCCACCACTTCGCAACTTACATTACATATGCTATAATTATATAATCATAGTTTCTGGGATCATTGGTTATTGGAACCATGTTGTTAATTAGTTGAAGCTGTGGAGAGGGGGGTAGAAGCTTTGCCGAACAAGGAAATGTCAAACCTTACAACCCCAACATCTAAGGTTTAGCCCAACTGGTAAAATGGTTTCGACTGTAGGTCGAAATACAGACATCATCGCGTACACCACTTTTTTTTTTTATCTCGGGGAGCTATAGTTAGATTTTCTTTTACGATCACAATACTTGTCTCTCCGAGAAAAATTAGAAAAATAAATATCTCATTCTGTCGCAACGTCTGTTTGCCACACATTTTAGACAACTTCCTTGCCTGTAAGAACATTTCCAAGGCTTACATATATCTCATGTAGATTATACTGGAACCAATGAGAGCTTGGACAGCAGCTCTCAAGTCCGGTTTTATAAAGACCCCCCCAAGGTATCACTTATAATTATATTTAAAACAAGTTGAAAGGAAGCCCAGCATATCCTACCTTTAAAAAAACTGAGTTAATTTACTCAGTGTTCAATTTTTGTAGAAAAGGTTTTTTTAAAAATGAAAACTTTTTTGCGGTCAACATTGAAAACATTTTACTATTCTAATTTAACTGTTTTATAGATATTAATATTATCTATCAAAATTAACCGCTACAGAACACATGACCTGACGTATGAATACTTGAAGGTAGAGCTCGCAACTATCTAGCTGTCAGATAACTACCGTATTATGAAAATTGGACTATAATAGCTAAACTAACCTTCATGGGAAAGCTACGACCCAAAGAAATATGGAAGAGTTGACCTCAAATCACGCCTTTAAAAAACAACAACATGCATTTAGGTGAACATGCTGGTTATTAGCCACTTAGCTTATCGTTCTTTAGATCAAATAGACAAATATTAAAACTTCACATTACCATTTAGGAGAAAATAAACAAATTCAATTTCACAATGAGTTTTTTTTTTCTAGCTCTTCCGGTAGAGTACGCAAATTAATTCGTATTATATTTTCCTTTATTTAATTAGGTTTGAGCACAAATTTAACTCTCGATAGTCCTTATCTTCCCCATCCCTCCCCTCATAATTTAAAACAAAGTTTGAATTATGGTTGACGAATTAAAAATAAATTACTAGCTGTTTTTTTTTAACTAGAGATGACCCGTTTCGGTGGCCGCGTGGTCTATCGCGCTAACCTCATGTTCGACTATTCTTCCGAAGACTGAGAGATTGGGGTACGATCCCGGTCGGGTGAACTGAGGGAGGTTTTCCTAAACGGTATTACACTCTCCCTCCTTGCAAATACCGGTGCATTTCTTTTGAATTAAGCCCTCCTAATACCTTAACCATCAGTGTAATTAGTACATATGCGTATAACCTGAACAGGTAGTAAGACGCGGTGCTAAAAAAAACAACTAAAGGTGGGTCAAATCCTATAGTTCTCGAATCTGAAGATATTTTCGAATTTCAAATCATTAAAAATGCAAAATTTTAGTTCAAGTGAAAATATTAAATATTACAAATATAATTTTAGATAGTTATTTAAGGTTTGGTGCTACTGAGAAATTATATTTTGTTTGTCATGTCTACTAAGTCATAAAACAACAAATATTACACTTTTTTATAGTAAAATAATTATACTAGTTTTTTCCTTTTTTCTGATTTTGTTACTCTCCCAACTACACAAGTATAAATAATAATTCTTTTTAACAATTAATTAAATAAGTTATATCAAGATACCAAGTCAAGGTCTTTATTATTGTATTATAGATAATTTTTCGAGAACTTTATGAATCTCGAATCTCTCAAATTCCATAGGATTCGAGGGATTAAGGAGTCGAGCATTATAGAGTACCATCTTTCTATTTAACAGTTAAGTACTTTTTAAGTGATGTCAGTTTTGTTTAAATATGAGTCATATATATTTTCTTGCAGAGTGTTTTACTATCCATTCAGGCTATTTGCACTTAACTACACTAATGATATAGGTATAAGGAAGGTATACCTTAGAAAACTTACCTGCATTTGCGTGGAGGGAGAGTGGGAAACCACTAACGGAAAAAATTACCCTCAGTAAACCCATCCAGGATTCAAACTCCGACCTCTCTAACCACACATTAACATTTAAAAAAAAAATTATATAAAAATCTAATACTAAAACCAAGGCAACAAAGCTCAAAGGATCTTAAATATAGTTGTGCAATTTCGCAACTAGTGTCAAACGATGAAAATGGAAACCACAAACTATGTCTTTATTAGATAATCTGAGAAATAAACAAAATGTTTCCCAACGAAGTGTTGTCATGTCCTATCTTTCTGGGATACATACGTAACACAATATCTAACAATCTGGTGACTACTTTTTAGGTTGATTAAATTTATAAACAACAGTTTTTCATAAATAATAAATCGCATTAATAGATACATTAAAATTTAAAGTTTGTGTAACGGTGTATATACCTGACTTGTGACTCAGTAAAACTAAATTTTTGAAACAATATAATTCATTATGCTTGGCTTAAGTCGTCTCAGACTTACGGATATGTTTTGAATTTAATACATCGATGATTGTATTATTAAAATAGTTATTTTACTATCCTGATGGAAATGATGAAAGTTTGATTATTTTCCATTTTTTTTTCGGTTGGTACGTAATTAATCAATTGAATAATCTTTTTCAAATAGTTATTAAAACATACTAAGATTAGCAAACATAAGCAAACACTTAGCCCTATCAAATTTAAGTTGTTATCCTCTGACCACTACATCCCAGACCCTTTACGTTGTTTATACCCTTTTCAGATTCGTAATATACCCTCTGTCTCCAAAATTCTTTCTACCCTTTCGATTATATTTATCAATTTAGAAATATACAAGGGGAGGGGGGAACAAATTAGAGAAAATGTGTTCAATCTTTTTAATATGCAAATTGCATTGTGCAAATTATATACTTTTATTCATGACTCTTAAGCGCTATGTTTCAAGGCCAGTGGCGTGGTTAGAGTAAAAGCTTGGGGTGTGGGAAGTTTAATAGATAATACTATAATTAGGTTATTATTTTTGTCACAAACACATTATTATTCATGTATTAAAAACACACAAACACATCCCAGTACCGTAGCACGCATCGATAGTGAAAGAATACTCGCATTGGTGGCCGCTTGGTCTAACGCACTACTCTCGTGTTAGATTAGACTGCCAATGACGGGGAGATTGAGGTTCGAATCTTGGTCGGGTGTATTGATAGGATTTTTTCCGAAACGGTTTCAACTCTCCCTGCACGCAAATGCGGGTAAACTTCCCATAAATAAAACCTTTCTCGTTCCTAAAACCATTAGCGTAATTAGTATATGAGCGTATAAGCCGAACGGGTGCTAAAAATAGCTGTTAGCGAATGAGGTGGGGGAAGGGTTGAAAATAATGAGAAGAACAATATTTAAATGCTTCTTTCTTCTGTGTATGTTAGAATAAATAAAATACGCCAGTCCTTCATTGTTGGCAAATTAACCTTCTTTAATGATTAAAACCCGCCTTGATGGCGTAGTTGGCTAACGCGCTAGACGTGTTGAGCTCGACTGCCGAGGACGGGGAGATCGAGGTTCGAATCTCGGTCAGGTGAACTGGGGGTGGTTTTTCCTAAATGGTTTTCCACTCTCCCTCTACGCAAATGCGGGTTCACTTCCTCTAATTCAACCTTCCCAATTCCTAATCTATTAGCGTATTTAGTACTTAAAGCGTATAACCCGAAAGGGTAGTAAGACGCGGTGCTAAATAATAATAATAAAAGGTAGCAAGCCTTATACTTTGGCTTAGATTTAAGATAGGATCATAGTGTAATATGTCAAGGTAAGACTGCTACCTATCAGGGTAAAACGAAGTGTACCACTAGAAAGCGGGACAAAAACTTTAGTGTTCAAGATCGTCCGACTGCAATCAGAAATATCGTAATATCAAACGACCTGTTGGTCAAAGCGCTTCCGTTTCCACAAAATTAAGGCTTGTGTAATTCTTGAAATATATAAACTATAATAGTATACATCTAAGCTAAATCTTCTTTGGGTGAAGGGGTAGAGGGTGGACTAGAGATTGAGGGAACTTCAACGTCTCTTGTTATAAAATCTATTCCGTTCACGATAGGTTTTTACCTGGATGACAGTTCGAAAATCATATGTTTAGGTTTTGTGTTGCCAACACTGGTAAAAGATCACAGTTTTGTTATAAATGTAAAGATCTTTAATTACTTGTTATATATTACATTTAAAATAACGTAAACTTAAGTTTTCTCATACTTTTTCATTTTTTAAAATAATTTATTTTTATCCAACTCGAAACAATATTTTAAACATAATTAATTAAAAGTACTTATTTTTCGTTTTGGAACGTTACTGATTTTGTGTAATATAGTGCACACATCATTACCTTTTATTACAGGCATCGTATTTACTTGGAAAAGAGAAAATTGTTGTCATTTTTTACATACAATAAATGATTTTATGATTATTTTATCGTATTTTTACATATTTAACTGAATAAAATATTTTCATCAACTACGTTGTGCATCATTATAAAAAACTTGTTTACCGTTATGTTCAATCATATTTTGGGCTCGTCAGTCACCCATTTTGAAGCTATGTTCGTTAGAAGTTTTTGTGAAATTGGTGTTAATATTTTTTTAAAGGGGAATAAAACGATAAATAAACTTTGTGTCCGACCTCAAATAAATATATAAATAATATTGGCCTAAATTACTGTGGTTAACTATCACATTAATATATTACCATCTGTTTTCATTACAGTCATCCAAAGTGATAGATGTCAGCTATTGGCGTAGTGAGATATCCAGGTAAACTTAACTCGTGAATGACTTATACCAAGTAAAGCCACTGTTTGAGAATGAAAAGGTCAATAAAGTACAACCGTTTCTCGCTCAAACAGGTTTTGTTATTGCCTTTTACTTGTCTCAACCCAAGTCAAGAAGCTCCTCCAACTTTTACTTTTGAACTAACACTAGATACAAGTGTTTGACACTTTATTTATCTTTATATTAAAAAATGGGAAGAAATTAGGTCTACTTTTGACAATGATATCTGTAGTTAAATACCCAACCTATTTTCATAATTTAAAATAAATAAAATATAACATGAGGATATTCCCCAAAAAACTCACATGTCAAATATATTCACAGGGGAAGGCTGCAACTTTAATAGACAATCATTTCTTTCGACCACAATTTCTTGTGTTTTATCAAACCAATTTTCAATTTTATTTAAAAGAAATTTATTTTGAGGATTTTTTCATAAACGTTTACAAATTTCCACTAGCGAAGGTGCGATCTAGACTACAAGGGGTATTTCAAAATTAGCCTCTGATTGACTGGTAAAAATATTAATCAATAATAATATTTAGCACCGCGTCTTACTACCCGTTCGGGTTATACGCTTTAAGTACTAATTACGTTAATGGATTAGGGATTGGAAAGGTTGAATTAGAGGAAGTGAACCCGCATTTGCGTGGAGGGAGAGTGGAAAACATTTAGGAAAAACCACCCCCAGTTCACCCGACCGAGATTCGAACCTCGATCTCCCCATCCTCAGCAGTCGAGCTCAACACGACAAGCGCGTTAGCCAACTACGCCACCGAGGCGGGTTGTAATCAAAATATAGAAAAAAAACCTTATCATATACAAAACTGCATTACTATTACGACGTTTGTAGAAGGATATATGGACGCTTTTATGTCAGTGTTCCTGATGTAAAAAGGTGATCGAAGCTTCTACAGAAGGTCCCACTTAAACTGTTAATTTTCATCATAAAAATCATAAAACACCGGAACTTACGCTTCGCTTTGCTTTTCTACAAACTTTGTAACCTTGACAGGTAATAAAGTGAACTTTAGTGATTTTTCGCCTGGCTAATGAAGTACAAAGATTTAATTTTTTACAACCAATAAACCAACAAATTTAGTGTTGCTACTTTGCATTTAATTTTCTTTTTATTAGCTAAATTTTCAAAAGCAGTGCTTCCTATTCTCGTAGAATCAGTTGGAAATTAAACTGGGCATCAGTCACGTAAAATATATCAATGTTAACCAGTTTACATCCAATATCACCTCTAAGGGAACTGCATGCCCAATGGAGAAATGTTTTATTTTCGATCTTTCTTAGTAACTGTTGCCAAATCTCCTCGCTCTCAGTTATGTCAAGAGGTGGTGTGCCAAGGTAAGAAGGAGTTACTGGCAACTTCGACTAGCCAGCGTTGCGAAACTTGTCTTTATTGAGGGGAGATAAACCACACACACACAAAAAAAGAGAGAATAACAACGCTGTTTCCTAATAGTCACTATGCAGTATCCTCAGCGATGATATCCAGTGTAGCCATCATTAGAGTTGCTTTGAAGATCTATGTCTTAAACATCTGTCATGCCCACTGGGATATTTGCTTCAACAATCTAGATTCTCTTTATAATATAATTACAATATTTTCAAAATTTATTGAAATATGTGTTACATGGGAGAGCACTGAGATATGTTGTAGACGTTTAGAAATCCCGGATTAATTAATATGTGGCAGGTTGGTTTGATATTTTTTAAATATTGTTTTCACCAAAATGTAAACGAAAGATCTAACCAGCTAAAAAGTCTAAATTTAAAGTGTTTAAAAAATTGTATAAGTTACATATAACCCAATAAAAAATGTCACATTATTTTAAAATTTTCTATCGTGACTTTACCAAAACATGACTTAAATTGAAAGAGGAAGGCTAGATATAGGTTTATAACCTTTGACTTTAATCTCAGAGGTACAACTATTCGCATTAAGCACCATTGAATTATTTTTAAAAACTTTAAACTTTTTAACTGTTCAGACTCTTGCTGACAATTCTAGTCTACATTTTGTTAAAAATGATATTAAGAAATATCAAACAACTTATTATATACGCGCTACCATGTAGCGCCCTTAAACTATTAAATTAACTACAAATGCATTTTGAAATCTCTCAATTAATTAAAAAGCTATACTATGTTTCTAGTAGATTGTACCTTTTAGAAAATAACTATATATTTTCTTGCAGTCTACATTTATAATATTTTATTGTATTGTTAGTGCCAGCGAAGATTAAATGACTTTACGTTTGAGTATATAAATAATTTTAGTAACGTTTGTAACTGTAAGCTACGACGCTTCTTAACATAATCCTACTATAGAAGGTCACTTACTCACAAAACGAGTTAGGAAAATACAATGATGTTGAATTAAGTTATTTGTTATTAAAGAAAAATGTCCTCTCATTACCAGTTCATAAAACTACCTTGATAAGTTTATACATCTTGAAATGAAATACGCCTATGGATATTATTCGCATTAACAATGAGTTAATCTTAGTTTACGCTAATGACTGTGAATCTATTTTTAACGACTCCTCTTGATGCACTCGTTAACTTTGTTATCACACACGGGAGAGACTACCTTGACCGTGACCTTCCAATGAACAATAACTGCAGTAATATTAACGCCAATGTGCCATTTTCAATAGTTTCTAACTGAATTTTTTTTATTTATAGTAAAATAAGATCTATTCTGAAAAATTACAGTGGGTAGGACACGCGGCTATTAAACCCAAGAAACAATGTTTTAATTTTTTTTTTTAAAACATGACAAAGTGAAATTAGGATTAGTTTAATAGTTTAAATTACAATATTTTAAAATGCAAATGTTTGTATTTTCTAAAATATGATAAAAAGGTTTCACTGGTTTTATATCCGTTTTTATTTTCTTGAATCCTCCTCCTTCCTAAGCTCCTCTTTCCCTCAACCTTGCCTTCAAATGAACAACTTTTAAATCAAATTTATAATCAATTTGGAATAGTTGTATGTAGGCCTATAGGCCCTATAAGATGTTCTCCGAAACCCCATGAGGTCAGACGCACACATCCGTACCCAGACGATGACTCACTGTTTTTGTACAGAGGAGGTATTAACACGTTGTGATATTCTCTCACGACTGCCGACACTCGTTTCCGGTGCACCGACCCGCCTAGACCTGAAATACGAGAAGATGCTGGTGGGCGCCTTCTACTGGCCTACTGTTGGGCAACCGCTTGTTGACCCTTGTTGGTGGACGCCTTCTTTACTGGACTGTCGGCACTTACTGTCGGACGGTCGCAACCAATTGATGTGTGTACATTACTGATGCGGCTGTGTTGAATGTGCTCTTCTACTGGTCTACTGTCGGGCAACAGTTTGTTGACAATTGATGCTGGTGTATGCCTTCTACTGGTCTATTGTCGGGCAACAGTTTGTTGACATCTTATGTTTTGTATGGGACAGTTCTTCTTTTTACGCTTTAGTACAGTTGGAAAACCATTTTATGACACTAACTTGACAATTCTAACTGCTATATTATATGTTTTTAATGTACTCATACACTAATGAATACTACTACAAATAATAATAAACTTCCCGTACACTTTCTAAACAAATATAAATAAGAAAACGTCCAATAAATCAACTTGACCTGGAACAGAACACCCATTAACCTATACAACCTGATCTTAGCAACAAAGGTTGTAGAAAGATGGACCAAAAACTACATTTTGATTAATAGCCTATTATTACTGGAGCTTTGGATCGTACCTATGCTTATAGTTAAATAAAGTCTTAAATCAATTACTGTTCAATTTAAAGCTTAAAGTCACTTCTAAAGCCCTTTTACTAATAAGAATATTATTAACTAAATAAAGGAAGTAAATATACATGTGCGATTATAATCATATATATATGTTATTAGTGATACATTAATTGTTTTGAAACAATCAAAGGGTCGAGATAAATCACGTATTTATAAGGGTATTGTCACAGTAGATTCCCCCCGCCCCCAAAAAAAACCCCTTTGTTTTCAGAAATATTGCAATTGGTGAAGACTTGGGTTAAAGAAGCTACAAATAATTCTATCTTGATTTAAATTTTACACTTTGCAATTGATTTTAGATTTATTTAAACATACTTTACAAATTATATGACATAACCTCTTTGTATCTTAGAAGATACTTAGTAAAATGATAAGACAAAACCACTTTGGTTCTAAGATAGTAGAGTATAATTACTTTACAATACTTCTTTGATCTAAGTTAGTCAATTATGATTATATGACAACATATATTTAAATCCAAAGCAATACAGTATAACAAAACCTCTTAGGATCTTAGATAATACACTTTGATTATACAAAACAATGTATTCAGATTTAAGATAATACATTATGGTTATCCAAATAAAACTCTAAAATAAATAATAATATAATAATAAAATATAATTTTATGACTAGATAACTTTGGATATAAAATAAAAAAGTATTACTATAGGCCTACAACAAAACCTCATATTGGATCTATTTAAGATAAAATGTAAAATTATTAGACAAAACCTCTTTGGATCCAGGAAATATCCTATCCGTTCTCTTTATTGCTAGCGTTTAGTAATCAAAAGGTCACAGGTCGATCGAGTACACAAGTAGATATTTATGATGGTAAATTTTAAGTGCTTACAATACTGATTTACAAGTGTTTTTTTGTTGCCAATTCGATTGTGGAGGTAAGTGGAGATAAATGCAACCAACAATTATGTAATTTTAGGTTGAGGAACAGATGTCTGTCACTTGTTATTTACGTTCCCATGCGCCAATAGAAACATAATGCAACAGGCTTGGTTTGCGAATAAACAAATTACAACACAATTAATGTCAGTTGTATTAAAATATGACGAGAAAGAAAGAGAGAGAGAGAGGGGGGGGGAGATAAAAAAAAACTACTGTGAAAACAGGCTGTCATGTTTCTTTTGGTTCATGCACATCTTAGCATTTGGGTCAGAGTCACGTTGCATATAATCGCCTCAGCTAAACATGTTCATTCTAAACAGCCTCCTCAGACTAACATGAGCATGTAGATTTCAACTAACGGGAATAATTTTTTTTAAATCAACTTTTATTTCAATGGTTGATTCAAAGAAGGTATTATTTTATATATAATTATTGTAAGCAAATCTAGTGTAAAGTTAATTACATTCTCTATTTTCGTGTTAAGTCTAATTTTAATAGGAAGGGTCTTTTATAAAATATAAACATATTTTATGTGGTCCAAATTTTTAATAATTCTACTTATTAATGCTATTAAAATGTTTTGATAGTATTTATCAAAAGTAACATCAGCAGATAATTAATGAAATGGACGCATGAATACACGAAAATAGATCTAGTAACATTCTAGCTATTAAATAAGTTTGAACATTTCAAAATTGGACTATATTAACACTAATCGTTTGTAAAAATAAACGTGGCAGATTATTAGCCTTAATTTGATTAACATATTCCAGTATTCTAGAGAGCATTAGCTCACACTCGGCATGAGTCTCTTAACGTCGTTTATCTGCATTCCTTTTCTTAGTTTTTTGTATCACTACGCAGGTTTCTCGCGTATTGAGTTTTTTTTGCAAACGTTTTTTTTTTCACAAGGTAAACTTTTTTGTGGGCCTAATATTATTTTAAAAATAAAACGAAAAAAAAGGAAATAAAAATCATTTACAGAAAGATCAAACCGATCCCCAAAAAAAACCGTTCCAAAAAAGTAAAAAAAAATAATACTTTTTATAATATTATATAAATTTTATCTTTTTGAAGTCACAGGAAAATTAATTACTATAAAAAATAACTACCTGCAACTTACTAACTCACCAACTTGGACAAATGTTGGAATCAATAAAAGGCTACTTCTTGAGAAAAAAAAAACCTCATTGTTGTTAGCTTCGTTTTGGAGTCCCTGCCTGATTTGGGATTGAGAAAAAACAAGGCCATTATTCAAACTTGTGTAATATATTTTGTATGTTTTAGGTAATTGTTTGCTTTAGTTATTAATTTGGTGCATATTTCAAAAAGTGAAAATATAAAGAATATTATAAAAAAAATAAGTATGTTTTACTTTTTAGAGAATTTTTTTGAAAGTAGTTTTTTTTTTGTAAAATAATTTCATTTATCATTATTTTGTTATTAACTCCTCAGATCAATTTAATTTTAGTTGAGTCCATGAGTATCAGGTCCCAGTGTTTTGCGTTCGTGACGATAAAGTCACGTTATCTGGAATAATGATAAAACAACAATAACAAAGCTAATTGGAGGAGGCACCGACAAATAGAGCGTCACTCAGTCGCCCTAGTAATATCGACCTGTCGCCTTAGCAACACAATCGTCACTCCTACAAAGCACCATCAAATAGAGTACACTATTAATTTATATTATTTTACAAATCTAGAACGAATGTGTTCAAGTGTACCTTTGTAGGTTTTCCAAATACGGGAGGATTGAAGTCCCATCTTCCGAGGGTGTGGCACCCCCACCTTCCTTTTTGAGAGAGAATTTCCGGAATCTAACCTTGTGGGAGAGAATTTTAGGGCATCCGAACATAATTCTAAACTGATTATAAGAGTTTCAAGAACAAATTATTGCAAAAAAAAAAAAAGAGTTTTTGGATAAAATTAATTTAAAAAATAATTAAAATTTAATTGAATTTAATTTGATTAATTTTAATTTTCTCAACTCTTTGAAAAGAAACAAATTTTTCAAAAGTTTTTTTGAAGGGAGAAAGCTGTTGACGAGGTAATAGGAGTAGATCTTTAACATTTTAATCGCTGTTATCTTGGATATTGATTCAATATTGTTAGTAGCCAATTGCAGTCAAAGCCCACAATATTTTATTTTTTCATAACACTGAACAGAAAAGACAGTAAACATAGAAAAGCTGAAGCCATTTATGGGTGCCGATGTCTGTTCACCAACTCAACAAACAATTTATTTTTATAAGGTTTATCTAAGAAATAACAAGTCTTTTAATTAAAATAATATTAACAACAACTCTCGCAATATCAAGGTTATCCACTCCTTTGATCATACACTTTTGTTTTGGTTCTTGTGTATATTTATATAACATGCTTGCTCTTCATTATTCCTTTGATAAAAACAATCTATTCATGTTTTTTTTATAATTATAGGCTTTATAGTGTATATATATAATTTAGCGGCGTACCGATGCGGATATCGATGAATCGTTATCGGGTGATTATTAGTGCATCGGCAATTAATAGTAATCGGTGATTATTATATCATTTAATCGTTTTTGTTAAATTAAAATTTAAATCAAAATTTTCTGGGTAGGAATTTAGTGATCAACATTAAAAAAAAAAACTAAACACATATGCACACTGCATGCGAGTTGTTGGAGCTATGCAAAGATTACATAACCAAATAAAGAAATTTAAGTTCATACTGTTGATAAAATTAACAATATAGTTTCACCTCTCACCGGTTTGGAATAAAATATATTTTTGTAAACATACAATATTTTAATATTAATTACATTGACTGTTATTATCTTAGCATATTTCCAAATAGTTATTAATAAATAATAGATAATCGGTATTAATTCAAGCGTACCGGGTATGTGGGGACAGTCTGTTAGCAGAACCATCAAACCATCAAAATCCCTAACCAAGCACCACACACCCAGTCGCCATTATTACAAATATGAAGGATAACCACAAGGGGTTTTATTTGGATATCCGCTACAAGCCCAATTATTCCCTGTCTCACCTGAGAAGTATCAACTATGCCCATGGGAAGATTCAGTGGATAAAATTATGTATAAACAAGAACGAAGTGCAGGTAACAAACATTGCCCAACGGCTAATTTATTGAAGTGGTAATTTACATGGAACCATATATTAAACATACTCTCATAAACATGGGAGACTCATCACTTCTCCTATTCAACTAACATAACAATGTCTAAGACCAGGCTAAACGAGGAATAGTAAACGACCAGCATCCCCGTCTATACATTATTACAATGTCAACAATAGGTAAATTTACCCTCACGCTAGCTATCGCAAAAGATTACAATGTTAGATATATTTCCCAAAACCCAGTTTACAACAATTAGCTCGCTAACGCCTGAAACCATTAACATATTCTAAGGTTCTTATTTTTGATAGATTTATTTATACACCTCATTAAACCACATGTAAAGAAACATAGGGATATAAGATAATTGAAATTTATCACTTGCCGTTTATAAACAAACTAATATGCAAAAATGTCCTACTAGACTGAGAGCATAAAAAAGGAGCATTAATTTTGTATGAGAGATAACCTCGAATACCAACCAATATTTACTAAATCCCGCAAGATTGTAATAACAACAACCAGGAATTACAGCCATCTGACTGATCGCTAACAGTATTTTCCATATAAACAATCAAACTAATAATGTCATCTAACAAATAGTTTCCCTGGCCTTTGCACCAAGAATACAACCCTAACCTGAATTTGGCATATCTGCACCAAGATTACAAACCTAACCTGAATATTATAATAATATGGCATATCTGCACCAAGATTACAACCCTAACCTGAATATTATAATAATATGGCATATCAGCACCAAGATTACAACCCTAACCTGAATATTATAATAATATGGCATATCAGCACCAAGATTACAACCCTAACCTGAATATTACAATAATATGGCATATCAGCACCAAGATTACAACCCTAACCTGAATATTATAATAACGTGGTCTAAGATTAAATCCCTGCCATCCTAGGCAGACTTACGTTCTATAAGTCCTAGGGCCCTACATATCGCCCATGTGAGCCTAACGTCTATCAGGCACCAAAGAGTGACTTCCTTAGCAAAACATAAGCTTATATCTGGTCTTACTCAGTGGAGGAAACAAGGGAAGGAGAGAATTACATCATAATGCGGTCACTATAATCCAATCATGAAGTCTATATCTGCCCAAGCGCGTATGCATAGCGCTGGTTGGACGGACACACAGTCAAGGGGGGCGGGAGTCACTTCGGGCCGCGGGAGACAGAGAGCCTTTCTTCTAACAGTCTTTTCGCGCATGAGCGCTTTTGATAGATGTATCAGTTCACAAAAGCACTAGAGCGCGTTAACTGTCACTTTCTCACACAGAGTTCGATGTTTGTTGATGTGTTGTTGATGTGGCGTGATCATTGTCGTTGTACGAGAATCCAGCCGGTCCGTTGAATAGGGTGAGTAAGATATGTAGTTTGTGCCGGGTTAGTCTCTCCACGGTACATAATCAGTGTAAATGATCGTAGCATGAACAATTATTTTAAACAATCGGTAATCGGTTTTACTGGAAATAACTGTTCATGCTACGATCATTTACACTGATTAATACCGATTATCTATTATATATATATATATATATTTTTTTTTTTTTACAGTAGACAGGACATGCAGCGTAAATGAGAGAATCTAGAACTAGCAAACCCATTGGGAAGAGACCATTGCGAAGACCTACAGTAGCCCTATGGCTTCTTTGGTGCTGACTGACAGCTCACAGCTGACTTCTGACAGTCAACATTTAGGTATATGCCTAAATTTCGACCGTCAGAAGTGGCAGCTGATAAACACATGTTTTTGCAGATCATATGGTTCGGCGTAAGGATACATAATTTGGTCTGGTAACTTTTCAAAGCTGTCAGCTGTGAGCTGTCAAGTCAGCACCAAAGAAGCCATGGGGCTACTGTAGATGCAGATAGGAGGATAACATTAAAATTGACCTGAAAAAAATAGGGTGTAATAAGGTGGACTGGATATAATTAGCTCAAGATAGGGATAGGGTTGATTGTGGTGGACTGGATAGAACTAGCTCAAGATAGGGAGGAGTGGCGTACTTTTTTTAAAAAGTGCAGCAACGGTCCTTAGAGTTCCTAGTAATATATTATGTGTTTATTTTTCGATCCTGCCCACCTAACGCTTTAATTATCATAATTTGTCCTTCTACTCAGTAAATTTGGAGCCTCCTGGTATAAGGCGTCACACTCGCAATAGACCATACTGTTGATGACGGGGAGACCAGGGTTAACCTCCCGGTTAGGTATACTAAGGGTGTTTTTTTTCCTATTTGGTTTTTCCATTATCCCCGACACATTAACGTTATAAGTACATACGCGTAAAACCCGAACGGTTTCTAGAAAAAAACACACTTTATAATAGGTATTACTCTATAAGTATTGGTATTATATATTAAAAGTGTTAAGTCACAGTTCACATACCTTGACATAACTTTTATAACACCTATAACCTATTTAAATACAATTATTTGGTTTAATCTTTATATACACACATCTGAGTAATTACGTGATATAAGGTGTCAGGCTCACTATGTCCTGGGTTTGACGATTATGGGGAAAGATCGAGGTTCAAATATCAGCAGGGCACCTCGGGAGGGGGGGGGGGGGGGTGATTTTCTCAAGATATTATTTCATACGGTGTGTTTGTCTATCCTTTTCCCACTCTTTTCTGCGGGTACATCTACTCTGATATACCCTACTCATTCATACACTATTGGTTAAAGCCATTAATAACTTTTGTGTGGTTACACAAAATTGCTCTTCATACCAATGGTTTTCAACGTAGGTTACGCATACCACCTATACTCTAATGTGGTAGGACTGAGGAATTATTTCAGAGGAGCCGTAATCTACCCGCATTTGTGTAGAAGGAGAGTGAGAAACCATTTAGTAAAAAAAGCCACCATCAGTAGACCCGACCGGGATTCAAGTACACATTTCACCGTCATTAGCAGGCCAGTCTAAACACGAGAGTGACGCCTTTTTAAACCATTCGGCAACTGAATCAGGTATTAGGGTATGTTGCAACAGGTTTTCTTTGCGAACCGGTATCAGACGTTCAATTATTTTCTGTTTTTATTTCAGTGGGGAATGTTCAAGGTCCGACTAATTATAATATGACAGGTTTTCAACCACTCACGCGCACATTTCGGTAGACTATGGTAGATCCCAAAGACAAGTGGTAAAGTTCTTTTCGGACTAAAACCAAAATTACAAAAAATCATATACTCCTTATTTTACTGGTTTGATTAATTGTTCATTCCCAATATTTTTTTACCCTTTTCTGGGAGTCGAAAATGTATTTAAGGGCCCACCATCTCACGGCTGATTAACCTTGCTATTAGATACAAGCTTATGCTTAGAACAGAAATCACATATGTGTTTTTAATGGTCAATTCCACTGTTAGCTGCTTCGATCGCCGCGCGATCTCAGATTAGATTAGACTGCCGATGACGGGGAGATCAAGGTTCTAATCTTGGTCGGGTGTACTGAGGGAGGTTTTTACAAAATGGTTTTCCACATTCCTTCACTCAAATGCGGGTACACTCCCTCTAAATATAGCCTTCCTAATTCCTAAAAACCATTAGCGTGGTTAGTACATAAACGTATAACAGGACAGGTGGTAAGACGCGGTGTTAAAAAAATAATCATTGTTTTATAAAGTAGAATATAAAAAAAAAAACTACATCACGATACGATGTTTAATTAAAGCTGTATTAAACCAAGGCTACACGAAGTCCCGTGGCGAATTTTCTATAAAGTGGCTACCTACACGAGTCGAATGTGACGGAAAATTCGAATCGATGCGCGCGCCTCTCTCTGCTCTCTTACCATCGAAAAGTCGTGTTTTGGAAGCCATGGAAGAACAGTGTTTAAAGTGTTGGAGCTCAAGCTTCACTTGATCTCGAATAACTACTTTGTTGGATTGAGTTGTTAAATCAGTTAGCATACATATCAAATTAAACTTAACCAAAGAAACTAAAAATAAACATAATTGTTTTTTCCAACCCTGGTGTAAATGTACTTTTCATCGCTTGCTTGATGGTTGGCATAAAAACAAAGTTCAGAAGCTACCGAACATTTCCGGAGATGCCCGAATGATCATGGGTATTCGGGTGTAGCCTTAGCTTTACCTACCTAAGTTAGGTAGTATCTTAGGGTGAGATGGGTTCTTAAGGGGCCATTTCAGTAATAAGAATTTCAAATATTTCTTGAAATATTATATTATTTTAGAATAAAGTTGGCTACACATAAGTTATGAGTATATCGTTCTTTATAAGAAATAAAAACAACACAATTCATACAAAATGGTTGAAGTTCAAGAAAATGCAGAAAAACAACATTGATTCATACGTGAACCTTTTTATTTATTTGTAACTTGGCGGGGCTTTAATACTTTCAACATTTAGAATTTTATTAGAAGCGAAAGTTTCGTAATAATAATAATAATAATAATAATAATAATAATAATAATAATATATATTATATGCATTTAAAAAAATGTATTTTTAGTAGGTAGCGGGCCCCGTGAGTGATTGTGCACTTGGCTACTAGTCTAGGGGTTCCTGGTTCGATTCCTTGCAAGTTCCTTGAGTATATTTACCGAAAGGGTAGTTACCCCAACGGTCACCAGGGTTTTGTTTAGTTAGAGTTAAGTTAGGTTTAAGTGTCTCCACTGATTCCACACCCACACATTTATTATCACCATCACCTCATCTCATCGAGAATGGAAAGAGCCTCCACGGAAAAATGTACAATTTGTATATTCTGGCGTCCCCTGGGCAACGATACACTAGTACCGGCTAATATTTCCACAAACTGGGCTACATTTATTATTATTAGCACCGCGTCTTACTACCCGTTCGGGTTTATACGCACTTACGCTAATGTGTAATGGTAGGGTGATTGTGAGATGAAATGGAGGACCTACAGTTTAACGTGGAATCCGAACCACGGTGGGCCTGGCATTCCACACATTCACAAGATGTCTTGTCAGAGGTGTAGGAAGGGTTTGGAATCAGATAAATCTGTGCCGGGACCGAGGATCGAACTCCGGCCGCCAGCATAGAAGTCCGACACCGTACCCCTAGACCACCAGGTCACCAACTGGGCTACAAATGATGTAGCCCCGACGCGCAATATTTATTAGTAGGCTGTTTATGATAAACTAATTAAATGCCCAAATAAAACTTTACCAGTATTTGAGTAAAACTAATTTTAAAAATTGACGTCAACACCATAACTAGTTAGTGCTGAGCTGTCTACGTCATTTCTTAAAAGACACAAAACCAATTATTTTCCCAAGTGGAAAAAAATATAAAGGAGTAATATAAATTATATCTCGCGAGTAGTTATTATAATTGAATTTCTAGTGAAGTAACCTCACGTATAAAATTGAATCTGACATTTTCTTGCAAACAAGCTCCTACAGATATAACAGGATTTTCTTAAACGCTACTTAAGCTGATGATTTTTTCTATAGATATTTGTGTTGAACGTTTTATTAACTTAAATCAAATCACTTAGCAAAACAATTTAGTTGAAACATTTCTCAAAGCACCCTTTAAAATCTAAATAATATAAACAACCCATCACTATATACATATATATACATAATACACACAATATATACATATACACACAATATATATACATATACACACATTATATACATATACACACATATATACACATATATGTATATACATACATATACACATAACTATATATACATATACACATACACATATATATATATACACATATATACACACACACACAAATATATATATATAAAATTATATTCCATGTTGTCAGTCCCAAAGCGAACTGTACAGACTAAGCGGCCACCGTATGTTGGCGAAGATAATGCCAACATTGTCAGATAAAGGGTAATATATGGTCAACGAAACGAACCCACCAGCCATCAATCTCAGTTTTCTAGACCGGAGCCGCTGCTTATTTATTCAATTAGCTCATTTGTCGTCACGTGGTTGAGTCTGACCCCGTTCCAAACACACTGCTTCACAAAATAATCTGGTAGCGCCGGGGATCTAACCCGGGACTTCCGGATCATTAGTTGGGAACTCTAACCATTAGACCAGAAAGGTGGTCGCTATAAGGACTACGCACATATGCAGTCAGCAATTTACTTAGTATGAGGAGATCATGGAGGTGTCTTCATTCATTGCAACTGTTATTTCTATAATTTTTTTCGATTTATAGTTTAAGGGAAACTTCTAATTTGCATAGCAGGATAGCATATTTTTATTGTAATTATTTATTGTATTTGGAGAAGTTAAAAGTCTAGTTTTGAGGTACCTTATGCGATACACATATATGATACTTACTCTTATGGGGAAGGGATGAGAAAGGGATAATTTTATAGGTAATCTACCCGCATTTGCATGGAAGTAGAGTGGGAAAGCGTTCAGGAAAAACCACCTTGAATAGACTCGACCGGGATTCGAACCTCGATCTCCCGTCATCATTAGAAGAGTCTAACACGGGAGTGACGCTTAAGACCTTTCGGCCAATGAAGCGGTGGGAAAAACAATATATGTTGAGAAATGAAATTTATTATTATTATTTAGCACCGCGTCTTACTACCCGTTCCGGTTATACGATTTAAGTACTAATTACGCTAATGGATTAGGAAGGTTTAATTAGAGGAAGTGAACCTGCATTCGCGTGGAGGGAGAGTGGAAAACAATTTAGGAAAAACCACCCCCAGTTCACCCGAACGAGATTCGAACCTCGATTTTCCCGTCCTCAGCAGTCGAGCTCAACATGACTAGCGCGTTAGCCAACTACGCCACCGAGGCGGGTGAGAGAAATGAAATGTTTTTATCAGAAATCAGGACGCCCTTATTAATGAAGTGAACCCACCACTGACCGTGACACCGTCATCACAAAGGACCATCAACTGCGGGGAATTGAACGAGCCACGGTACAATTTCCTCTCTTTAAACAGGATAATAATAAGAAGACGTCATAGCCTCGGCGAGTGTGACGACAAACCACACCCATGGAAGACGCGGGCGTCGAACCGAGACCTTCAGGAGCCCGTTACACTGGTAACAGCTGTTTGATGTCAGCGACACCGCCATTCACAAGCTTCGAGGCAACTCCTACCGTTTCTCCGAGCGGTACAGTCCACATCTCGTCTTACTACCCGTCAGGGATAACCACATTTAACTACACTGATGGGGGTAGTATAGGAATCGAGAAGAAATATACCCGAATTAGCGTGGAAGAAGAACGCAAAATAAAAATAAGAAAAAAAAAAAAATCTTAGTACACCCGCCTGGATTTGAATCCCGTTCTCTCCGTTATCGGCAAACCAGATGAGACGAGACTGACGACACCTTAGAAAAAAGGTCCACTTATGCTAGTGATAAGCGATGTTTTAATTTGAAGTGCCTTTTTCGAAAGGTTGGCTTAATGTAAGTTTTATCCATCTGGAGTTGGGGATGCATTCAGATCTGCGGCTGGTTAGATCCGCCTGCGCCATCTGGTAGACATCCCATGTACTAGCGGAGTTCAGAGAATGGGGTGGGGCAAATAAAATAAAATATTTATTTGCTAGAAACATACAGTCTAATTTTCTTCACTTAGTGACATCAATAGTTTTTGAATATCTGTCAAGGGTGTTTTGGAATTTAATAACTTTTCCTCTTCATTTAAAAAAGGTTTACTTCTAATTCCGTTATGCTCATGAAAGATATTCAAGAACTGTTGATATACCATAATAAGAAAATTAAACTATGTTTTATTGAAGCAATATTTGATTTATTTGGGTCAAACAAATGTTTATTATTATATTATTATTAGCACCGCGTCTTACTACCCGTTCGGGGTGTACGCACTTAAGATAATGTGTAATGGTAGGGTGATTGTGAGATGAAATGGAGGACCTACAATTTAATGTGGAATCCGAACCACGGTGGAGGACTGGCATTCCCATACATTCACAAGTTGTGATTATTACACGTCTTGTCAGAGGTGAAGGAAGGGTTCGGCAATCAGATAAATCTGTGCCGGGACCGAGGATTGAACCACGGACCCCCAACACAGAAGTCCGACACCTTACCCCTAGACCGCCAAGTCACCCGATACACATGTTATAAAAGCTTCACTCACACTCACACTCACACTCACACTCACTCAAACAAAAAAAACCACACACACTACTAATATATTAACATAGAACATATAATAGTTTAATATTTATGCTTTTGTCTGGATTTTAAAGGTATATATATATATATATATATATACACTACACACACACCTATTTCTGATCTAAAAGAGCAGTATTTTTTACTTTACTGCTACCTTACAGGTAGAGAATGTATTATGATTGCCAAAAAAATAAATAAATTGAACTATAAATTTTGATGAATGTCGACGTTTCATGATCCCCCGAATCCGAAAAAGTGGTTTTCGCAATGCCGTATATATCTAGGGTTTTCATAGGGTTGCCCCGAGGGATTTTTGGAATTGGATATTTAACCTTAAAATTAAGGGTAGTTTCCTTAAGGATGAAAGAGAAAAAAACGATTTTGTCAAAATCGGCTCAAACGATTTTGATTAACTTTCATTTTTAAGCATTGATAGGACGAGTTTTGAGTAAATATCTCCATTTTTAGACAATGGAGCGAGAAAGTCAGTGCAGAGTTCCATACATTTATTTTAAATATCAAAACTGACGATAGTAAACTTACGGCTAGTTGTTTGCGGTATATTTTTCTTTTTTTCCAAGTGTAAACGTTTGTAAGCAGTGTTGTTAAGATTAGATTTTTTTTATTTCTTTATAATTTTTTATAGTATTTTTTAACATCAGGGGGTTTACACCACTTTAAGTGTTAAATATTTTGTGGTGGCTTCTTGTATAGACTTTATTAATCTTACATGTCATACCCAACATAGGCGTCATTAGCTAATAATTAACATCAGAGAGAATATGATTAATTAAGATCTTATTTCTATTGAAAAAATTAACCATAAATCTGATATTAATATAAAGAAGAATCATTGGAGGGACATAACAAACTCATTTTTACTAAAAATAAGAAAATACAAAACATTTCTTATTAATAATACCAATAATATAAGGCCATTATTTTTATTAGTCATAAAAAGTTACCTCAATGGTCTATTCATTGCTCCAACAAATTATAAAGGGGAAAAGGAATTCCCCCACCCCGCTAGCTTATGACGCCCATGATATCCAACCATACCTAAAACACTTTATGATGTCATGCTGGAAAATATAGACACAAGCTTGTTCTGTTTTCTTATTTGTTATTTCAGAAATAATAATAAGTATTGCTTTGCCTTTCATTAGATTCGGTTTGGATTTGAAACCCTTTAATTAAAAATCTTTAATTCAATTTTGATTTAAAACCTTTTGTTAAAATTATTTGATTCAAAGTGAACTTGAAAACGTTTAATTAAAAATATTTGATTCCATTTCAATTTGAAACCTGTCGAATTTTCATTCGGTGCAGATTAATTAAAAGGCTTCGATTTATTTTCAATTTGAAACCTTTTAGTTGATTTCGAGTTGATTTGAAACCAAAGCACAAATATTCGATTAGGATTGTGACTTAAAATTCTTAGGTCCGGACAGGAATAACTTTTTTTTTTCTTCTTCTTCAGGTTTTCTTCTGACGTTCTCCCTCTCAGCATTGCTGGTCCAAGTGTCCGGAGGGAGGCTGGTCAGAAGAATCACCGCAGCGGATCTACCGTCCACCGTCTCCAGCAAGTTCCACGGGATCGCCCCAACGAGTCCAACGATCGACGATCATGTGATCGACAGAAAGAGTAATGCGACGAGCATCAACAACTGTTCGACCGATGGCGACTCCTCCTCGTGCGAGGTGACAAATGGCGGCAGGGAGGACACGCGGGAAGCCACCAGGTTAGGAATAGACCACATTATGATAGCGGCTGTTGGCAGGTACAGTCCAATTTCTATAGGAAGAGATTTTTCTGACAGAAGAGTTAGACAACCAAATATATTTTCATATATTCATACGTGACTTTATACTATCTTCAATTGCCACTTTTGATCAATATTATCAATATATCATGATTTTAGTTAGAGGTCCATTTTGGAAGGCCTTATTTCGTACCATAATCCTAATGTATAGTAGAACTTTTGTAGGATAAAAAGATATTTAGAAAATACATCTTACTGTGGTTCTGGAAGGAAATAGGGTCTTCTAGAACGGGGTTTCTACTAAAATCAGGGTGTACCTATATAATAACAATAATAATACAGTAAAATTCGATCAGTTTTGAATGGAAAAAAAAGAGTGTATTTTATAAAAATCCCTTCCTATGAAAAATGAGTTATAGTCATGGCCCAATGGAAGGCATAGAACAAGGCTTACAAATCTTATGGCGAATGAGAAGATTTTCTTGGCACATTCACTGCTGTTCAAAATGGTTTTTCCCTTGGTTTGACCTGATTAAGCTAAAATAGAATATATATATATATATATATATATAATAAATAATAAAATATTTTATTAGCTATAAATAATTATAATAAACAAATTATGACTTATAATTCTATAATCATAATATATAATTAATGATTACAGTGGATAGTCCTTTTATCTACTAAAAAAATTCCTATAGACACGCAAAACAATTGCATGGAAATAGGCCACACCCTCTCGAAAAAAGTTTCAATATTCCTGATTTAGAACATAAGACCAGTTTCACTTAAGAAACTGGCTCACTCTATTCTTGTCAAGGTAGATGACCTCTTGTATTTAGTATAGCGCCGCACTTGAGTCATACTAAGTCCGACTATGAAATTGTCTCTTAGATAAAATATTGTTCCAAAACTGATGGAAACTATTATTAATATGGATGACAGCCGTTAAAAGGGGTGTCATTTATTATTATTATTATTTTGTTATCTAATCTATACAAAATAATCTCATCAAAACTTAAATATATTATTTTATCGACACTGAAAATAGCCATCAAAATAAACAGCAGCAGAACAAGATTTGGGGAGTAGATATATAAAAGTGGTTTGTCATTACTATTGTAACGTTTAAATATCAACTATATCATCACTTTTTCCTACCTTTAATACCAACTAAACCTTTTAATACACATTTTTTTAACCATTAGACTTGAAATAATTTTTATAATTATGACTAGAGTACTAATTTTTATAATATTTTGTTTCAGCAGGGAGAGAACTTCATTTGAACTCTCACCAGGGTATGTACCCATTTTACTAGCTCTATGAAGCTGCTTCGGTGACAGCATGCTCTTAAGCGTCGCTCTTGAAATGGGCTGAGTTTACCTAGTGACATATCAGGTTTAAAATCCCGGTCGGGAGTATTGAGGATGATTTTTCCCGAATGGTTTCTCACTCTTCCTCTAAATGCTACCTTTCTCAACTTTGAAACAAGATTGTAACTATGTGGATAGTCTGAACAGATAGTAAGATTCGGGGATTTTTTTTTATGAGCAATGCATCGTACTACCTGTTTGGGCTGTATGTATATTTACTAATTAGTAATTACTATAATGTTTTAGGGATGAGGAAGGTAGAATTTAGAGAAAGTGTGTCCGCATTTGTATGGATTCGAAACCACCCACATCCAACTGAGATTTGAACACACAACTCCCCATCATAGGTAGTCCAGTCAATGGCGACAGTGATGTTTTAGAACAGGGGTCCCCAACCCTATTCTCACGCGCGCCCGCCGAGCCTTTTGCGTTTGCCCGCCACTTTTTGACCACAGCTAAAACATTATATACTAATAATTTTAATCTGTCACTTTCCCGACAAAAATAAAGTTTGTGCTTATCTCCAGTTATGCTATTCTCAATAAGTTGATGATGAAAGCCACCATCTTTCCAATCCCTCCCTCTCATTCCTCTTTCTTTGCTGTCTCATTTAAATTATTGTACTTTTACTCGGAACCATCAGTTTCAAGCTGAATGGTTTTGCTTTTCCCTAATCTCAAAGACCTATCCCCTTCCATAATTCTCTTACCACTCACTAATACCATCCTAATACTTCCTGTTTCCTTTGTAAATATCTTGGCATGGATCTACCCAACTTTGTTTTTTGAATAAAAACAGAATAAATATATATTTTAAAAATATACCCAAGCGCCAAAATGGTGGTGAGTAGTTAAATAGTTCCTTGTGTTGGAAATTAACATGGCAGTAGACAGGTCGTGTTTCTAGCGTTGAGGTTGACCTCTGGCCTGGTTGTAGTATATTTGCCTTGAAAAAAATAATTGGTGCTCGCCGCACTACCCTTAGTTTTGAATGTACTCCAAGGTACAAAAAGGTTGGGGACCTCTGTCTTAGAACATCGAAGCATATAACATAATAATTATAATAATAAAGTAGCTCTATGCAAGGATGTTGCATGTCTTTAATTTGATTGCATTTATATAATATAGTTTGTAGAATATTTGTGAATATTTGCTATCTTACCTGTTGTTTTCAGTTGGGAAAAGAGTTCATCGGAGCACTCTTCCGAAGGCGGTCATCCCAGCACACACGAGTCTCCCTATAGTATCTACGATGTGAGACACTATATGGATGAGGACGCCATCGCGAGGGAATCGTCCCCCCAGCACCACGTGATCGCCTTCCACCAGGTCACAGAGTCCACGGATTTCGCGGCGAGCCTCACCACTCCCGAGATGCATCTCTTCGACGGGCGACACGCCAAGATATCCGCCGGCATACGGCAGAACCTCGATTCTTCCTCAGAGGCTGATAGAAATGAGGAGCACATGGCCGATGCCTCGACTCCCACGGATGAGGACAATGCTCTTGACGAGAGTGCCCACTACGACCGACACCAAATGGGACCGCAGAGGTTAAACTCGAATATAACCAGAGACTAGAGGTTTCTTACAATGGTTCCTCGAGGCCTAATTCCATTAGGGGGGACATCACTGTTGATAACGGCACTCACCTGGACTTTGAGTCAAAGTACTTTCAGAAGGAAGTTTCCCACGAATTGAATGCCACCACGATATTACCCCCGGAAGAAACTACCATGAAGATAATCAATAAACTTCAAACTATCAATGAATCCTCAACCCCAATGGTTTCTTACCAAAGTAATGTAAATAATCCACCAAACAACAAACATTGAAGGACCAATCCCAGAGAGTGCTGTTGACATGTTGCTTATATTGCCAACAACGACAGAATCACCCTCTCACAATACTGAGCCAGCAAATGAAACACTTTCTGCATCTAGCGCAGAATATGGCAATAATAGATCTCACCTAGTTTCTAGTTATGATAATAGTGTAGATATTGATATAACAACAGTGTCACCTGGTGATGAAAATAGTACAATTTTTCCTACTACCGTGAAACTTAGAAGTAGTAGGCTGAACAAGACAAATCACGAATCTACAACGGAGGTTCCCGACAGTACGTCTGCATTATTCAGTGAAGTAGATTCCACGACAAATGTAGAAACCACCACCGATAACATACTTACAACCAAGAGGCCAATGTGGGTGCCACAGTCTTTGAGCACTATGATGACCACTGCTGGACCAAATACTATGACGACGGCCTCACCATCGCAATTACCCACGAGGACCCACAATGGCCGAATGCTCGGGTCTGGCCAATTTAGAGACAACGCCACAAACAGTGTTGATGGTGTGACGCGTTTGACGATCGTCAATGGTACCACCACAAAAATACCAAGGATTGTTTACACCGTGCGTCCCAATCTGAGGAGCAATGGTACCACTGCGGATACAGTAAATGATGATTTCCGCCCCAGACCTTTGACTACGACGTTACAAACCCCTGAACACAAACCACAGAAGCTCCTGAGCAAAACACTGTGTTCCCTTTCATATCTAGAAGTTCTTTTGAAGGTCCCAAGTTTCAAGGTCGACATGGTACATCCACCACGACCAAGTCACTGGTTGGTGATATGTTAACATCACAGAATACCAATGACACAATAAGCACACAAAGGACTGAACATGTTTACAAACAGCCACATTATTCAAGTTCATTAATAGTTCTACTGAAACTACAGGATCATCAGAGGACCTTACACAAAAAGTTACAACTCCATTGGCAACCGAGGGTTCATCAAAATCGCCCAGTGAAAACATAATCTCTGTGGACAAGCCCTTTCCATCCCGGTAGTGATTGGGACAACTCAAAAACCAATAGATTCCATCACAAACAATGAAGGAAATGACATTTCTAAAGTTTACAACCCTGTCAACATTTCAAACAGGGGTTCAATAAAGTACACAAACAATAATTCTAACTTAACTCGGAACAACACCATCAATAGTTTTTCCATCCCACCAACAGCATCAGTATGGACACTGGCAACTCTTAAAGGACCCTCGAATGAGTCACGATGGACTAGCCGACCTTCCAATATAAATTCTACAGAGAATGGGGCCTTGACTGAAAATAGTGAAGACGATGATGATGATGATGATAAGTTTATTAGGCTTCCCACTGTTGAGAAACCATCTCCCTTTTCCACCAAAAGGCCTTCCAGGTCGGTATTTTATAGAACATTTTTTTCTAATTTAGAGGTCTTCACAAAAATGTCCCCATTAATTTGAAATTTAACCACTTTGGTGGGCGAATGATCTAAGGCAAGGGTCCCCAAACTTAATGAGTGGAGGTTCACACTAGGATATTGAACGTGCTGGGTGGGCCTGAAAAGCTTAATCTAACATGAATAAATGTAAACAGTGCAGCAAATTTAATTACCTTCTCCTTCCCCAAATCGGAAACACTCCACAGCCCTTCCCCTCAACATACACTTTATCAAACGTAGCCAGTGAGTTTTGAGGAATCAATACCACAGTAGAGCTGTTTTGATTTTGGGTTTCTAATACTATCATTGGCCACATATCATTGGTACTGCATACAGAAGCACCACCCTGTCAGTATTTGACATTGAGATTATTATTTTTGATTTAAAAAAATGGCCAAAGCATCTGCGGACTGTAGTTTGGGGACCCTTGCTCTAAGGCATCACATTCTAGAGAGACCAAACTCATATGATAATGGGGAGCTCGGGGTTCTGATCTTGATGGGGTGGGTGACCTGGTGGTCTAGGGGTAAGGTGTCAGACTTCTATGCTGGCGGCCGGGGTTCAATCCTCGGTCCCGGCAAAGATTTATCTGATTACCAAACCCTTCCTTCATCTCTGACAAGACATCTTGTGAATGTGGGGAATGCCAGGCCTCCACCGTGGTTCGGATTCCACGTTAAACTGTAGGTCCTTCATTTCATCTCACAATCACCCTACCATTACACATTAGTGTAAGTGCGTATAACCCGAATGGGTAGTAAGACGCGGTGCTAATAATAATAATAATAATAAATATGATAGGGTGCATTTACTGAAGGTTTTTTTCCTAAATAATTTTCTACCCTCCCTCCACAAAATGTGGGTGCACTTCCTTTAAATTCAACATTACTCATCATTAGCACACATTCATATAGCCCAGATGGACATTGGGACGAGGTGACCAAAATAAATAATTTGAAATAAATTTTATAATATGTTTATTGTATTATATAAAAAAAAAAGTTAGCATATTTCTAATGTTGTTTGAAGATATTTTATTTGTGTGGCATATAAGAATTATTAATATTTTGTTCAAAATATTGACATGTAAATTTATATATATAAAAAAGAAAAGATATTGATAATGTTTTATTAATCAGTTCCATATATCATTTAAATGTGTTACAGAATCTACCGCCAACAAGACATCAACAATAACACAATTCACCTCTCCTGGAGCTACCAACCTTCGGACAGCGGCAGAAGACGGAACCGACTTCTCCTTGCATTATACGTCCTTGAACAAGGTCTCTGCGTTTCCTCCGACAATCATACCCTCTACAGGACCAAGGGACTTTGACAGTAATAGGACACACCTTCAACCCCTCGCAGAGGAAATAACATCTGCTGAGCTAACTACCACAGGGGACCCAGACTCAACTACTCGACTTCCCTCCGTACCAACAAGAAACCCATTCACCCTTAGCATGGCAACAACTAATATCCTATTTCTACCCTCGACTACGTACTATCTTCAGCGACAGCCTCTGACTATGAGCTCTCAGACACAAGCACCACAAATATTCCAACTACAGTAGAATACACAACTAATAGCACACAACAACCGATTACATTCCAACGGAGAGTAAGTCACTTTTTAATGGGACTTTTGACAATTACTTGAGCTCAGCAACGGTTATTCCTGATCAAACAAAATCAGACAACGCAAATGAGACTTACACATCAGTGTCCATTAGTGAGGTGTTTGGTATGTTCGAAAACAAAACATCTGCGGCATTCACTACAAACCAACCGGAATTCACTACAAACCAACCGGCATTCTCTACGAACCAACCAGCATTCACTACGAACCAACCATTCCTTGATGCCGATGAAGTTCATGCTAGTTCTGAAGACCAACAAGGCGGGGACGAAAAACCAACAAATGAAGAGGCTACAAATAGTCAAGAAAGTGAAGGAAGCAGTACATAGAAGGGCAACAATCAGAAGAGGAGAAAAGTCCATTAGGAGCTGATACTCAAAAGGAAGAAAACCAATTGAACGGAGGATGGGGATAGCCCTGTACTTCCCGTGCAAGATGTTCATGACATTAACAATGATCTGGGGAAACCTGAAGCAAACAGAACCATACCAGATGAAAGTTTTAAACCGATTAAAGGCTGGAAAACAACAATTTCGCCAAAGAATAAAACTAAAGAAACGTGGACAAGTAAGTGATATTTATATACAATAGTTTTTCTATTAATTTTATTATTATCAACAAAAAAAAATTAAATTATAGCTTTCCGGAACTCTTTTGGGGCTTTGGGATATTATGATTTTTTTAATATGATATCCAAAATTTAAAACTGTTTTAAGTTTAAAGAATCCTAAAACCTTTATGCTGTGATTGAAATGTATTGCAACAAATTAATTTTCGTTTTCATGCGACTTTACAACTATGCTATTAAGTAAATCATAAACATTGAAATGTTTTGTTCTAAAATATATATTTTTTAGTACATTTTTAATAATGTTAATCCTTTTTTTATTAGATTGTGAAGAAACATACAAGGGATTTTTTTTTCCTTCGAGTCATCCAAAAATAAATATAGTTTTTTTTTTGTATATAATATGTATAATATGATTATAAAATCACTACTAATGTAATTGTAGGTGTGTATGTGAAGTTTGTCCTTTTGTAGATGTAAACACATTCTCATGTGAGGCATTAAGAGCAGATTCTATGTATGAATGGTCTATCGGGGACCAAGAAGTAGATAATAACATAGTTAAAGTTTTAGCAAATGCTGCGTTTCCTAATAACACTTCATTGTGTGTTTTTGTATTGATTAAAAGCATAAATGTTTAATTTCTCTCCAATTCCTTTTTTTTTTACCAATATTTTAACTCTGGTAACATCCTCCCTCACCCCCCTACATATTCATAGTAGATAAAGATAAAATTATATTTAAATTAAAGTTCTGTTGATCAACATTCAAAAAGTTGCATGATTTTGATACTATGCTTGTTGATTTTCAGCATCCAGTCCAGTTATACAAACAACTGTTGATTCAACACATGGTCTTATACCTCATAATCCCGAGAATGTTCCATACTACCTAATAATAAGTGTCGATTCTTCTTGGTACGATGTTTGTCGTCTTGGAGACACTTTTAAAGAAGCAGTGGCTCGCCTACTTACCAAGGCCACCGACAGGTAACTTTAGCAAGCTATTTGAAGTTTTAATATCTATTAAATATAATGGCAGCTACTTTTGCATACCCATAAATAAATACGATCATGGTGGGTTAAAGGACCCTGGGACTGTACCCCATTCTGATTATGTCGTTGAGCGATTTATATTTTGGAAGTCTTTGGCTTGTTTGAGAGGGTAGTAATGGATCAAAATATTCAATGGTGTAAAATACAAGGAGATGAGTGGATAAAGGCAGTCCCTGTCTGCCAATAAGATACCCAAACTCATTCATCAGACTCTTAGTAGTGTAATATAGTTGAAAATACATCATACATGTGTAATGCCCTAATGAGACTCATTAAAAGTTTATCCTTTTACATACGATGAATTATGTGTGGTTTTGCAGCAAAACAACGATAAAAGAAAGAAAAGAAAACACTTCATAGTTTCGGATTATAATAATATGTACGCTCTATTTACTCTGAAATAAAACTATGTGTATTACTTTGAAAGACAACACAACGGCCCTATCATATAAGCTACATATACCGTAGTAGAGCCATGCAAGTTAAGATTTCTACCCTTCAAGGTAAACGAAGGCTATACAAAGTTTACCCTGAAAGTTAACACTTTCCCCTTATAATACTGTTTTAGTTAATTATTTCACATACTGGAATATCTCTTGTTACCACAACTGCAAAAAAAACCAACAACAACGTTTTATTAATACATACATTTTGTTCTTTCAATAAGTAATGAAAACATCAAATATACAGTGATCCTTAGGTAATTATTATTAAACTAGTTTGATGAAACTTTTTATTGATAATGTGGTATTAGTTAGCAAATAATAATAATTTTTGAATAGGTTTAAATAAGTCACTTTCAGTCAATTTTTGCAATAGAGAACCTTGTGCTAGCTGTCAGATACCACCCTTCCAACCATAAATACCGTATAAGTAATAATTTGCTGGTAGCTAAATGTGATACCTGTGTATTTAAAATAAAACCAAGCTAAAACTAAACTTGTTCCCCTGTAATCAATCCATTACAGTCTGGTAAAGTCCCAGCAAGTGGTATTGTTGAATATCGGTCCCGATCTATGCACCGACGCCATGACTGAAGGCATGGAAGGCGCCAAGGACAAGACAACCAATTTGTCCATCCAGTTCTACATAGCCGATAAAGATGGCATGTTCGATATGGGACTCTGCGAGGTTTTCAGCATGGTCTGGAGAAAATATCACTTTGAATACCCATATACCGTGAGTAATGTGTCGATTTGTCAACAAATAGTACAACCCGGTGATAATGATTGCTATAATATGGTATCAAATAAATTCAACTTTAGAAATTAAAACATTGTAGTTTTACTGACATAATTCATTATTATTACCTGCAGCGGAAGACACACACATTAAATGCTAAGCTTGTCAAATCTGGTTTGATGGTAATAATTAAGTCATGGTTCGAATCCTTGTATGGCTTACTGAGAATATTTTTTCTTAAATGGTTGCCCGTTTCTCTACATGCAAAATGTAAATTTTACTTTACTCAGTTTATTTATATGAGTAAAGCCCAAACGTGTATAGTAGTAAGGCATAAAAACTTAAAAAATTGTAATTTAAAAAAAAAGTCTTTGTTTAGTCTATGTATAAAATTATTACTTTTATAACTGTTAAGAATGTGTGAAATCCTCATGTTTTCTTTGATTAATATTTAGACCTATTAAATAAGGTTGAAAATATTTTAAATAATTTCACAACAGTTTTTAACAATGGATGTAGCCTTGTCATAAATGCAGAACTAATTATTAATTAGTAGGAACAGTTTTTAGTAGTCATGAATTAGGTGACCTGGTGGTCTAGAGGTAAGGTGTCAAACTTCTGTGCTGGGGGTCCGGGGTTCAATCCTCGGTCCCGGCAAAGATTTATCTGATTACCAAACCCTTCTTCACCTCTGACAAGACATCTTGTGAATGTGGGGAATGCCAAGCCCCCACCGTGGTTCGGATTCCACGTTAAACTGTAGGACCTCCATTTCATCTCACAATCATCCTACCATTACACATTAGCGTAAGTGCGTATAACCGAACGGGTAGTAAGACGCGGTGCTAATAATAATAATAATAATAATAATAGTCATGAAATAAAGGGATTTGAGTTGTTATTTGTTTTTAAAATAAACATGATATAAATAGTAGAAAATGAAGCACAAATGAAATTAAAAATCCTGTTGTAAAGCAAGTGATAGTGAAGGAAGCCAACCTTAAAGGATATATTTTTCAGGTTGGCTTCCTTCACTATCACTTACTTTACATTACTGTACAGTGTTTCTACACTGTTTTATTATATATTTCCAACCATTAGGCGATAATTCATTTTATTAAAACACTAACAAACATTTAAACACTTTAATATTTATATATCACTCAGCGCCTTCCTAAGTAAAAAGACTAAACAGGAAGTTGGCCAACTCATCCATTAAGTTGGCATCACTGAAGCAAACTTCCTGTTCAGTCTTCTTTTTGAGGAAGACATCACGTGATATCTAAATATCACAGTGCTTTGTAAAATGTTTCTTGTGTTTTAATTTCATGTTGTATGTTTCATTGGCCACAATTCTATCATGATTACTAAGGACATAATTATTATCAGTATTTGAAAATGAATGAGAATTAGAAGGATATAAATCCAGCTTTACTCTCTGAAGGTTAGATGTTAATTAGTTTTTACCTCAAACAGATGACATAAGACAAGCAGACACATTTAACCACCTCTTAATTTTAACATAACTCTCAAGACAGTGAAAGCTTTATTAATAATATGTTTTTGCATAGATATAGTGTATTCTACTAGCTCTTCATGACCAGTGTACCTCAAAGAGGGTATCCTTTCAATTACCCATCATTCCCAATTATTTATTAAGCTGATGTGATCTTTTCATATTTTTGCTATCATCACTTGAGAAGTGCTTCTTAGTTTCAAATACTATATTATTTATAGTTAAAGGTCCAACACCTTAGCTCAGTTGGTAGCATTTCTTGTATTTTTAGCTTAAGGTTACAAGTTTGATTCCTGGCATGGCCAAAAAATTTATCATGCTGAAATGAAGGTTTTCCCTTTCACAGTGATGAATTAACAGTTAAGGGTTGGATGTTGTGTTTGTTCTAGATTTAAGTTATTTTATAAGCCTTTTGCTGATATAATCAGTTGGTTAAAAAAAGTGCACGTTAAAAACCTCAAATAATGGAAAAAATATAGTCAAAGAGGATTTATCGTTTTATCAACTCCAAACACTTCTCTTTGTTAAATCTAAACACCTCAACCTTACGCTTTTTTTAATTATTAAACTCTACATGTTTTATAAAACTTTAATCAGTAATTTATTTACCATCATATAATAAGAGTCCTTATTGCCAAAATTGTATTTAAAAACATTTTAAAAGAATGAAACTAATAAATAACAAAGTAACAAGAAAAGAATACCCACCTGGGGAAAGCTGGAAAAGTAGGATTGATAAAGAAGATTTTACCAGTTTATGAGATATTATCAACCTCATTCATGCCAGAGAAAAAGGTAGTTGGAGGATACCCGTATTAGCGGACATGTGGGTTAAGGTGTCAACTTTGTTTGGATTAGTTTACAGGTGACAGGGAGGATGGGGTTGGAATCTCGGCTAAGGTGTATTGAGTCTGGTTTTTCCTAAATGGCTCCCCATTTTACCTCAACACAAATGTGGGTAAATTTCCTCTTAGTCTTAACGTCATGCTCCCTATACTACGAGTGCAACTATCCAGATAGCTTGAACTGGTTGTAAAGAACATAGAAGGAAAGAAAAAAAAATTAGAGAGAAAGGGCAAGATTATTTATATTTAGTCCTTTCATAGCCGTAAAACTCAAGATAACATTTGTTCAGAAATTAAAAATATATTATAGATTGAGTATAATATTATGAGCTTGCAATTTGTGCAACACATTTTCAAAAAAGAACATACATTTTTACATTTTCAGATCCGCTCTGTGCAACTTATCTCAATGGAACCTCCCAAAATCCTTGACATGGACGAGCCCAGTGAGGGTAACATGATAGCAGTCATCAGTCTCTCGTGTGTTGGGGGCCTGTGCCTCATAATCGCTATCGTCATCATTGTAAGAAGAATATCTGTAAAACTCAACTTTGCTAAAAAACACATTTCAATCTTCACTTTAGTTTAGGTTTGAACACCCCCTTCCCTCCCCTCTCGGCTACGGCCTTGCATGTATGATTGGTAGTGCCATACAAAGATGGAATGAAGTACTTTTTCCTATGATATGATTTACAACGTTTGTGAAACACGAAATAAAACAAAATCGTCTTGTTACACGAAATCCTCTTATAAAACAAATTAAAACCACTTGTACAACAACAACAAAAATCTTTAAATAAAACACGAAATTAAGAATAAATTAAGCAGATATTATGACCATGATGTAATTTGATTAATATTTCATTGTAGTGTAAGCTAACTTTAGGCTACAAAATTGCGAAATATGCAGACAAACTCACAAAGAATTTTAAAGCAAATATATAAGGTTTCAATAATACAAGTATATTTTAATTTTGTATACATTGTCTCAATATGTAAATAATACTTAAATACCTCAGATAACATGTAATTTTGAATAAACACGAAATAACACCGAAAAGTGAGATTAAAAAAAAACGAATTCAACTAAAAATAAAACAATTTTTACGGGTCTCTAATGATTGGTCATATGGGGACAGAGTGGGGGAGAACATATCACAGGTACATGTTTAATAGCTCTGCTTATTCTGTCAACATACCATGAACCTACTGCTTAGAAGCAAAGCATAAGTTTTGATTCAAGTTTCCAGATTATATGACCTCGGTATCTAGGGGTGTAGCGCCTCCCTTACATCAATAGGAGATAGATAAAAACAACACAAGGGTTTAAGTTTCAAATTAACAATGCCATTTTGTCATTTTATAACCCGACCAGAAGCCAATACAGGATTCATGTCAGTTTGGAAAAGATGGTAGTAGGTAAGGTAGGCACTGGCCTTATTCTTTGCCTCTCAAATTCTATTAAAAAAATATTTTCTAAGCTATTTTAAAGGTAGTGTGGGTAGAGATATAGTAATATGAATAGCAAAAACATTTACCAAATTGTCTGCTCATCAACACAATACGATGTTTGCATATCTTTTGTAGACGTTGTATGAATAAACAAAAATAAAAACCTTACTTCATGTTTACTTGTAATTTAAATTAAAGAGTAAGGTACATGTTTAAACCTGTATTTAATGTAAAAACATTTTGCGATTAAGTAAATGTATTGATTATCCAAATGACATGACAACATAATTATTGTTCATTATTTGGAATAAAATGTTTAAAATAAATGAATGAAAATATATTCATCTTAAAATTAGATTTGAAAATATTTGATTGCCATTGATTACCAGTTTTACTGCCTTTGGTAATCACAAATCTGGATAAATAATTGTGAGGAGTGCTATTCAAGAATGTAATCGTTGTTGTTATCTTCAACCTAATTTCACTTTAGATTAAAAAATGAAACTAGTTTTGTACCAACTGAATAACCTACGTTAATGATAATGGGACTAGTTATGTGAGCTATATCAATAAGTTACCATAGCCCTCTAAATATTAATCCAAACAAGTTTTTTTTTAGCACCACGTTTACAATCCATTTGGGTTGTATGCTAACAAATACTTACAACTTTTCTTAACTAAATATTTCACTGTTTCTTTTACAGTGTGTTGCATTTGATCAGATTAGGGTATAATAGGAAAGGTGGGAAGGTGTGGGGAAATAGGCGGGGACTTATCTTCTCTGTAATATGTGAGGGATCCATTGGGGTACAAAAAATAAAACAAAAAAACTTATTAGTGTTTGTCTGCAGAAGAAGATCTACCAAGCAAGCCTACCCACTTTAAATATTTTCTTTGGTACTATCATGTATTTTCACTAGAATATAAGTTTATTTTTTGGATTAAAATCCTAAAAGGTAAGCATCCAGGAATCACAATGGTTCTAACTTTATTCGGTAATGATTGTGTCTCACCTATTAAGATTGGCAGACCATTACTGAAACAATGTCTACTTCATATTTTTTATTTGCAAAAATGTTTCACTAGATGTGAAAGTCAAGCCACTTTAAATCTCGTGTATTGGTGCGTTAATATTGCTTAGACTTAAATTTGTGAGCATAAAATAACAAATAGGACTAGACAAATTTCTATTATTTCTACAAACATAAATTGAATTAAAATGAGAATATTTTATACTCTCATGTTTGTTTTGTCAAACATTAATTGCGAATGTGAAAAAAACAAAAACAAAAAAATCTAGATAGCCATATCTTTATAAAAATTTTTTTGTAACACTTAGGATCATATAATTTTGAACCCTAACCTCCAAAAATAGGCTAAGTTGAGCTTAAAACACTATAACACCTTCAAGCAAAATAACCTTGGGCCTAGATGCAAACGGTACTTTAACATTTAAGCTTAAAAACTATTCATATACTTAATTAAATAATCAAATTTTTAGTAACTTTATTCTCTTGTTTTGTATCCCAAGTGTTTTATTTTTTTAAAAGAGGTAACACCATCTGTTTTTAGGTGTTGTTATGGAAGAGACAGACAAAGAAGAAGAATTTCAAATTTGGTGAACGCTGTACTCCAGTTACCCTGGACGACTACAGTATGGATAGTGTGTCTGCATTTAACAGTGTCCGTCGCAAGGGAGGCATGCGAGCCTCCAAGAGGTCATACGGGAACCCTGCATTCGATAATCCGGTGAGGGAGATTTAGAAATAAATACAATTCAATTTTCATAAGACGAGCCTTATCTGAGAGCTAAAATAAAAATCTCTCTTTTGGTCAACATATAAGAATGACACTTAGACAAAAATATTGAACCTGGGGCCTTTGATTTAACACGCCAATGCTCTACCATTGACTCGTATTGCAGAGTCAGTAATGAGTGGGTGCTGAAGGAGTGCTGTTTGAAAGGGAATTTATTAGATCAATGTGTAATTAGTGTGTCACGTTGGTTTGAACATATTGGGAGGATGCGTGTGGATCATGTGATGAAGAAACTATATTGGACTTGTGTCGAATCTGCTATTTTACAAATCTGAATCTCCAATTTACTATTAAATCCTGAATCTAGAATCTGAATCTGGAAAAAAAATTATGAAAATAAGAGGAAATATAAACATAATAGAATGATAGAAAATACAAGTAGCTAAATATTAACATTCTTTCTTATAATCCATTCATTATAACATTCATACATTCAGTTAAGTGTTAAACGACTGGTCTAGGGCCTGGTTGTTGAGTTCATCATATCATTATATTTGGTTCTGAATCAACACACAAATAAGCAGTATTAGAGCTCTGAAAGAGATTTCAGTTGGAGGGGGGGGGGGGGGGAACAAAAAAAACCTACTTATTTTAAGGATTCATGTCTTGAATCCAAATTTTTCAAATTCTTGCATCTTGAATATATCATACAAAAATCAACACAAAGAAAATTTATTTGGAACCTTTTTAATACAAACTTTCCCTATCACTTCTTCAGGTTCAGATAGTTAGCTGAAAGCCTGTGGTAGTGTAATGCTTGATTCACACTGATAGGACTGTGCGCAGACTGTGCTGGGACTGTGTCGTGCTGCCAACAATCTCGAACAGGTCATTTCCATAAGAGTTACCTTGTAAGACAGTTTTTGATTCACACTCATAGGACTGTGCTCAGGCCGTGCTGTGACTGTGTCATCTTGGATCGTTTCAAAAGTGATTTCCCAAGGTCACGGTCCAGCACGGTACGAACACAGTCCCAACATAGTCCTATCAGTGTGAATGTAGATGATGTCGCCTTAATGTCGTCTTAGTGTCGTTTCACCTACTTCGGCTTCTTCCGGCAAGTGGCGAACCTTCACGAAGGTTCTTATTTACAATCTGACAGTGGCTGCGGAACATTCCAACATTGTTAACACAACTGTGTACAATAAACCAAAACTAGGATGAAGAAAAATAATAATGTTGGTTTGTATAATTTGCAGCTTAAAAATTATGATAATAATCTCACTAAAGAAAATATTAGGAAGGAGATAGCTGAAAAACTGAATGCAAGAAGTTTCTGTAAAGTTTCAAAGTTCGGGACACTCATTCTTAATATTTGTGAAGCTTTTGATGGTCATCTCTGAGTTGCCCAAATATATTGTGGAATTCTTCTTCTCTTGCTCTAAACAAATGATGAACCCAGTATTTTCTTCGTTTTCTCCTCTTTTTATCAAGTGAAATAAGATAAAGACCACATGCAACAATCACATCTTCCTCTGTTTGATCCATATCTACTGCTGACGATGAGCAAAACAGCGCTAACAGCACATTCCCAGCACAGTCCTATCAGTGGTGAATGGTAGCGACACGACACGACACAGTCCAGCACAGTCCTATCAGTGTGAATGGTAGCGACACGACACGACACAGTCCCAGCACAGTCCTATCAGTGTGAATGGTAGCGACACGGCACAGTCCCAGCACGGCCTGCGCACAGTCCTATCAGTGTGAATCAAACTAAAGATTGTCTTAATTTTTTTTAGGGGTGTGGGGTGGGGGTTTACTAGTGTTTTATCCAAACAATATTTAATCCGGCATCACTCAGATAAGTAGCTGATAATCTTGGGGTTAACCATAACATTTTTCTTTTTAAATAGAGCATAATGATTAATTTTTTTATGATTACCGTTACCTTCAACAAAATTGGCCTTTAAAAATTTGCATCGTTTTTCTTTGTCTCGTATGTTTGTTATATTGCCCCCTTGTTTTATCGTTTATCAATATCGGGGATTTCCATCTGGTGGACCACCATGTTTTTTTTTGTTTTTCTGTTTTTTGCAGCTAAAAAGTTTCTTGGAAAATTTATATTTGTAGTTGAGAAGTGGAAAGTTTTTGCTTGCTGAGGGAAAATCCACAAAATTATTCCTGACATCTGCCGTATATTTTAGTTGTAAAATTAATTTAATATGTTGTTAAATATGTTTAAATTACTATTTACCATTTCATTCACCATTTATACCTATTCTCGTTTTTGCATAGCTCGATAAAGATTAGCTGATTATGATGCAGGCCTGCCACTTGACACATGAATTATTTGTGGCTATCGACCCTTTAAGTTGGAAAAACACTATCTATATTATATAATTAATTAAGTTACTTATAACATTTATGTCTGTACATTTCCAAGCCATTAGGCAATAATTCATTTAATTAAGTTGTTTGAAATTGCATCTAATCAAACAAGTGGATGAAATTATAAATCTTTGTTGAGGCCTTTTATATAAAAGTTTATTCATTTGAAGTATCCGTGAATGATCGATCTGACATTATCACAACCTATGTTCCCCTGACTTCTCCAGAATTCTCCGTCTCATCCCATGAACTTTGCTGGCCTTGCCAACTTCAGTTCCGACTCCGCAGCTCTTGAGGAAGAGTTTGGAATGATTTCTCAGGTGACCCCCAAGGTGGATGAGCTACCTGAGGGGCAGAGGCTAAGAACCGATACGCTAATGTCATCCCTCTTCCAGAAACCAGGGTCAAACTCTCATCTGTTGAGGGGGATACCCTCTCCGATTATATCAACGCCAACTATGTCAGAGTGAGTGTTCCATCTATTGATCATGTTGTCTATTTTGACATGGTAAATTTGGGAATACTATCTGAGCACACTTTGAAATAAAATATAAAAACACAGTGCTAAAAATGTGTGGTCACAGTTCAACTTAAAATGATAATTTAAATAAATAAAAACATACGTAAATTAGTTGCAAAATTTATTTTCATAGAAAACTATATGAATGATATGTGATGGGGAAGTGTTAACATATTTAAGGTGTGGATGCAGGGGACGCAAGAAAAGGTAAGTGTTTTTGCAATTTTTATATCAAAACTTTTTATGGCCAAAATAAATCACATTTATTTCTTCACATGGTAACTTCAACATTTCTTGAATATCTGTCAAGGATGTTCTGGAATTTAATGACCAACTTTTTCTCTTAGTTTAAAAAGGTGTCATCTAATGTCACTATGCTCACATGACATATTTCAAGAACTAGTGATATCACCATGCGAAGAAATTAAACTCTACGTTTGTACTGAGGCAGTATTTGATTTATTTTGGCCAAAAAAAGTTTTACTATAAAATCACTGACCTTTTCTCGTGTACCTTACATCCCCACCTTAATAACACTTTCTTCCCCGCACTGTAATTCAATTTGTAAACCCTGATTTTTATAGGGAAGCCCACTTTCGACTAAGATGAATTGAAAGTCAATTAAATTTGGTATTGTATAAATGGGTCTTATTTAGTTTATTAATTAAAAAATGCATCTTAAAAGTTTTCAAAAGCCTCCAATAATTCTTCCTGATGGATTACTATATAATTTCTCTTTACACCACTAACTAAACGGACTAAGAATGTAAATACAATTGTAATAATTTTCCCCCAGCCATTATGAAAATATGAGTTTCCAGTTTTCAAATAACTGGTTTCTTATAAATATAAGACTGTAGTTGTGGGTGTAATACAAAGGTAAGTACTGCCTCTCAGAATTAGGCTCCAGACAAAAAATGTATTCGATGCATACAAGACTGCTTCTTTAATGGCTGTTGCTGTTGTATCAATGTGTGTGAGTGTGTGAGTGTGTGTGTGTGTTAGAGACATTTTTGTCTTTAGGTTTATTCAACTTTACCAAATATCGTATGATAAAGTGAAGATTAAGAAATATGCTTTTAGCTTGTTTATAAGGTCCAAGCATGACTTGAAATGAAATTTAAAGATTTTAAGATTATTGGGAAATAATGATTAAATAATCATGCAACATATTTACTTTATTTCGTAAATGTTTTTTGTAAAAAATAAATCATTTGAGCTTAAATAATGGTTTGTGTCATCGCAGAGTATTTCAAAGAAAACCAACATACTAAATAATCATTAGTTCAACACTGGTACTGATTAGAGTGATATAAGCTATCAGGCAGAATGTTTGGTGTTTTCGCTAAGGAATGGAGCTACAGATTCTAGCAACTCTAATATACATTTATTTCCACAGTTCACTTTATTTAATATAATTTTTATGTGTGTGTATAATTTCAGGGTCCAAAAGATGTAGAGAAGTTTTATATAGCATGCCAAGCTCCGCTACAGTCGACAATAACAGATTTTTGGCGTATGGTATGGGAGCAACAAACAAGGGTCATTCTCATGTTGACTGACCTCGTAGAAGATGGAAAGGTCAGTGTCCAATTACAGATGAAAACAGAAATTTTCAAACTTTATATCTTCTATCAATAATGGGGCTATCTATATATTAGAGCACTGAGACTCATCATTGCAAACACATTATTTAAGAAGTTGTTTTTTTATTTTAAAATGGCACTATCCCATTAAATATATCAAAATATACCCATTGGTGTATAAAATGGCATCATCCAATTAAATATATCAAAATATATGCATTGGTGTATAAAATGACATCATCCATTTAAATATAACAAAATATACGCATTGGTGTCTAAAATGGCATCATCCAATAACATATATCAAAATATACCCATTGGTGTATAAAATGGCATCATCCAACTAAATATATCAAAATATACCCATTGGTGTCTAAAATGGCATCATCCAACTAATATATCAAAATATACCCATTGGTGTATAATATGGCATCATCCAATTAAATATATCAAAATATACCCATTGGTGTTTAAAATAGCATCATCCAATTTTCAAGGACTTTTTCATGAACTGTCACAGATCTTAGATTAAAATAAATGATTAAAGGTTTATACTTTTACAGCAGTAGGACATTTTAGTGTATGGTGGTGTGCTGGCTATCCCTCCTAATTTAAACCACAATGAATGATTAAAATCATAGATTTAGTCTTCCCCAAACAAATAGTCGTTATTTATTTTTATTAAGAAAACTTAACAGATGCACATTTTGAGCTAAATAATTAGCAATTTTAAAATATTTCAAATAAAAAAATTCATCAAATAACCTTAAGAAATTTTTTTTAATAGATAAAACAAAGTATAGAGTTTTATTTGTCATATTAAACACTCCCCAGAGATATATTTCAAACAAAATCATAAGAGCCATTTTTGAAATATTTTGTATTTTCAAAAATCACTTATCAGAAATTTACTCTTAAAATTTCTCTTGCCTAAAAACCAAATATACAGTGTTATTTAGGAGGTTAATCATGTCCTAGTTAAACATTATAAACAAAATAGTTACAGACAGTTTAAAAAAAATTTGGAATTAAAACAAAATAAATCACCAGTAAGCTATCCTTAATTTAACAGCTGGGGTCTCAAACAAATGTCTCGAGATATAGCAATATATTGGCTAAATATCAAGTTTGAACAAAATCCATCATATAGCTCAAGATCTGTGAACAGAAACAGGCGGACAGAATGGTAAAATCCACTTTTTTGCTACTGGTCTGGGACAAAGTTGTTGATTTCATCCTATAAATATAATTGGTTCTGAGCCCCCAATAAGCAGTTTTAGAGCTCTAAAACAAATTTTATATGAAAAATTGAAATAATTTTGTTGTCAAGGATTTGAATCTTCAATATGAAATTTTCTCGAATTCTTGAATTTTGAATATCCTCTAGGATTCGAAAATTCAAGGGTCTATTCTTAGTTTCACTATATGAAATACTATGTTTATGAAATTAAGATATGTCTATACAATTTTTATAAAGGTCATAACATTGAAATTTAATGTTGCTTACTGTAGGAAAAGTGTGCCGACTATTTGCCTCCATCGGAAGTGACGGACTGCCATCGACTTTTTGGAGATTTCCAAGTTACCTTGAAGAAAAGAGAAGTAAAAGAGAACTATGTGATCTCGTCACTTCAAATTAAGGTAAGGAAGTTTTTTTATTAAAAGTAATATTTTATTAATTTTTAACAATTAGCTTATACTTATTAGAGTTTTAAAATGTAATTTAGGGAATTTATAATTAAAAAGATTTAAATCAGGCATATCGAACTTGCAGCCCAATCAATAATTCTGTGGGTTGTGCAGACCTTTTCATTAACCAACATAAAATAAGACCCAATTAAGCTTTTCAGAAACATTGTATAGATACACTGTTTGAGATAGTGACATTTATAATTATTTGAGAAAATATAGCTAGGCTATTTGGTGTACCAAATATTTACTCTCTAATCGCCAGAAATAGATCACCAAATTGTAACTTGGTATTTTCTACATATTAGTAGCAGCATTCTGCTTTTTGAATGAGTAATTGACGCAACACTGCCTTCCAATACTCCCCTCCACTACCTTTTCCAAAACTTTGTTTCATCTCTACATTCAGACAAAATGATTGTACAATTTTGCATTAAATTGTCTTACATTTTCAATCTGAACAATCTCATCATTTGCGTTTTAGTTGTAACCGAGTATTCAAAGTGAACATGTCTTGAATAAACTTGTTCTAATAGAGAGTGCTATTTTAAACGTTCGTCTGAGCAAATAATTTCTCAATTTTTACATTGTATGGCAAATTTTCCTTCTTTTCTGCTACACCTGTGCCAACATTGAAAAATATGTTGCTCACTTTTGAACTAAATGATCTATTTATCAAATGTTTTTAAAAAAAAATTCACAAAGGTAAAAATAGCAACTTGGATGATAGTTTTTCTTTTAAAGTGAGTTGCTTGCTGTTTCAAAGTTTCAAATTAAAACAAAAAAAGGAGATATATTTCTAAAAAAATAAACAAGGTTATTATTTTAAAAGAAAATGTATTCTTTGAGTTGATATATTTGTGGAATACTTTGGAAAAGTACTAGGCAATAATTAATGTTATTATCATTGTGGAATACTAAGTAAATTTCCCATAGCTATATAAAACTATACTACAAGCCCACTCTTTAGAAATGGTTGTTATTAACATTCATCTTTTTTTGTTACTAAATGTAAAAGGGCTCTCTATAAAGAAAACCTCTTTTCACTTTATGAAGTAATTGTATTATATTTGGAAGGAGGTACAGGAATGGTGGATAGAAACGTATAAAAAGGGATGAACAAAATATTACTTTTACAATGAAAAGAACACAGTTCACACCTTACACTGCTGCCATTGGACAAAGAGGTAATGACTGCCTCTAGAAAATTGATTGTTACCAGCCAATCTCCTAAATTAGGTTTCATTATATCAAAGCTCATCAGGAGGGAGTGTAAAACGTGCAACAAGATTTCCTAAAATAGGAAACAAAAAAATCACAAAAACGAGAAAAAGATAAAACTAAATTAATAGGTGTAAATTTAATGAAGAATGCACACCTAGAGAAATAGGAAAAAATGTGGAAGAATCCAATCCACAATGACATCTTCTTCCTTTCTTCTGTCTTCTATAGTAGAAGTTGTCACACACACTTTTAAACAAAAATAAAGTAATATTTCTGCATTTAAAAAGGCAACAACGTAATAGTCACAAACACATTTAAACACAAATAGAGTAATATTTCAGCATCGGTAACAGCAACAATGCCAAAATATTACTCTATTTGTATTTAAATGTGTGTGTGACTACTACTATAGAAGACAGAAGAAAGGTAGAAGTAACCATTGTGTATTGGATTCTTATCACATTTTTTCCCTCTTTCCCTGGATGGGCTTTGTTCTTTAGATTAACAGTTATTAGTTTATTTTTCCCTTTTCTTTATTTTTATTAATTTCCATTATTTTAGAATTATTTAGCCATTAGATCGCCACATTTCTAAACAAAATGGAGAAAAAAGGAAATTTGTAGAGAATAATAGGACACAAATTTTTTTTTCTTTCTTTTATGTTTTTTGGTTTCCTCTTTTAGGAAGTTGCGTTGTGTGTTTCATTCTCTCTTCTGATGAATTTCGATAGAATAAAACCTATGTCTGAAAGGATTCGATCCAAATATGCAAAATTTTGAAGCAAATTTGAGATGTTAAATTTATCCTAGATTTTTAAAAGAGAATTGTAATGTCATTGGATGTTTACATTTTTTTCCTTGATAGCGATTCAGGGTTGCCAAACACTTATTTTGTGCTTCAAAGCATCGTATGTGCTTAGATTTACCAAAAAGTTTTATGAGCATAAAAGTTGTGAATGTTTATTTATTCAATTGTAAAAGACATTAATGTAATTGGCACTTTAATATTTTTTCATCATAATCATTTTCTCGTACCTTAGTTCCAATGTCTAATGTAAAATGTCAAAGTGTGAATGTTTTTGTATTATTTAAAAGGTTAAATTGGTCCCTTCTATTATTTTACAATCAATCACCGTATCAAAGAGTTTAATGCTAAATAATTCATTTTTATATTAGGGTCATAAATTCTAAGTATTATACAACAATAAAAAATTAAAAATAATAAAATTGTTTTATAAACATTTGTTTATGTGAACACAGATTTTTTAAAAAATGGCCACCAACAATTTGTGTTTTATCCTATAATATTCAGAGTAATTTATGTATAAAAGAAATTAGAAAAAAAAAATAGTAAGCACGGCCTTCATAAATTAATTTTAATACCATTATTTTCACCCAGAAATACTGGCACTAGAGCCCAATTATGAAAAAATAAAATTGTTGTTAAATGTTTGTCTGTCGACGCTTTAGAACATGGAGACCAACACATGGAGAGAAGTGACTCACCTGTGGTATTTGGGCTGGCCCCCTCAAGGGGTGCCGGAGGAGGCTAACTCGCTCATCGCGTTCCTTATAGAAGCTCGTTCCTATGTCAAGAATCACTCGGGTCCCACCGTGGTGCACTGCAGCCCTGGCACCGGTAGAACCGGCACGGTAAGAGCAACACACCTCTGGTTTTGTTTGGAATGCTTCCGATAACTGCACAAGAGAAATTAGGTGTAATTACTAATTCTAGGGTGACCTGGTGGTCTAGGGGTAAGGTGTCAGACTTCTATGCTGGCGGCCGGGGTTCGATCCCCGGTCCCGGCACAGATTTATCTGATTTCCAAACCCTTCCTTCACCTCTGACAAGATATCTTGTGAATGTGGGGAATGCCAGGCCTCCACCGTGGTTCGGATTCCACGTTAAACTATAGGTCCTTCATTTCATCTCACTATCACCCTAACATTACACATTAGCGTAAGTGCGTATAACCTGAACGGGTAGTAAGACGCGGTGCTAATAATAATAATAATAATAATACTAATTCTATTTTGCACTTTTATTTAAATAATGATAACAATGAAAGGAGGGTAGTAGTACAAGGTGTACCTACTAAAATAAGTACAAGTTTAGTATACTGTATTTACCTAAGGATTAAATAACCCATCTTATCCTTTATTTTTATTTTGTCACTGGCTTTCATTAACCATTTGGGTTATTATTTACTAACTATGCTAACTGGTTAGGAATGAAGAAGGTTGGATTTAGAGGAAGAGTACATTCATTTGCTTGGAGAGAGTGAAAAATCATTTAGAAAAAAACTTGGCTTGGGTTCAAAACCCATTCTTCTCATCATCAGCAGTGCAGTATATTTCGATAGTGATACTTTGGACCTTTTAACCACCGAAGCAAGTCCCCAATTATTAAAATTAATGTAACTTAAATATATATGCTTAGTAGCTTACACTCAAACATTATAACTACTAGCCCACGAGGTCATCCAAATGTAAAATGTTTAGCCCATGGCCTATTATTTAAATTTACATCTATTTTAATATTAGTTGGTGATTTTATTTATATTTAATAACATAATATGTATATAATACAGAGATACCGTATTTCACTTGGAATAAATATTGAAAAATCAAATTATAGTGTAAAAGTTTGCTTTTTATTGGATTGAACATGGAACTTTTTTCAATGTTAATATACATTTCAACCTAAAACTCTATTTTAAAGCCAACAGCTTTTTATCCTTGGGAAATGTTAAAAAATGATATAAATTTGCTATGGTAATTGTAAGAACTTTAATCTTCTCTAACATATTTAGGTGCAGAATAGGAATAAGGAATGACATCTTAGTACTTTAATGTATGATTTTTACTATGAGAATATATTATTAAAATGTTTTTTTTTTATTGCACGTACAGTAATAATCTTAAAATAATTCACTATAAGAGGGCTTACACACTGAACTTGGCTACTTGTAGATTTTGAAAATGATATTGTGTCCTAATCATTACTTTTATCATTGAAATAATTTGTGCCATCAGTGAGACAATACCTTTAATATGTAATTAGAATAAGATTTTCTTCCAAGGAGTGTGAATTTTGATTGGGTAGAAAGCCAACCTGAAAGTATAAGTTAGGCCTTGCTAGAAAAACAATAAAACATATCTCTTCATTTCTTCATACACTCTACACACTTACATCTTCAGAACCCTTACACACATACAAATTATATTAAATTTACAGAAAAATTTATTTGGGATATTGTTAAGAAAGACAGAAAAAACCAAAGAACACGAAAAAAAAAACACGAGGCTGGCACATATTTGAAAACGATGTAAAAAGAATTAAAAAAAAAAGATGTAGCCACTAATTTATTAGTGTTTGGTTGGGTTTTTTCTGTCTTTCTTAATATGACAAAGGAATATTTCTGATGATTTAAATTCATATAGCTGTGAACATATGGCCAAATGCTCTAAGACGTCACTATTGTGTCAGACTGATGACAGGCAGGGTTCGAATCCTGGTCGGTTATACTAACGGTGGTCTTTCTTAAATGGTTTCCCACTTTCCTTCCACGCAAAAGCGGGTATATTGTCTCTATAATGCCCTACCCAATTATTGTAATTATCATGTAGGCCTATGTGTATAATTGGAATAGGAAGTAAGACAAGAGAAGTTTGTTTTGTATCAAGGCCTAACTTAACATCCAATAGTTTGTGATATGTTTATCCAAATATCTAGTTAAATGATACTTATTTGAATATATAAAATAATATTTTCCCTGTACTATTGTATACAACCCCAACTGTGTAAATTACTTATGTTAATCTATTCTTGATATCCTTCACCTTATATTGACCATACTATTTCTGTGTGTTAGGTGATGTCCTGTGACCTGTGTATCCGAGAGTTTGAGCAGACTCGCATGGTAGACATCCCTCGCTGCGTGTCCCGACTGAGAAGGGACAGAGCTGGGGCTGTTCAAACCAAAGAACAATATGCTTTTATCTACCAGGTTAGATAATGTACTTTTACAGAGAAAAAAAATCCTAGATATAATCTCCCTCCCATTTGAGACCAATCTTGACCTTAAGTTCATATTTAAGAAATACACATTTGACGGCCCATAAAGTAAGAGGACTAGGGTTCAAATCCCTGTCTGGGTGTTGTTTTTAATTATCTACTCAATCACTCCATTGGAATATTGTTTGAAAATATATGTTATTTTAAAATAAATTAATAGTTGGAACATATAATGAGGCATTTTAAAACCCTAGTATTTCCTTTGTTAACATTTTATTGGAAATAGTAAAATTTTTTCTTCTTTCTTTCAGGTTTTAAACTTATATGCCACAAAGCTGACCGGTGGAGCAATGGATTCTATATAAATTAATAAAGTCCTTAAATGATTGGTTTGAGTAATGTAATTTATAAATATTAACATTTCAAAATACAATATCAAAGGAACTTTTAACTTGATGCCTTTTTTTTTCAAAAATGTTTTAAGATAATCTACTATGGAATCATGTAATAATAAAATATGATTTTGACATTAGCAAATAGTGATAAGTTTATTTAAAATTAAGTTAATTAGAATGGTTAAAAAAATTCTTTAAAATAATGATTTATAAATCAGGGAGTTAAACCAAAATATTTATTGGTTTTGGTTCCTCTTCATCATACAAAATTTGAAAGGTTCCCGTTTTGGTTCAAAAAAATAAAAGTTCCTTTTCTTTTCAGTTCTTAATTAGGTTCCGGTTCTGGTTCTTAAAAATTTACCAGTTTTAGTTCCATTAAAATATACGTAATAAAACATTATATTGAAACATAATATACAACAAAACAAGTTATTTAGAAAAATAAAATACAATTAATTGAGGAGCTTGATAATAAAATTGAGACATATATTTAAAATTAAAGGTTCCATTTAAGCAGATCATTTTATTATGTTTATGTTAGTGAGAACTCCAAAAAATAATAAAAAGAAGACCTCTGCTGTCTAAGGATCGAGTTTCTGGCTACAGATCCAGAGGTCCCGGGTTTGATCCCCAGGTCTTACAGTTTTTTTTGTGAAGCAATAGGTCAGGAATGTGGTCAAACTCAGCCTTATGAGGATATATGAGGAGCTACTTGAGTAAAGAAGTAGTCGCTCCGGTCTAAAAAATCGAGATTAATGGCCGAAGGGTTTGTCATGCTGAGTATATGACACCCTCTATATATATAAGTTGGCATTATCTTTGCCAACAGATGGAGGCTGCTAATTTGGTAGGAATCGATTGTAGGCTGATGCCATAGAATTTTATTTTATGATCTTTAAAAAAAAAAATTATTTTATTTTTGAATTAATATAAAAAATTCATTTTAAGCATATTTTCAATTGAAAATAAGGTATATAAATTATTTAAAGCAGTTTGATGGTGTTTATTAATCATTCTTATGTATAGAAACATAATTTTAGGCTTTATTAACAGGATATTTAAATAATATTACAGCACTATTCTCAATTTATTCGATTCTCAATTATTTTCTTAAAGTCCTTAATTTGTAGATCCACCAAAATAATAAATTAGTTAGTACATAAACTATATAATTAACCTTAAGAACCACCTTAACCTGATATCTCACTCACTTTCCATGTCATTAAAGCAGAAGTTCTGCAATGGTTAATATTTATTCCTCCCCATTTAGCATAAAATTTAAATAACAAATTATTAATAAAACTATAAAAGCCCTTCTGAACTACACACAATGAACACAAACTTTGGACAAAACGTGAGCACAGCATGGGTATAGTGGCACGCCCACTTAAAAAAAATAAGCCAGGAAGTGTTGGAAAGACAAAAGAAAGCAGTACCTAACCTTTTTTTTATAAACTTCGTTATGGATATTTCGAGGGTATTGGTTAATCTAGGCTTGAAATCCTACTACAAAATATCTTATTCATCAAACAAAGGCTGGTTGTGGATACAGACATGGATGACATTATTGAAAAGTTAAAAAAAAAAAAAAAAATGATACCCTTCGGCCAACGGATGGAATTGTAGTTAATTGATAATTTATGATTTTCATCGAATAATAATGTAAAATAAGATGTTGATTCTTTCTCGTTTTTAATTTATTATAATTGATTTTTTTTTAAATATAAAAGATTAAGAGGATGGACGGGGTGCGTTTTAGAAACAACACTTTTAAATACATTTCTTATTTAGTTTAGATTTCCTGTACAACTAGGCAGTTTCTCATTTCTTAGATATGTTTGCGGTCACTCAAATCAAAATATATCTTACTAAGCTCAATAACCTAAAGAGTAAAATGAGGAAACTCTACACAGTGTTAATAATCATCCGTACAACCATCTGAATTCATTATTGCTTACTGCTATGTGCATTGATATTTCTATAATCCCTTGGAAAATAAATACATCCTACTCTTACAAAAAATTTCCTGAGAAAAGAGGAAATTTTGTTTTCAAAATAAAATTAGGTTTCAGAAAGAAGGATGTGTTTGAAAATAAGGTGGCCGAATGGCCAAATAATTTTATAATAATGGAAATTGATAAAAATTAAGAAAATAAACTAATAAGAGCAAATTTAATTAAGAAAGCCCACCCACCTAGAGAAAGAGGAAAAATGTTGTAAGAATCCAATGCACAAAGGTGACATTTTCTTCCTTTCTTCTATAGTAGAAGTGGTCACACACACATTTAAACAAAAATAGAGTAATATTTGGGCATTGTTGCCTTTATCAAACACAAAGAGAGAAGAGGGAATATTCCGATTTATTACTCTATTTGTGTTTAAATGTATGTGTGACCACTTCTACTATAGAAGACAGAAGAAAGGAAGAAGATGTCACCTTTGTGCATTGGATTCCTCCCACATCCCCCACCCCCCCTTTCCCTAGGCGGGCTTTTTTCATTAAATTTACTCTAATCATTTTATTTTCCCATTTTCTTTATTTTTTATCAATTTACATTATTAGAAGGAAGGGTATAAAATGCAGTTATAGTTTTGTTTTATATAAAACCTAAATACCTTTAAAAACCGATAAGATCATTTGCTTACCTAAAACATATCAGTTCAGGTTTTTGTTCTTTGTCAATTTACTTTTTAGGGTTCCTGTTTTTGTTCTGGTTCCTTAAAATAAATATTAGTTTTGGTTTTCGGTTCTGGTTCCAATTTGACTCCCTGATATAAATACAGGTAGTGGTGTAATCTGAAATCTCTAAATGTTGGTACAATACTCACATAATATGCTTTATTTTTTTGGTTTGCTCAATTGTATAAAAATAGGTGTAACTAGCTTTTATAATTTACCTTATCATTTTATGAGGCAAGTAAAATAATATTCTTAGAGGCAAGTATCTGAGAAAAATATATATTTTTCATATTAAAGGACAAGTCCAAAGAAAAAGTATTACATTTCAAAGGGACCAAAAGTTTGTATTATATAAATAGTTTTTAAAGTCTTTGGACATAGGAAAAGTGAAAATAAAACATGTGAATAAACGATATTATAAAATATTATATTCGAGAAATGTTGTATATTAATGTATGTAATTAGCACTATGCAAAGTCTATATATGACACAATGTTTGGTTTGTTTTTATTGTACAATTCACTTATCTATTGTTTAATTTTTATTGCCTTAGTGATATTTAAAATAATTATACCTTTTAAATTAAACTTAAATCAACACCTTAAGGATTTAAAATTGATTCAACATAGTTAAATGTGTCATTATTTTAGTGTTTCATTGAATTTTTCTTACAAATATAAAATACACCCATGAAACATGTCATCAATCTTACTTCACTTTACAAGTTAGTTATATTATTCAGTACTTAAGCTAGGTGCTCGTAAAGAAACTGTGATACATATTGTTAAAATGTCTTGTGTTATCTTAATATAGACTATAAGAATTTTTGTATATAATAGCACATAAACATGTTATTTAATTATATAATAACAGTTAAACTAGACATGTACACAATTAAGTTTTAAGTAAGCTATGGCATATATTTGATCTAATGTTGTAAACTATAAAATATGTTTAATCGAATCTATAGTGTGAAAACCATGTACATATTAAGTTATTAAATGATATTAGTAATGATATTGTTTCTTAAAAATGTACACATTTATCATAGAAAAAAAAACTTGAAAAAGAGTGTCTTGATTATTTACTACACACAAGATGGAACTATTTATGTGCACATGTATGTATTTTTGTAAATGTTACCATTCAATTAAAAGTACATATATACTATTTTAAATCCTTTCTGATTGATATCTTTGTGTGCTTAAAGAAAGTGTGTCTTTAATTCCAGATTTATTGCTACGCTATATATTATTTTTGACCACATATTTAGTTTCTGTGAAGCAGAGAATGTATAGGCCAAATCTAGCTTACAAACATGTTTAAAAGTAAATGAAATAATCTTCCAATTTTTTGAGTATGCTGTAGAAAGTGTGTGGGTGAAATAAGCATTGAACACCAACTACCATTGAATAAAAACTTTAAATAGCTTCCAAGGGGAGAATATATATTTGAAAGATTACCCCTTATAATCTGATCAAATGGGACAATCTTAGTACTGTAAATGAAATAGTGAATTATTTTGTTCAGAAAATTGAACGTACAATTTTTGAGCAATGCATAATTGACTAATCATAACTTTTGTCTACAACTTACAAAATTAAATATACTATTATATTAATCTGTTATTTATTTGATCTCTATATAAGAAAAACCTCTTTTCGGTTTATGATGTAATTGTATCATAACCTATTTGGAAGAAGGTACAGGAAAGGTGAATGGAAACATATAAAAGGGAACAAACACAATATGACTTTTACAATGAAAAGAACAACACTGTTCACACTTTACACTGCTGCCATTGGACAAAGAGGTAATGGCTGCCTCTTGAAGAAAATTGATCATTACCGCCCAATCCCCCCCCCCCCCCCCTCCGACCTAGGTTTCATTCTATCAGAACTCATTAGGGAGGAGTGTGAAACGCACAACACAACTTCCTAAAAGAGGAAACCAAAAAACACAAAAGGGAGCAAATAGAAAAAAAAAAAAAAATTTAAAATGAAAATAGGTTTGTTCTGTTTCTTTCAGAATTAAACACTATTGTAGCGATGCCTTTGCTCTAGACTATATGTAACACACACTATCATGTCAGCCCACAATCGAGCTATACCGACAGAACGACCATCTGTTGGCAATGATTGCGAAAACATTTACAGATAGAGGGTGTCATGTGGTGAGCACAACAAACCCTCCGGCCATTAATCTCCGTTTTCTAAACAGGAGCTGCTACCTTTTTATTCAAATAGCTCCTCATTTACACAAGGCTGAGTTGACCCTGTTCTAAACCCACTACTTCACAGAAAATCTGAAAGAGATGAGGATCAAACCCAGAACCTTTGGATCTATAGGCAGGAACTCTAGACCACAGAAGCGTAACACACTAGGCCAACATAAGAAAATACTTAACCAAAGAAATAGGCTTCTTAGAGGTATCTAGAATCAAACCTTTAAACAGGCAATTTTTTACTTTTTACATCTCGGTGGACACTAAACAAGGAACTAAAATTGACAAGGCACAGCAATAGTTTTTTTAAGAATTAATTTTATTTTTAAAATAACATCAAATTACAAGTATAAAGATTGTGTTTACAAGTGCAATAACTAAAATTCTAATAATTATGCTATTTTTAAAAATAACAATAATGGATTTGAAAAAGATTAATTTTTACTCCTCAAACATTTTCTCACTTATTTTTAATATTTGCCAAACTCCCGCGGCAGACTGGATGAAAAATGCTGCTTTAAACCTTAATTGTTCAGTAACGATTTAGTATTTTTTTTTATCATTACTAGATGTCACTACAAGGTTGTAAGGTAGTGTCATAATGGTGTATTTTGTACCTATTGTCACATGCAGCAGAAACATTGAAAATTAATGTAAGAGAGACTAGGAAACTGGAGGTCATGGAAATAAAGTTTGTAAGGAGCATGTTAGCTGTAATGAGGAGAGACAAAATTAGGAATGAAGTTATCCAGGAAAGAATAGGGGTACCGGTACAGGGAGTATATTAGATATTAGAGGAATTAAGAATGAGATGGTATGGGCATGCAATGAGGATGAAAAAAAAAAAAAAGAGGTTGTCAAGAAAGAGTTGGGAAGAGCAGGTAACAGAAAGTATTCAAGTGAGAGGAGAGTAATAGAATTAAAGGAGGAAGAATGGTGGATGGATAGAGGAAGATGGAGGCATTTTACTATTATTTTACTCTTCGTGCTTTCTTGATTTGTTAAATACAGTTTCAAAATATGGGGCTTTTATTTCACCCAGTTGTGCCTGGTGATGGCAGAATGTTAATTGTGTGTATTGTGATGAAAATATAGTGGTGAGGGGGGAATTCAGCTCCCTCCCAAAAAAATAATTAGCAAAACATTTATTCATTACTACCCGTTTCCTACTCCAAGATTCTTGACCCCTTACAACCTCTTTCCCACCTCTCCCTATGAAATGTGTCTCTGTTAGCAAGTGTGAGACTTAAGTCTTCTTGACCCGCTTCGGTGGTTGAATGGCCTAAACTCTGAAGTGTTACTCTCACAATAGATTAGACTTCCAATGACAGGGAAGTCGGGTTTTAAATCCTGGTCGACTGCTAAGGATGACTTCCTAAAATTGGTTTTCTGCTTTTATTTCACACAAATGTTGGTGCACTTCATCTAATTCAGTCTTCCACATCCATAATACATTATCGTAACCATTTCATATGATAATAGGAACCTACCCTGAACAGGTAGGGAGATGCAGAGATGAAAATAGAATGTGTTAATATGTTAGAGCAATGGTTTTCAACCTGTGGTATGCGTGCCGCTGGGTGTGTCTTATCATTATTATTAATACTATTTGCACTGCATATTACTACCCATTCGGATTGTACACACTTACGCTAATGTGTATGGTAGGGTGATTGCGAGATGAAATGGAAGACCTACAGTTTAACGTGGGATCCGAACCATGGTGGAAGCCTGGCATTTCACACATTAACAAGTTGTGATTAATAAACGTCTTGTCAGAGGTGAGGGAAGTGTTTGGCAATCAGATAAATCTGTGCCGGGACCGAGGATTAAACTCCGGACCCTCAGCAAAGAATCCGACACCCTACCCTTAGACAACTAGGTCACCCGGGTGTCTTGTCATATTTACTAAGGGTATATGCGGAAACAATTTAATGGTGAAAGATTATTTTTTTCTCCAAATTTACCGGTTAGCCTAGCATAGTTAGCATTGTGTTAACTTTGAAACAACCCCAGACCTTTTATTAGCTAGGTATTTAGATTCAAATATTTTTTATTCTCATTTAAGTTTCATTCTATTTTTAAGCCACCTGAGCCAAAGATATTTTAATAAAGTGACATTTGAGGTTTGTTATAGTTTTTAGATAGGTACCTACCTAAAATGTATTTCGATTTTTATAGCCTGACATTTAAAATATATAATTTATTGTGGGAATAATACTTTATATCCCATGTGTAGACATTAGTATATTTGTTTTGTTGCAATATATAGCCTATGTCCATTATCTTATTACTATTACATTGGTACTTAAAAGACTACACATCATTTTATAAAGTTTGATACTTTTGAATTATTATAAAATAAAACTAAGATTATGAAAGGGAAACGTAATCATACTGACTATTAATTTTGTTGATTTGCATTATAATGTTTATCCATTTTCGGTACCTATATAATTATGTCATCATTTCATAATGATATGTCTATTTAATAGTTTATTTTATCAATAATAATAAAATTTTAATTATTAACACATGCACAGTAGGCCTATGGTTTAGCTAGTTTGGTTCAGGACCTTAATCATATATATTACCAAAGGTTTTAAAGTTAGGTTTGTATCCTAATAATTATTTGTAATATGAATTTGGGATTTTATACTTGTGACATCATGTGATGTGCGAGTGTGGCAGTATTGATAAGGATTTTTGTTTTGGTTTGGATCTATTCTAGTGTGAGATAGTTTAGTATGTAAATTTTCAAGATATTTTCAAATAATTTCTAAAGGTTGTTTAAGCTCCAGAATCCAGTTATTTTTAGCATATTAAAATATATATATATAATATTGTTTGGAAAAAAAATTATAAATAAATATAATTAGAGTACCATTCGATCCACCTTTCCCTGTTAGTACAACAATAGTGTTACATTTTTAACGATTTACTATTTTACATAAAAAAAAAAAAGTTTCTTACATGCACCAAGTTTTTGCGCACCATTCCCTAAAATTTTAAATATTGGGAATACTTGAGATAATTTTTTTTTTAATTTTCTTATAGCATTTTAAAATGTACACACTCGAAATAAAATGAATTTGTATATTTTTGCGAAGTTGAATACTTGCCCTTTTGAAAGCGTAAAAAGACTAATTATATCAATTTTAAAGAGACCTATACAATAACGAAATAATTTTATTTTAAGCGGTAGATTGTATTATCATTATTCTTTCCTCCCCCCGCCATTACCTAAAATTGGTGTAAAATAATACCAACTGTAGTATTACAAATTTTAATATTAATTTTAATATTATAACTAATCAAAGTTCCCATTTTAGAAAATTTATTTTTCTCATCCAAAGATAAAAGAAGTAAAATATGTTTGATCTGGTTTTAAAGTGTCATATTCCAAATAAAACTAAATATTTTAATTTTGAAAATTATAGATAAAGGTGTAATTTTTATATCCATTTGAGAATAAGTTGATTTTTATAAGCCATTTTAGCCTAAAAACGCATTTTATTTACTGCCTTTAGGTACAGAAAATACAACTCTTTATTTAGAGAATCCCAATCTTTTTATTTACCTACGACAAAGCAGGGTCCCTAGTTTCTAACAGTTATATTTATTAAAAAGAATAAAATATATCAACAAACTAACTACATTTTGTTGAGCTCCACCGTTTCCATGACGTGAACCCGTAATCGAACTATACTGACGAGTGGTCACCACTGTTAGGGATATTAATGCCAACATTTGCGAATAGAGGGTCATGTGGTCAACATAACAAACCCACCAACCTTTAATGTCAGTTTTATAGACCGGAACTGATACTTATTTATTCAAGTAGTTCATCAATTGTTCTCACGAGGCCAAGTTTGGCCCCATTCCAGACCCAGTGCTTTAAAGAAAAAAATCTGAAAGCACCGTGAATGAGCCCAGGACCTCTGATCACCAGACCACAGAGGTGGTCCAAACCTCACTATAATATAAAGGTGCATTTAAATGAGGTTATACTGGCAAACAAGGCTATAAGATAATTACAAGTCATTAACTGGATACCCACCCTTTGTGGCAAATGTTGGTGATTGTGAATAATTGTGCGTGGTCTCAGGTGTAGGGGGATATTTTTATTTCTTTGGGTGAGGGAGGTCGGGATTTTGGTATGATTTGATTTTGAATGATTTACATGGTGATGCTCAGATTTTCTTCTTGGAATGGGAATATGATGCACATAGCCCGAATGTGTCAATAGGTATGTATATACAAAATCTAAGCATAAAGAAACAATAAGGTTCTAAAAGTTACTGACGTAGTCAAAAGTAGTAAATATACAAGTACGGTAAGTAAAAACATTTACTAACATTCGATAACATGATTGAAAGAACTGTAGCGTGATAAAATGTTTAAACTGTGAACTAACTCGAGCTAGTAGTTCATGTGGTGTCCCACAGATGTCAGGTATCACCACATTTCCCGCGAAAATTAGAAATCCCGTGGCGCTACGGGAAATTTTCGAAACTCAAACAAAATATCCTTAGAATAACCTTGATACGTTCCTCGAGGTTACTATATATATATCTTTAGATTGCAGCGAGTCTAGTGGGTTCATATGGAACTATAAACGTGGCTTTATTATTTTGAGTCATCATCATCACCACCACTAGAGTTTCTTGACCTGTGTATACAACCGTGGTGTAAACACAGCATCAGGGTCATTTTTGTACTGTATTATTTTTGTGAGTGCATCAAGGTTTTGGCAAGAACGATTTTTTTTCCAAGCAAAGATAATTTATTGTGATGACAATAGTGGAATTTAAAAGTTAATTTTGGGGAAAAAATAATTATATATCGTCAAAACGTTGCAAAGAATTTTTTTTGTGTAATGTTGGTGTCCATAATTTATCGCCTTGAGGCCTACACAAATCTAAATCAAGCCCTGTATGTTAGGTCTGATCCAACAAAAAAAATTATTCAAAATGAGGTTTTTTAAAAAAAATCTATAATCCGATATATTCTCGAATCTCGAATATTCGTAAGGATTCGAAGTAGTCAAAGATTCTAAGGTTCCATCCCCATGAAGACAAACGTAAACGACAGTTTGAAGCAATCTGACACACACAGATAAGTTCCATCTGGCGCGTGCGACAAACCTCTACCACCCCCTCCGCTAAACAACAAACATTCCGACAATTTCCAATTACTGGCCTCGTTCACAACTGCACCAAATAAAACATGTAACAAATCACTAAAAGAATCAGCCTGTCACCTAACATAACCACGGAACGTAAAAGTGAAACGAGAATTAAAGGATGAAACGTCAATCAAATTTCACGATGGAACTTACGATTGCTGGAAAGCCCAAGAAGACGTATTTCACAAGAATCGCCTACTCCCGGTGTGTTAGGTGATATATACAACAATAAATAAAAAGACGAATACACCATTTGGGTGATGTCAACTTAAAGTCGAGCAGAAGAGGAGTTAAAGGCTCTCTTGTCATTCAAACCTCGATCTCGCTGTCATTCAAACCTCGATCTCTCTGTCATTCAAACCTCGATCTCTCTGTCATTTACAACCTAGTCTATTGCGAGAATGACGCCTTAGACCATGCAGCCATCGAAACAGCAGCCCATTAAGAACCTTTCATATCGTGGTTTATCAAGTGAGCCACGTATCACACTGTCCATGAGAAAGAGCAATTCAGTGTTTTGCCCACCATGTCAGTGGCGTGACGTAGCTTGTTGCCAGAGTAAGTAGAGTCAGTTTAAACTGAACCCGTGAACACTCAGTAGAACACTCAATAGCCAGGTATAAACTGGCATACATTCCCATATGAGTTGTGTAGAGCAGATGGACGATTAGTCGAGATGAACCGAGTAAGAATGAATATCAAGAGTAGGCGCCAACAGTTTTAACAAGCTCTGCTTACCCTGGCAACACTCCACAACATGCCATTGCACCACATCATACATCCCGTCCATGACTTTTAATTACGTTAGTAGAGCGGGGATGAGAGAAGTAGGGGCTAAAGAAACTCTACTGACGAGTGGTCAACAACCTCAATACACCCTGCAGGATTTAAACTTTGACCTTTCAATCAAAGACAAACTAGTAAAAAAAACTAGTAAAAATAGGAAGAAGATAGTAAGGTGTGAATTAAAAGAAACCCACTATAAAATCATTCACAAAATGGAAAATCATAATGTGAGACATCTTCTGTGTAGCTGGTTGGAATTACACCTTTGTTGTGGTCGAATATTGTTTCGATTGTGACGTATCAGTGCGTCATTAATTTTTCTAACAGTTTAAAACAGAGGTTCTTAACCCAGGGTCACGACTCAAACGTAGGCCGCCATGGCTTTCGGAATGGGTCGCCGTGGCTTCCAATTTAAAAAAAATAAATAAATTAAAGCACTTAATTTAAAATTTAAAATTTTTCAGAAGCACGGGTTTACAAACAATAATAAAAACACGATAATTTGTACAGATTGAGCAATGAGTCACTAAAGCAGAACAAGCCAAGAAGGCGCCTTGAAACCAAACATAATACTTTGGTTAATAAAGAACAGAGTTTCCTTGAAAGAAAAGAAAAGAACAGCAACTGAAGAAGCGACAACGTCTCAACACTAAAAATTAAAGCTGTTTATTCTGTCCAATAAGCCACTCTTGCTTCTTATCATATTGCTTGGCGTATTGCAAAATAGAAGAAACCACACACAATTGGAGAAGATTTGGTAAAACCGGCAGTAATAGACATGGTTCGCATGACCGAGATGATGAATATGTATAAAAAAAAATTAAACAAATATCACTTCGAATGATACTAGTCATAAACGTATCCATGAACTTTTGATTGATATTAAAAGACAAGTGATTTAAGCGATCAAAATTAGTGGGCAGTTTATTCTCCAACTGGATAAAACAACTGATGTAAGTGACGACGCTCAACTTATAGCATACATACATTATGCTGCACTTATCGAAATTGAAGAAGAATTTTTTGTTTTTCCGCCCACTTACCACATCTAATACAGGATAAGAAATTTTTTATTCAACGAACTCATGTTTTAAAGAAGAAGGTTTGTCTTGGAATCAATGTCACAGTATATGAACTGACGCTGCACCAGCAATGCTTGAGACACGCCAGGGCTCCTGTGCTAGAGCAAAATAAGTTAATCTACAGGTAAAAGTGATTCATTGTCTTCTTTATAGGGAAAATATTGCTTCTAAGTGGCTATCAGAGGATTTGGATATTATGATGAAATAGGTTGTTCTGCTCGTCAATTTTATAAAATCAAGGTCAATTAACAGCATGATATTTAGCCAGATGTGCTTAGAAATGGGCTCTAGCACACCCATTTGTTGTATCATTCCGAGATCAGGTGGTTATCTCGAGGAAATGTACTTCAAAGAGTTGTATCCTTACGCAAGGAGATTGAAATATTTTTGCCAGAAAATAATCAGCCTTTGACTTCCCGGTTCGCTAAAGAACAGTGAATATTGAATTCAGCCTAACTTTTATATATATTTTCGGAACTTAATAAGTTGAACACCTCAATGCGATGTCGCGATCAAATTGTCACTAGCCTAACAGCGAAATTAACAGCATTCTAACGGAAGTTGAAATCGTGGGACAAGGAAACTTAATAAAATAAGATGGCTTCTTTCCGACTTTAAACCTGCTTCTAGAAGTCGAAAGCATTGAGCTGGAAGAGGTTAAGAAACTGTAATAATTGGGCATTTGCAGAAATTAAATCTTGATTTCGATCGCTACATTCCAGAAGATCTGGTTATATACAGTTGGTTGCGCAGTCCATTTGACATTTACGCCCAAGACTTGCCTAAACATTATTCAGATATTGTTGGTCTCGAGGAAGAGCGCATTGAAGGTCAAAGGGATGAAACTTTGTATCACAATTTTCAAAAACAAACCGAGTCATTATTTTAATTGTGAATAAAATTGAAAAAAGAAAAATCTATTCTAAGGTTGATTTTGAGTCTTGACCAAACAAGGCTAAGAATCCCTACTTTACATTAAATTCACTTCATTTCACCTGTATCTGCCTTAATTTGCTACAAGTTGAATTTAAATGTTTAGTTTTTTTTACGTTAAGAGCTTTCATTTGATACCATACACGACCACTTTACTTATGACGATGTTAGAAAAAAAAACTGACAATCGTTTGGATTGCATCGGCCACCATCTTGATGACGTAATGATCAAGAGTACCGAAGTATTACCCTTCATCTACGGATTCAGCACAATTTTTTGATACAGAATCAGTTGAAAGCAATTTCAACTACTCGAGCTCATTACTTAGCTTTGTGAGCACCGTACTATATAATTTCAAATGCAAGACGCGGATTGGTCGGACAGAATACCTTTTACACAACATAATTGTAGCTATATAAAAAAACAACTGTCCAGCGAAAATAAGCTTTTATTGTATATCTTTTTTAGCACCGCGTCTGTTGGTTTATACGCCTATTTACGTACATAATTACTTTAACGTGTTAGGGATTACGAAGGTTGAATTTGAGAAGAAATGTACCCGATTTTTTTGGAGGAAGAGTGGAAAAACATTTAGGGGGAAAAAAATCCCTCAGTAATCCTGACATGGATCGAACCCCAATCTCTCGTTCTCGGCAGTTGAATCTTTTACGAGGATACGCCTTAGACCGTCGACCACCGAAGCATGTTATATTAATAATCAATACACTACAATAGAACTGGGATTGTTATAGATAATTGTAATGAGATTATATCGAATGCTTAGTATAAATTCGCTTGTATTGTATAGATATTTAATTAATATTACCATGATTATTATATATTTATTATTTAATATTATATATGAATAAAGGCCTTCTATTTACTGTATTCAGCTCACAGTAATTTTGCCATTTTATACAATATCACAAATGTCACACAAACTAAGGCGCCCGTCTCGTCTGGTCTAGTTTTCCGGTTACACTTAGGTCCGGGTTGTATTACCGGCCGGATTTCCTAAGGGTGTTTTTTTCCCTAAAGTTTGCACACACGGTAGTTTATAATAATTTATCACAGTCTAGAGTCTATACACATATAGTTTACTATAATTTACACAGATATAAACATTAATTTGATTAAGTTTTGCTGCATTATTTTTACATTTATCTAGAAATTCAAAGAGTTTTTTTTCAGTTATTTTGAATCTTAACGTTTTTTATAGTTAAAAAAAATACATCTTTTAACATATATGTACTAAAATGGTTCACCAGCTGCGAACCTTATTAGAAGCTTTGTGATGTATTCAGACACACGCCAAATGATTAGAAACACTTATCACTGTAGTGATAAAAACATTAATTAAATTCACACAACAAGAAACCTTTTACCTTTCGAGGTTACCATCACATAGCTGATGTAAGGTCAGGTCTATATAGTGCGCTTACACCTAATAGTTAATGGAAATGGTTTGTAAATTGATTTTAATATCTATTGAAATATTGTTTGCATAATTAAAGAGTATATTTCAAACACAATAATTGATATTTCTTCAATACAATAGAGATATTCACGTCTGAATCTCTAACCAATCACTTATGAATGATTTGAAAAATATATATAATAACAAAACTGGAATAGTACTGACAAAATATTGTGACAGTGGCAAAATTAAATTGGTCCATCACAAATATGGTTAAACTTTCACTGGTTTTGTTTTGATAAAAATCGCCTATCTTGTTATGATTTTAAAACCATTTCAGAGGGAGGTGTATTTGGAGATAATCCTCACTGACTGTCCCAAATTAAACGACCTTTTTAAAGGCAACTAAATAGTATTACTTTTGGGTAAATTCTCTAATGTTTATACATAATTATGATACGCTTTCCGTATAATAGAGATTTTACAATTTATATTATATAGCTACGGATTAAAACAAAATCCAATTGAAACCCTATCCTTGGTTCTCCCAAAGTTTTCTAAATTCAAATAATTTATAGCATTTTCAAGATTTTTAAATACATTTCATACCGGGCCCACTTTGAACTATCGAAAACTCGAACTACATCAAATGACCGGGTAAAATTAAAATAACTGATTATTTTTCAAGTATTTCATTCATAGCTTTTCTTTATTGAATATACGTTTTAAGGGAACACTCATATTCAGGAAATTGCCTTAAAAGGAATGTAAAGTTTTCAACAATGCTATATTCTGAGTACTCATTGTTACTCGGATCGGTGATGCAGAAAGATGTGTGCCGGGTGCATCTCTACATCGGATTATACGGAAGCATGAATAGTCGAGATTATAATGCACTTTACAATACTAAAATTAATTAAATAGTCCGCAGCATTAAATAGGCGTAAAAACGAAATTTAATTTTTAAAATAATTAAATATTAAATCAAACTGTTCTTATTCCTTTTAGAAAATTAAATAAAATGTCCCGACTATGAGTTTAAAAGTTTTCAGGCTTAAATGATATATAAAATAACCCTCTCAAATACACATCATTAATTAATGGATTGAATCCTATATTCTAGAATTCGAATTTAAAATTTCCTTTCAAATCTGGAATAGAAATTTGAATCTTTAAAAATGAAAAATTTTAGTTAACGTCAAAGTATTAAAAATGGAGTTTCAAAAAAGTTGAGCAAATACTATTTGGTTTGTCATATCTATTACGTCACGAACAACACGCATACAACTTTTTTTGAGTAAATTAATTATTTTAATACTTTTGTCCTACTTTATTATCCTTCCAACTACACAAGTCTATATAATTCATTTTACCAATTGCTTAAAATTGTTGTGGTAGGTAAAGGTCTTCATAAATTTATATTCAAGATAATTTTGAGATTTTTACGAATCTAGAATCTTTCAAATACCATAGGATTCGAGTGATTCGAGGAATCGAGGATTAGAACGTACCATTTCTAAATTAAAACCTATCTAGAAAGGAAGCTTTTCATGGCAACACACTTCCACAAATATATGTTTAAAAACTAATGAAACTATCTCTATGGATAAAATGACCTTCTTTTGATAAAATCAAAATTAAAGTGTCATTACGTAATCCTAATTATCTCTTAGTACACAATCTATTTAAGTTTTTTTTTATTCTATTTTACTATTGTCTTTACAACCACACGAGATATTCTCATGCAATTAAACTAATTACGAATATATGAGGAAGGTAGAATTTAAAGGTAATATACCAGAATTTGCGTGATAGGAGAGTGGAAAAACTATTAATTAAAATACACCTTGCCAAGAGTCAAACTTGACCTATGCGTCTCGTAAATCCAGAACATACGAGTTTGACGCACTATACCATGTGACAACCTATGGCTGGTCTCGTCATAGTAAAATATTCTCACAAAACCCCACACGTTTTATCTTAGGTTCTACCGAGATAACATTTCACACACTTTTTTTTTTTCCAACGAGCCCTAAGTTCGTTCATATTACGTAGACCTTCACCAAACTCCTTTTTTTTAAAAAAAGGAGGAAATAAACAGTATTTATAATAACTCACTAGTCACGGTGAATTACATTATAGCCTGACAATTCTTTAACGTCAAACTTCTCTCCTTGACAACTTCAAAACCAACTTCCGTTTCCTAGAATAGTGTATGAATAAACTTAGGATATGTTCAAATCGTCTCATAAATTTTTGCGTCATTTCCTCGCTAAAGTTACACTTGTCACGACGCACTTATTCAAGAAGGTTGAGACAGATTATTTGCAATATCACATTATCTTTAGTCACAGAGTGATAACCTTAATTGAAAAAGTATTAAATGCTCATAACCGAGGTTTGAAGACGAAATTTCTGCAAAAACACAGAGGGGTTTACAAGGGATAGTGACTTCACCATTTGAGAGGTCGTTCATCTGTTCAGCTCTAACCTGGTGCAAATATCAACTTGAGTAACGAATTAGTATAATTAGTAACACAATAACTGCTATATGACATTAGGAACTTGAAAGTTCTTTGCCGCACTTAAATAAGTACGCCATATATCCCTATCTTGAACTAGTTCTATCCAATACACCTCATTGCACCCAATCTTTTTCAGGTCCACTTCAATGCTTTTTTATATTTAGCACCGCGTCTTACTATCCAATCGGGCTATACGCTTAAGTAATAATTACGGTAATGGACTAAGAATTGGGAAGGTTGAATTTTAGAGGAAGTGAACCCGCATTAGCGTGGAGGGAGAGTGAAAAAACATTTTAGGAAAAATCCCCCCAGTTCACCCGAGCGAAATTAGAACCTCGATCTCCTCGTCCTCGGCAGTTTGGGTCAACACGAAACTAGTGCGTTAGCCAAATACACCACTGAGGTGGTTCATTCTAACACTATCCTCCCAAATGCATCTAGGTCTTCCCAATAATCTCTTATCATTTTGTTTGTCAGTCAATGCCCTGAACACGGGTTAATTTCACACCAATCCAGTCAAATCACACCAGTCAAGGGGTTTCACATTGGATCAATCGTTGACTTGACTAAACTGGGACAAATTGATACATTTATTTCATTCAGTGAACTGGTTTTTTACGAGATGGATGTGGATGTAGTTACGTTTATCATTCTTCGTGGGATTAATCATAGGAAAATAATAAAACAGAAAATTAAAAGTATAATTCCATCTTTTAAAGAAACACACGATCGGTTCTTTCAAACCGTCTGTTGCCTGATTTTACTCATCTACTACCAATAACTCTAACGATCTCACAAGGCCATAATATACACGACCTTACACTATGAATGATTAATTACCCTGTATACATGGGATGAATCCCAGTTTGCTCATTAGTAGAACATTAGCTCTCTAAGCCACAGTTCCCGGACTTGATTCCAATATTCAGGTGTGATTTTTGTGTTATTTGTATATATACAATATTTAAAACAATTCAGGACTGACTCAAACACCTTTCATTTTTTCTTAGCATTAGTCACGTCACTTAGGGCGTTCGTCACAGTTCGAGTTCGTGATGAGTTGTGACAAGGAATAATCTCTACTAACAAGCTAGTGCACTTCTACTGAGTACTTAGATTAGTATATATTAACTGCATTTCTGAGCGTTATGGATTTACGTTTTTCTATAGACTTAACTTATTGTTCTATCCTGAGAAGCCAACTTATAATCCGAGCTTTGTTTCACGGGAGTACGCTTTAAATAAATTTTCATCCACAAATTTTAAATATGAGAATTTTAATTGTTCTTCTTGCGAGAAAGTGTGATGAGAGTATAGTTTGTCAATGTGTTTTAAAAGTTTATTTTTGAAAGCTTGGTGAATTTGATATAAATGCTCTGTATGTTGTATTTTACTAATCAAATTTGAACTAATGAATGCGTTTATGTCAAATTTATTTCACTTGTAGAAGATTATTATAATAATACTTCAATTTTATCTCATCTTCCACCGAACCACCGTTACAATATTATATTTGAACAAATGAAATATATTTTATATTTGTCCGTCAACATGTTTGTAACTATTTGTTACATTACTAGCAAATTATCGTAATTAATTGGATAGCAAACAACGATAAAACTTCAGCGTACTGTCCTAAAAATTAGTTTAAAGTATTACGAAAAATTACCCGATAGCGAATTTTCAGCCATACCGAGAACTGAAGCAAAAAACTTTAAATCATTGAACAGTTGCACTGCTTGCTGTTGGAACTAACACATAAAATCGAGTTTTGAAACGGTCTTTAATCCTTAATTATATACATGTTTAAGTTTAAACTATTCATTGATTAACTTACGAATAGAAGATTTGTAGAAAACTTAATAAAATATAAACTTTTTTTTTTGCTGTCAACACTGATTAATTTTAATATATTATTACTGTTATTTTATTGCTATTGAAAATTTATATCAAAAGTGACCACAGCTGATCACATAACTTGGCATAAGAATACGTAAAAAATAAAATAATCTAGCAACTTTTTCCAGCTGCCAGATATGTCCAATATGAAGAAAATTGGGGTATAGTATACTATAGGAATGTATACAAATGCAGCCGTAGCCACCAACAATCCACGTGGCATAGTGATCAGTATACCTGGCTATGAGCTTAAGGGTCACAGATTTGATTCCCTGCTGGTACCAGATATATAATATATTTAAAATAAAAACATCTATTACAAACCCACTTTCTGTTGCAGAAAACATCAAATTAAATTTCCTTCATCCTCCAATTTTTATATGTGTTCATATCTTAATATATATAATTCTTCTGTACGTGTGTATGTCACTGAACTCCTCCTATACGGCTGGACAGATTTTGATGAATTTTTTATGTGTATTTGAGTGGGTCCATGGATGGTTTTGATTCACAATTTGACCCGGTAGGTGGCGCTGCAATCGGGTTCTAGGATTTATTTTTATTTTTTAGGGAATTTATTTGAGGGGGATTTTTTTTTTAAAGATTTTTTGTATATCAAAACATGTAACCTCACAATTTCACTCCCCACCACCACCACCACCACCCAATATTTATAATAATGAATATAATATGAATATAATATGAATAATTGACCGTTAAAACCTTCTGAATAGTGAATGAACTTCTGAGAATAATTCATAGTTATATTTGTGTACCAATAGGTGGCATTGACTTCAAATTCTGTGGTATTTGACGTACGCATAATTGAACTTCTGAGAATAATTCATAGTTATGTTTGTGTAACATAGGTGGCATTGATTTCGAATTCTGTGGTATTTGACGTACGCATCAATACATGCGCAAGTATCTTGCGTCGTGGTTTGGCGTTGTTTTGACATTTCAATTTCTGTACGATGTGTTTCGATATTCCATGTATCACAATCGCGTGAGTATTGAGTGTATTTTTCATCAAGTGTACTCAAATACATACAAAATATCGTCTTTCGTTCGAATATGAGTCGGACATCGACTATTAGTCACATTCACAAATTGTCATCGGCGCTATGGACAAAGAATGCCAACACTGCTATGCATTCAAATACAAAGGTGAATCAGCCGGTTTCTGCTGCGCGTCTGGAAAAGTTGTACTTCCATCATTGAATTCGCCGCAAGAACCATCGAAAACACTAGTGGCTGGAGCCACATCATTTTTCTTCGGAATTTAAATTCACCTAAGCTATGCAATTGTACGCGATTGTTCATAAAACAAAATATGGCTAATGTTCTTGAAGATACCATTTTGAACGGAAGTTTAAAGGTGAGGTTGTTCTCCTGCCACGGATCCCAATGATCCCTTCAGACTCGCCCATTCCATTCAGACTCTTGCAATTTCCAATTCGCTTGGCATTAGCAATGACTATTAATATGTCACAAGGCCAAACAATGTCCATTTGTGGGTTGGATCTAGAAAATCAGTGCTTCTCACATGGTCAATTATATGTTGCGTTTTCTCACGTTGGAAAACCATCAAGTTTGTTCATTTATACACCTCAGGGATTGACGAAAAACTTGTTCATCAACTCGCATTAAGATAAAAACAAAACAAACTTTATTGATTTTGTCGGACCGTTTTTATAACATCACAACTTTAGGTATAAGAGGGGGTGAGGTTTCTATGCAGCTGACTGTACGTATCATCGAAATAGTATGTACTTCGTACAACAAGTACATACTATTTAGATGATACGTATATAGGTAATTTGTTCTGCTTAAGCCCGTAAAGGTTCTGGCCCAAAACAGTATATGTTTTGCACTATGATAATAGAAACAATTAAAAAGTAATTAGACATGTCATATTTGAAGGTTCGTCAATAAAATAAAATTACCTGTACCCGGCATACAAATTTGTAAGCAAGCTTCGCAATTTTTTACGATACAGCTGATATTTGTGGAGTTGTGGGCGAAATTACAAAAATTGTAGGGATAACTCTTTCATATATTATTATTTTTAATAATCGATACCATGTATGTATAAGTGTCTAGCAGTTCCTATTCTAAGTAAAATTAATTTGGTTTCAGAAACAAACAGACGGAACGGGAAAGCATTGCCATTACTGTGAAACAAAGTATTTGTAATGTACTATTGTCTTAATACAGTTGATTTTGAGAAAAGAAAATATGTTTTATTTTGTATGTTGTCTTGACAAATCCTGAATTTTTAATATTTGTAAACTCACTAATTGGAGTTAATTTTGAATTTGTAATCGTGATGATCACATAGTGTTTGTTTTATTATCGAAATCAATTATGCCACCCAAAAGAAAAGCCAACGTTCGGGCAGGACAGCGTCTGTCGGGTCCACTAGTTTAACAGAAACTCCTAAATTGCAATAGCGCCTTTTATATTTATGTATACGGCAATTATCTAATAATAATTTCAATTCAATTTCAATTTCAATTTCAATTTCAATTTCCTTTATTATAGTGCTGGCCAACAGTCGTAATACCTATAACAGGCCAGCACTGAAAAGTACACAATTATCTTACAAACACATATATTTACACGAGAAAATAAGATAAAAAAATGGCTAAATAATGTTATATAATGATTAATAGTTATAAAAAAGTAATAAATAATGATAATAATAAAAAATAGCAATAATAAAAAACTAAAGAGTGATTAAAAACAATAACAATATGCAAAAAATAAATCAGAATATTGTAAAATTTAGTATTATAGGCAGAACCTCTTAGTGATAATTTATTGATAAGGGATTTCCTTAAATAACTCTCCGAGTTTAGCTTCTCTTTTATGATAGAAGTAGAATTCGACAAATCTAGAATTGGTGCTATGAATACAATGACCTATAGGGCTTACCTTATAAGAGCGGTTGAGAAAAAATAATTTTGGATTAGGAGAAGCCCGAGAAGGGATATGAACGCCTACGTGATCAAGGGCAAATTTGCAATAAATTTTGCTATTGAATATATTAAAAACAAAAAGGGCATCACAATAAAGTCTACGCCAACTGAATAATAATAATAATAATAATAATAATAATAATAAAAATTTAATTGATAAAGTCTACAAGCAAGCTATACCAACAAGGGACCACCATTGGCTGGTGAAGATAGTGGTAACTTCTGTGGATAGAAGTGCCATACAGACATTAATCTCAGTTTTATAGACCAGAGCTACAACATTTTCTTTCATGTTGATCTTCATTTGTCCTCGTGAAGTGGAGTTGACCTCCCAGACCCCCTGCTTCACAGAAAAGTTGGAAGCACCGAGGAACTATCCCCGGCGGACGTTTGAATCTATATCCAGGAAATCTGACCATAGAAGTGGTCACTTACAATAATAAATCTCAAAACAAATTAATGTATTCCGACCAAAGTTGTTCAAAACATTTTAAGAGAAAACGTTTTAGTAATATATGATCATTGCACTAAGGGCTTACATAAAAAATAAAAAATACACAACAAAGCTAATCTATGTTGTACTTGCATAATTTTATTAATTTAAAAAAAATCATGTAATAAAAATATTCAATTGTTTTAAAACTTTAATTCAGATTAATTAAAATTATATAACTTTGAAGTGTTTTTCTTTCGAAATATTTGCTCTATGTCCTTGGTTGTTTTTTCCTACAAATAAACATTCAGATTAAATTAAAGACATACAATTTTATGTATTATTATTACACAAAAGAGGCGTTTTATATTATAAAAAGTTTAACGTTAAAGTTGAATAATAAACTAAATACTGATTAAAGATACATTACTACCTATTATTAGTACATGTAAGGAATAATCTATATTTTCACAAGTACTGTAAATTTTTTTAAACTTCGTTTAAAATCGCATTTCATGCTAATCATTTTTCGTCTCCAATAAAATAATATTTTCATGTAACAACTGATTTTAATTAAATAGTATCAAAAAACTCAACAACCTATTAATCAAGGGGTTTGCCTAGTTAATGCCTATTTTAAATTAAAAAGATATTCGAATTATAATGATGAGATTGTTAAACGATATTTGAATATGTAGCATTGAATAAAATACAGTATATTATTACTATAACTGAATAGTATTTGGTTTTGTACACTGTCTCGTATAATACATATTATATTACAATAGGTTTATCAATACATTATTTATTCATAATAAACAATTAGTTGCAAAACGTAGCTTTCAACACAAATTAAATCAATTAAAACACACAATGTATTATTTATTAATACCTATTCAGTTCCCGATCAAGGAATGTAAATAATTTTATCATTGATTCTAAACGATTTATAACGTATCCGCATGGGGACAGGAACCTTTTTGTTTAATTTGGGAGGTAGGATTAATGGGGAAATAACGTTATGACCGGCTCAGGGGGTTACACCGGTAAGAGAGAATTTTCCTTGCAGACGTTCAGCTATAATGCAATAGCTGTTTCTATGATACGTTATTTTTAGATATGGTTCACGACAAAATAAAGTCTTAAGATTTCAACAAGGTGCTTTTTCTCTAACAGTTTTATAGTTTGAGATTGATTTATAGAAAAAAAAAGAAGTGCATGGCCCTTAATGGGTAGTAAAATGTGGTGCTAAAGTAAATTTTTTAAAAAATAGGAAAAAAAAAGAGTGAAAATGTAACAATAGATCATTTTCAACGAATTTTTAAACATATTTGCGGAGCTATAAGAGACTAAGCTCGATGGAAAATGGATCCTCTAGATTTAGCCTTCATATAACAAATAAAGTAATTTTTTATATGTTCACAATATAAATTTAAAGATATTTGTTAGCTAGCAGAGAGCTTTTCTCATTACCTAAAATAAGAAGTTAAGTAGTCTTCTTTCCGCTTCTTTTTATTTATATGACAAATGGCAGCTGTAGGTGAAGGGATAAAGGGAGTATAAGCTTAAACAGAATAGATGATTAATCCCAGAAAATTACACAGACTATTGTATTTTAATTCACATGGCCTGACAGCGATTTATACTTTATAGATGACCAATGTGACCGCCTTAAGATAGGTTGAATAAAAACACATATTGGTACAGGCACATTACTTGGCACGGAACAGGAATAGACGGAATAGATTCATCTTTTACTAGCTTACGTGATAATAAAATATATATAATCGTGATATTCATTAGATTCCTTGTCTTGCGAAGTTGTACAATTTCATTTTGCACTCATTAACTGGAAACACAAATATTTCAAAACAAAGAGAAACTCGTACATATCAATATACATTTTATCTATACAATTTATTAGTTTGAAATTATGTAGATTCTGAAATTGTCCAATTTGACAATTAGTTATACACGTTGTTTCTGTTTGCTTATAAAACTCACTTAAAGGGGTAGAGTTGAAGTAACAATATTGTTAAAGTTGAAAAGAAAAAAGAAAAAATGTTGAGAAAAACTAAAAGAAAAGTAAAAAAGACTTGGTTCCAGCCTGAGAAAAGCGGTATGTATTTAACCAATAAAATTTAAATTTCGTAACCATTTAAACCTGGCCTTTTATGCTCTTTTTTAATATAGAAAAGTAATTTGATTAATCAAAACGATGGAACCTTTTTAATTAAAGGTTTACTTTTAAATAATCTACTTTTTTTTTACCTTCTCCCACATAGCCACAAAACAATATATTAGGTAGGGATTTGTCGGACCTGTACGTATTAAAAAAGTCTTAATCTATGCAAATAAGATTGAGTATAATCAATCTTGTTCAATGTTACTGGTTGCCAGAGTCATAAATAGATCGTTGCAAAATTTTTCATAAGTCCTGCCTCACCTTGTAAAATAACATATTACGGGTCAATCCACCCTTCCCCCCTCTTATTTAAGGCACTTATGCGTATCAGAATGAACGTTGGTCTGTGACGTTACTCATCCAATCACTATTTGTCACTGATAATAGTAAACGCGGGCTCATTCCCCGGCCCTGTCTTAGGGACGAATCGAACAAGTCTGCTCATGGCGTCTTTGACGTCAAAAGACACGTTGTCAAGGCCCATGAGATGACGGAAAAGCGCTTCCAGAACCTCGCCTCTGGTGTTGTAAACAAACATGTCAAACCCTTGGAAATGGAGGTCTGCATTAAACTTAGTGGCGAAAAAGTTCATGACCTGTTTATACTGTTCCCACAAACCGTAGCTGCGAAGGAGCTTCTGATCGAAAGCTTTGAAAAGGGCTGCCATGTCCAAGTGTCTCCTTTGAGTGCGGGTCTCCCCGATGAAAGTGATGGGGTCTGCGCCTTCCCCGTATGACGGTACCAGGTCGAAGAAATAACCGATGGCGGCGTGAAGGTTAGGTATGGCCTTCACTTGAGGGGATTCGAGGCACGCGCCAAAGACGGCCTTCAGGAAAGGGCCTTTGGTCGTGTAAGGGGAACTGTCAAAGTCGGGTCCGAGGACGTCGTAGGCGAAGTCCGGGTTGTCGAGGAGTTTCTTCAAGGCTGCGAGTTGTTTGGCCTCCTCCTCGTTCTGAGGGTGGAGGATGTCCAGCGTGTTGCCTAAGTTCTTGTACAAGCGAATAGTCTTTGAGCCGGGTTCGTTTTGCTGGGAACAAAGTAGGAACGAGTGACACCAGGATACAAACACGGTATACACCAAACATAGTCTTACGGGAGATTCTCTGCGCTCCTTGAGAGAGCTTAAGTCATCGGCCACTGGAGAGTGTTAGTTGCAGTTCTCAGTGATAACACTTCCAAGTGAAACAACTCACTTTAAAATGGTTTCTTTGTAAAGCGGGCCGAACACAAACGTTCAGGTCCAGCAATCCCCCCCCCCCCCAACTAACCCCTTTACCCACTTTCAATGAACAAATCTTTTCAGACAATTAAACTAGTCAAAGTTATTTGAAGATTGTTTACAACTAGACAATTTTCAAACATTCGCTTCAACAATAAAAACAATTTTTGTATTCTACCTTTTCTTTGTAATCTACATTTTGAGTAGGCTCGTTTGTGGGGTTGGTTGATAGGAAGGGGTGGGACTGCTACCTGAACCTAGCATTGTGAAAGCCGGTTGTTGACACTAGAAGGTAGTCTGTTCTCTAGTAAAACCATCTCTAAAGGGAATGGTTTTTAAAAATGCCTGCTCGATGTTGTCACTTGGGACTACACTTAGCGATCCCCCGTGATGAAAGACTAAAGCTCTCCCATAAAGAGCAGCCATTTTAACTTTTTGGCTGTGGGTCTGGTGTTTGTTTAGCTTATCTGTGCACCAGGAGTAAAATTATAAACTCTCTCTTTCAATATCACGCGCGCGGTGCTGACACTATGTTAGGACAACAATACATATATTTTAGTCAAGTATCTATATCTTTATGTACGGTCCAATTTAATAGAAAGTTCCTTTTATAAACTACAAACATAATTTTAAGCATAAATAATGATATCATTTTATTATATTACTAGTGTTATTTTATGGTAATGATGCTATTTAGCACAGGCATTGTAAGCCTCTAATTATTGGGGGGGATGGGGGTTACAGAATAACTCATTTTGATTTTAAATGAGAAAATAACATTTTATACATACCAAACAAATAACACAAATTGTGTGATAATGTAATTTATTTTATGTAATTTAAAAAAAAAAAAAATTACCATTTATGAGTGGTAACAAACGCGAGTTTTCTATTACCTAAATAAAACGACTAACCGCTTCTCTTATGTTACTAAGAATGTTCCATTTGATCAGGTTATCTAAGGAAGGGGGCTTACCCCCCCCCCTCGTACTACTTGCAGAAGACACCCGTGTAAAAGTGAAAGGGAGATAGAATGACCTAACGTATGAAGATGTGAACTGTCAAATAAGGTTCTACCCCTTAAAAATCGGTTTCTACAAGGTTAAATACTTCATTATCTATTTATTTATATCAGAGGGGTCGGGGTTCAAATATAGGGAGGGCAATTGTTTTTTTTTGCGACAAATATATGAAGGGTACACAAGCATTTCATGATTTGGATATAATTTTCTTAACACCAAATTATATTTAGCACTTAAAAATATATCTACATTTCAAAAACACGAATATCTGGATTAAGAATATTGACTAAAATTACAAGGATTAATAACTAACACGTAATTATTTAAGACATAATTCATAGTTTGCACCCGTCATATTATACTGTGGTAAAGAGATATTCAAATCCAAACGACTAACCTCCTTAGCTCGGTCAGTAGAACGATGATTTCTAGCCGAGTGTTCAAGTAGTTTCGTTGGTTGAGTTTAATTTTATCCTTCACCGCGAAAAAATATTTTTGTATTTAATAAATGGCTATTTCTATGAAAATTGGACTTTATACTGGAATATATTTTAAATTGCTAAGGAAAGCTAATTTAAGAATTAGGCCTAGATATATGCTTATATTAACTATTTATAAACTACATTCAAGGTTTACTTAACAAATTAATTGTATCGCATCAAGCAGTTAAAAGGTACGTATTTTCAAATAATAATGTAAACAAGAGAATACATAGTTACAAAAATATAATATATGATTTGACATATTCACATTTACATTATTAGCAATAAATATCAAGCTTTTCTATAAAAATATATAACCGTCTTCAGGGTATTGTCTAGCAAAAAAATTGGGAAGAGATCATCGGGAAATATAGATGCAGATGGGAGGATAACATTAAAATTGACCTGAAAGAGAAAGGGTGTAATGAGGTGGACTGGATAGAACTAACTCAAGATAGGGAGGGACAGGATATAATGAGGTGGACTGGGTAGAATTAGCTTACGATAGAGATAAGATGTAGTGAGGGGTACTGGGTAGAACTAGCTCAAGATAGAGATAGGATGTAATGAAGTGGACTGGATAGAATTAGATCATGATAGAGATAGGGTGAGGTAGACTAGACAAAACTAGCTCAAGAGAGGGTTAAGATGTAATGAGGTGGACTGGATAGAACTAGTTCAAGATACGGATAGGTGGCGTACTTTTGTTATTGTGGCAACTTTCAAGTTCATAATGCCATAGAGTAAGCAAGTAACAATTAGGAAAGATATGATGATAAGAAGGTCACGTTACTTAAAAATTTAATTCAATATTTTCATTGTATGAAATTTCCTAAGTTAGGGTTGAATAATAAAGTTTTAAAAAATGCATGAATAATGTAGTCTGTGACTTACAATGCTATAAAATGTCCATTGATAGCTGACCATATCGCATTACTACAATACCAAATTATATCACTTCAAATAACACTTTAAATTTGAGATGCAAGCTATATTTTATTTGTGACGTTAACAGAAATATTAACAGAGCCAACTCTTACTTATAGAAATAACTTTCAAATTTTATTTACCAGTCGGTAAAAATAACTATTTTAATCTATTTCTAAATATAGAACAATCAAATATTTGAGTAAATTGTTAAAAATATTACAATACATTATTTTAGTCAGCGTGGAAATGGTTAGAAAAAAAAAAAAAAAAAAAGGTATTTGAACTCGGCGGGGGAAAATATTATATGAAACTATTTTAACTAGTGTGTGAAAATAGCGCAAAAACTATATTTAATCCTGTAAGTAAACTAGTGTAAGCCATAGTTTTAACCACTGTATCTAGATAGTACAACTTTATTTTAAACCAGTGGGAAAAAAAGTATAAACAACTATTTTAACTAGTGTATGACAAAAGTAGGCCTAAAAGAAATTATATTTTAATTGAGTAGTGAAAATAGTGCAATCAATTATTCTAACATGGTGTGTGTGTGTGTAAATAATAAAAACACATATTTTAATTGGGTGGGGAAAGTGTTAGAAGCAACTATTTTAATCACGTGGTTAAAATAGTACAAGCAACCTATGAGGAAAATAGTACGAACCACTATTTGCACGTCATATTATTTGTGAAATTCAGTTAACTAGTCATGCTGGCTGCCCACACATTTATCCTAATTAGATAAGGATAAGGGACATATAATTTATAGGAATGTACCCCAATGTGAGTGAAGATAGCGCGAGACACTTTATTAATAAAGCATATAATTTTATTTATTTATAAAATAAGGTTGTTATAGAGTAAGATAAAACTAATATAATGTTGACCTACTTACTTTAAAACCGTTGAAAACATATTTGGCTAATAGGATATAACACATTTGTACAGCAAAAGCATATTAAAATAAAAATCATTATGTTGTAATGTATATATATATATAATTACTGATGCATTGTTTCTTTATTGGCCAACTTGCAATAATGATTCACTGTCTAATATGCGAGCTATTATCTATTCCATATTTAAATAACATTTTTTTTATTATAATATTTTGTGTTTGTACGTATTGAAAAATATAGCTTAAAGCCATAAATAATTTTTCCATTGCAAACTGGGGGCAAATAAAATGATGAAAAATATTTTTTTTAAAATCAAGTTAGTTTAAATATTCATTTTAAATACTGTGATCTGCTACTTGTAAAATTAATATATACCAATAAAGATAAGTCAGGTATGCCATATTAAAAAAAAAAAAAGAACTTTATTTCTAGCCTTGAACTTCTTAAAAGGAAACATGTTAGGTACCAATAGTTGTCACAAACAGTTTTTAATCTTTGTGCTGACACCAAAAACAAAGTTGACGCTAAAAAATAGCGTCCGATACAAAAGGTGGTGCTATCTTTTTTTTCGAGAGTGAAGCCCACTAGCGATAACAACAGACCTGGCTGTTTAATCTTACTCAACCTTGAGCGTTTTTACTCGAAGTAGAGTATATAATAAAATATGACCTAGCCTGATTGCCTAGTCATAGGAAAATAAAATAATAAAATAAACAAATTAATCTGTGCTCATCCAATATAATTATTTAAAGTAGGAGTTTAAGGAACACTAGTTAAATGCAGTAATTTTCCAGTTTTTTTTTATAGCAAACTAGTTTTTTGGCCATATTAATAAAATAATGCTCCAGTAGAAACATTTAGTTTAATTTTCTTCACATGGTGATATAAAAAGTTGTTATATATATAAGATATTGTCCTGGAATTTAATAACTTTTCTATTTATTTAACTAATTTTTTCTACTCAAATATTATTTTATTTATTTCGTCAAAAAAAATAATTATTTGTTATTGATACTGAAGAAAAACACTAACCTTAAGGTGGAATAAAAGGGGACGTGATAAAAGGTAGATGTTTTTTTTACAGTTTTAATAGAAAACAATTTTTATTTTTGGCAAAATAAATATAATAATTTTCATGTTGATACATTTAAATTAATAATAGAAAACTCATATGTCCTTAAATATTATGTGTCACAAACATTATATGAGAATCATTCTAAATGCTTCTCATCAAATTATAAGATACCTTTGACAGATATTCAAGAAACGTAATGAGGAACTGAAGTAATATTTTATATTTTGGTACGAAAAAAAGTTTGCTATAAAAACTTTGAAAGCATTGACGTTAACTCGCGCACCCTTCTATCCCTCTTTAATATAACTCCACACCATTCGTACCCAGTTTTTGTAGATACTCCATTAAATAACACCCATGTCTTTGCAAACCTAGTACCTGATTTGTTTGTATTAAAATGTATTATATATATTTACATTAGGTTATTAAAAATATGCATAAATTAATTTTTGGACTTTAAAATGAATATATTCTCATTTCCCCGATCATTCCCGTACTTTTAGTTTTCGATGGTTCGAGATGGGCCTAGATCCATTAAATTCAAACTTTTGAGACTGTACAGAGCTAAAATAAACTAAACCCAAATTAATATTTTTCAAGCACATTTACATTATTTTATCATTTTGTATTAAATTAATTTAACTAATTATTTACTGGATTATTTTTTAGTTTCGATTTAATTTTTTATAGTTTTCAAGAGAAACGATATAAATATTCTTAATTGAATTAATAATTTGGGATTTTTAATGAAACTAAATTATTTTATATATTTTTTCAAATTTCTGTCAACAGAAATAACACAAATATTCTTAATTGAATTAATTACAGTCTTTTAATGAAACTAGATTATTTTTGACATTACTTACAGAATTACAAAGTGATAAAAAGAAAAGAAAACAAATCACTTCAAAATTTCGTTCCATTTTGATGATGTTATTTTGTTTGAACATTAAGTTCACACTGAAGATATATATGGCACCAGTCATCTATCTTTAATTGGAGCTAATTAAATTGTATTAACTTTTTGTATTGAAGATCAACTTACATAATAATTACAGACTTGAATCCAATTTATCTAGGTTTTTTCAGGTTAGGTTACTAATAAAATTATACGTGTAACATAAATCAAACATTTTTTATTAAAAATCTAATTTGTGTTTTGAGATAAAAACAATCAAACTAGATAATTAAATGCTATGCTATATCTTCGTAGTGAGGTAATATTATTTGGAAATAGTTCAATCTTAAATATAATACATTTCACATTTTATATAATATAATATTATTGTCTGGCTTTTGAAAGATTATTACTTTATTTTTATTATTTTAACGGCTTCTCCTAATTAAATAGTCAAATAAATAAATAAATGAAATTAATATTATTAATAAATTTGATTATGAACTTGAAATATGAAATCTTAAAACCCACATCAGTGGTCACGTGAACTAACTTTGATGCGTGGAAGTGCACCCGCGTTAGCATAAATGGGGGATGTATAAACCAGCGTTATGATTAACTTGTGAGAAAACCACCTGTTGGAGCATCCAGCCTAGATTAGAGCCCTATACTCCCCCATCACTAAAAATACGGTATAATGCGATCTTTACTCTTTATACCGGAATCCACCTTTACCATATCTACGACAGGATTGGTGGTAGCCGACAGCTAGAGAAAGTTTCAAGATAAACTTTCATGTATCCTTTCGCCGAACCACATGATCAACAAGACCATATACTGAGTTATTTTTACTTTTGGCAAATCAAAACTTTCACAATAAACAATTTGTTTTTATTGGTTTTCTTTTAACCGTTTTAAATGAATAAAATTAACTTAAAAAAAATCATTTGAATGTATTATTTTTTGTAAAAGTAGCGTCTGGGGTTCACTTAAAAATATCTTTTCAAACGAGAGCTTCTGAAATACTGCGCTCTCTTCATAAATTAAAGTGGCAGACCAACTGAAAAAAGGGATATCGATGACGTCATTCAAACAGTCGCCGGTTGTGTCTATGCGCTGTTTACAAAATAAAATCGGGTGACCTGGCAGTCTAGGGGTAAAGTGTCAGACTTCTGTGCTGGGTCCGGGGTTCAATCCTCGGTCCTGGCACAGATTTATCTGATTGCCAAACCCTTCCTTCACCTCTAACAAGACATGTAATAATCACAACTTGTGAATGTGGGGAATGCCAGGCCTCCACCGTGGTCCGGATCCCACGTCCAACTGTAGGTCCTCCATTACATCTCACAATCACCCTACATTACATATTAGCGCAAGTGCGTATAACCCGAATGGGTAGTAAGACACGGTGCTAATAATAATAATAATAATAATAATAATAATAATAATAATAATAATAAAAAATAATAAATAATAATACCAAATAAAATCATTCTGAAACTAATATTTTATGTGGCTCATTCTCTAAGTTGGTTACATTAAATAGTTATTTATGTTGATAAAAATATACAAGTGGGAATATAGTACTTTTTAATTTTATTATTTCATGTGATATAAAATTTCTTGTTGCCACAACAGTAAAAAAAAAATAGTTTTATTAATATATATCTTTCTTTCAATGAGCTACAAAAACACCAATTATACAATCATCTTTAGAGAAGTTTTATTAGAATAGTTTGCTAAGACATTTGCTTCATAATATAGTACATATTATTTCCAAGCAAATAAGGATCATTCCCTAATAGTTTGACATTAGTGACTTTCAGCCAATGTTTGTGATAATACCCTACTGCTAGCTGTCACTTATTCTCCTACCGTCACACAGGATTCACGAGGCCTCCCCTTTCCTCCTGAGATAAACATTACCCCTGTGACGCCTTGACCCGCAACAAAGCCAGGAATTCAGGTCACCTATCTTTGTCCGTGTCTGGCGCTAGTATTTCATCCAACGTACTAACGCGACTTTAACTACTTGCCCTAAGGCGTACATTTCACAATATATTAGACTGCCGGAAATGAGAAAACCAGTGTTAGAATCCCAGCTGAGTGAACTGAGGCTGATTTTTCACTAAATTGTTTCCATTTCCACTCTACGCTAATTGTGGTATATTTTTTTCTAAATCTGATCTTTTTTAATCACCCCATATTCCTATCCGTTAGGGTTGTATAGGCTTATTTACTAATTACGTTAATGGTTTTAGAGATTAGGACTGCTATATTTACAGGAAGAAAGCCCGTATTTGCGTGGAGGGAGAGTAGAAAAGAATTTAGGGAAAAAACCACCTTCAGTACACCCAACTGAGATTCAAACCTAGATCTCCCCGTCATCAGCAGTCTAGTCTACTGTGATATATTAGCGCGTTCAACTATGGGGCAACCAAAGCGTGAACATATTTAATTAAAAGCTTCCTAAAATATTAAGAGAGAAAAGGAATGGAACAAGGGTTACTAGTCATGAACTATACATATAGATAAAGAAGGAGAGGAGGGTTTCTACTTATTTTTGACTTAATTTGTATATATTTTTGATTTTCACTAGTATTTTGGCACATTATTACTATTATTATTATTAATGTTTCTATACCTTAGCTCAGTTGGTAGCGTATCTGTCTACCGAGCTAAGGGTCCCAGGTTCGATTCCCCGCATGGCCGAAAAATTATCATTAACGAAAATCTGGGATTACCCTTTAAAATCGATAAATTAACGGCCGGGGACTGGATGTTGTGCCTGTTCTAATCTTAAGTTATATTATAAGGCATATGAAGTTAAGAAAGGCCTATTAAACCGGTAGTGGAAAATATATGGTTCAAATAAAAAAACCGGCCCAGGCCACAGGCTGGAAACAGTAATGGATGTAAAGTAATTACTATTATAATTAATAAGAGAAATTTATTTTACGTCAGACAGGAGGTTTATTTTATTTTTATCATACAGAATAAAGCTGCTAGGCAAATTCTAAGTTCCGCCTAGGGCGTATGAAACCCTTGCACGAACTGATTAGCAATGTGCCAAAACGTGCAAAAAGACAACAAAAAACAACATGTTGAACGACTTTTGTGTTGGGAGTAATGACCTCACTTCAAACAATCAAATAGGTGTAGCCCATCAACGGTAAGTTAATTTTTTTAGGGCAATCTTAAAAACAAACATGGCGGAAAAAAAGTAAATTAACCAATATCGTGAGTTAACAACATGTTATGGCATATAACAAATATTGTGGTAAAAAAGGTAAATTAACCAATATCATGAACTAATGACAGCTTATGACATAGCAAATATTGTGGGGGGAAAAGTAAATTATCGTAAACTGACGAGATCTTATATCATCAAAAATATTGTGGGGAAAATATACGTAAGGCAGCGCTAGTCAAGGTCCATATTTTTGTAGTTTTTATGCAATTTTTTTTTTGCCAAAATATATCAAATATTACTTCAGTAGATAAGTTTGGTTTCATTTTCTGCACATAATGATATAAACAGTTCTTGAATATCTGTCGTCATAGACTCATAGTGTAATCTAACTAGACACATTTAAAATTAGGTGAAAACATCTTGGGCAAATTACGCAAAGCCCATTTATGATATTCAAAAAGGGTTCATATTAACTTTAGGTAGAAAGCTAAACTAAACTTATCTAATGAAGCAGTATTTTATTTATTTTGTCTCAAAATGATGTTTTGCCATACAAATTGAAAACTAAAGAACTTACTTTTAATTATATGTTCCCCCCAATCCCGCCTGAAATTTCATATAAAGATAATTGTAAAAAGTGTCACCAATTCAATCAACTAGTTTAATCTAATGTGTTATTCTAAAAGTTTCAAACTGAATGCAAGTGCGTAGAAACGTTATCTAGTTGCGTTTGAAGATTCAGAATGATTGTAGTACCCCAAGGTGAAGGAATATATATTTTTTAGGCAAGTTCTGGTCACAGTAATCTTTTGTTGCTTTGTTTAATAATCTTCAATTATAGTTATTTATATGAAATTTGTGTTTATTTCAATTAATTCGTGGTAGCTTATTACTGTGCATAACCAAGGCTGATTTAATCACTAGACAACTATAAATTAAATGAGAGAATTTGATGTCTATACTTATTGTATTGCCCCATGGCTTCTTTGGTGCTAACTGACAGCTCACAACTGACTTCTGACAGTCAACATTTAGGTATATACCTAAATTTTGACCGTCAGAAGTGATAGCTGCTAAACACATGTTTTTGCAAATTATATGGTTTGGTGTAGGAATACATAATTTGGTCTGGTAACTTTTCAATGCTTTTAGCTGTCAGTCAGCACCAAAGAAGCCATGGGGCTACTGTACAATACAATATGTAATATGTTTGGTGTTAATGAAAATGCCTGTTTACTAATAATTACTCAGCAATTTGACACTATACCATATAATTATATATTTATGATTAATATGTGTATCAGATATTTTTTAAAGATATTTTGAGCAATAGAAAGCACACTTTTGCAAGAAATGCAGACTTTCTATTAGAAGTCAGCAGGGAGGAGACCATTGGGAATACCTAGACGCACTTAGAAGGATCACATTAGAAAGGACCTGAAAGATATAGGTTGTAATGAGGTGGACTGGGTAGAACTAGCTCAAGATAGGAATAGGTGGCGTACTTTTCTAAGTGCGGCAATGATCTCTCAAGCTCCTAATGTCATAGAGTAAGAAACATCGGTGCAATTTGGACCTAAGAGGTATGAGCAAACAGCGTATTGGAGATTGTTACATAAACAAGAACTTAATGACTTGTATACATCCACAAATATATGAAAGATAGTCAAGGACCGTAGCCTGAGGTGGAGGTATGAGAGGGGGTCATATAGGGCGTATGGGTGATGACGAGGGTATACACAACATTTTAGTTGGGAGTCCTGAAGATACGATACCCCTTGGTAGGCCTGGACGTCACTAAGAGTATAATGTGAAAATATATTTGAAGTTTTTTTTTTGTCAAGCTAGGGATTGGATGGAGATGTCTCAGGGTATGATTGAACGGTGATCATACGTTCTGGCGGCCATTGACGTTTTGGCCAGAGAGATATACTCCATTCACGGTTGGAATTACTCTCTGAAAGGTCTTTTTTTCCTACCAATATTCTATTATATAATAGATTTCTGGTAAGGAAAAGGGCCTTACAAAAAAACAATTCCTACCATGAACAGACTTTAGTTAGCTAGTAACATCGGTGTTATTAGTTACTTTACCTTAGCTGATAAGGACGAGGAAGCAAACAAATCAAGAGGAAGTGCATTAGCACTAGTTTGTGGTAAACTCATCTACAGTGCACCCATCCAATATTCGAACATTTGAAACCCTCTTGCACGGTACAAGAGTAAAGCACGTCGACGCTGAACCAACTCTGCCAGTTTATTCCACTTATATGCTGTTCGTTCGGTTAGATCACATACATACATGCTTTGTAAGCTAAATCCTTAAGTCCATATACGTTTTAATTTTGTGCACACTCTCCGTGTATTTAATTACGTGATATCATATCAACTAATTGAAAACTATAGTACTTTATTTAATCAATCTCATCGAAATGAAAATACCATCTAGTTCGATAAACACAATCAACATTTAAATCATTTTATTTGTTATTAGAATATAGATGGACTCAATATAATGAAGTTTAATTTTTATTAAAGGGAAATAAATTAAAATACATGGGTTAAGAAAAGGGTGACCCACATATTAATGTTTATTTTTTATTTCTCCGTATTTGTTCGTATTGAAAGCTAATATTTATCCCACTCCCAGGAATTACTACGAACTATGGACTTACGTATCGGGACTGATAAATGTACAGTGCTGTTACTGTGAAGTCTATTATTAAGAACTATGGCAATTATGGATACGGACATATGTAGACGAGGTTTAACTCGACTCTTACAATATGTGTTTTTAAGCCAAAAATGTTGATTATTATGTTGAAACACCATTTTGAATTTTCTTAACACTTTTTTTCTACCAATGCTTATTACCAACACTAGTGACCACATGGTGTAGGGCCCGCACTTTCAACATAGTGGTTTTACGGTGATTCAAGGTTCGAATCTTGACTTGAACGACTGAGTGGGATACTTAACACATAGATTAAGCCGTTAATAGTTTTAATGTTGAAAGCTATAATCAATAAAATATATAGGCCTAAATAAGGCTTAATATACATTATTTTGGTTATCTTCCTACGACTAAATTTAATATGTAATTTGGCACAAGAAGGTTAGGTTCTAAAATTTTAAAACAACCCAAGGCGTAAATATAATATTACCCTGATTAAATTGTCATGTTGTGTTTACAGTGTAAGATTTTCAATTGCGATTACAAGTGGGAACCAAAAGGACGGTAATTAACTTAGTTAATTGAGTTTCCCACGCGTGTCCCTGCTATCGTGGACATCGCACGGCTGGTAGTATAAGGTCAGGTGCAGAATGTCTCTTCCCCTTGGTGCAGAGAATGTCACAGCCAGGGTCAATCGCGCCACAGATAACATCGTGGTCTGCACTTGACAAGAAACACACTTGGGTGTTACGTAAGCTCGACACTTGTTGAGTTTATTTATGAGCCACTAGACCAAGCATTTACTGTGGAGGAGCTTTATGCCTCGTAATCACTGGCGCCTCAAGTTCAATGCTAGTCAACTGATTGGGGCCCTTGACTATGTCGAGTGAAAGTCTAAAACCTATTTTGTGGGATGGTGAGCGGGAGAGTGAAAGGCTTGGCGTGGATTCACAACCGACCAATGTATCCTTCCGCGCCAACAAGAACAGATGGATCATGGAGACCTTAGATGGCGCAAGCTACCGGAAAAAAACGGAAAAAAAAAATCATACGTTTGGAAATATCATTTTTCTGGAGAGAAAGTGAAATATTTATGTTAATATTTTCAACACCCCTTCTAAGATAATGTATCGATGTTTATTAATTGTTAAATTTTCTTATTTTTTGCTATGAAGCCGGCAGTTTTCTATTGAAAAATGTCAATTTTATCGATATTTGATCACTGTTAAAACTATAGAGGAGGTGTGTATATAAAAAGTATAAGTTAATCAAGATGATTCGGTGACCTGGCGGTCTAGGGGTAAGGTGTCAAACTTCTGTGCTGGCGGCCGGGGTTCAATCCTTGGTACCGGCACAGATTTATCAGATTGCCAAACCCTTCCTTCACCTCTAACAAGACATCTTGTGAATGTGGGGAATGCCAGGCCTCCACCGTGGTTCGGATTCCACGTTAAACTGTAGGTCCTTCATTTCATCTCACAATCACCCTACCATTACACATTAACGTAAGTACGTATAACCCGAACGGTTATTAAGATGCGGTGCTAATAATAATGACATTAATAATAATAATAATAATAATAATAATAATAAAATGATTCTATTCCTGATCAAACCGTTTCCGAAAAGAAAATTACAAAATAATAAAAAATATCGATGGTAACCGTTTGCTCCCCGCTCTGCATTTCCACGCCAAATGAAAAGGGCCAATCGCCTTAAAGTTGACCATAAACGTTCGAACCGGAACCAACAAACCTGAACCAAGTCCAACATGACTTAATGACTGACCACAGACGTTCAAGTAGACATAGGATTGATAAATCAAATCAACGTCATTATCAGTTTAGTGACGAGGAGTACCAGTGATTCCGATTGTGTGTAATATCGCAATAGATACACTGGTTATGTCCCCACTTGTAAAACAAAGAACCTGAAGTAAAACTTCGAGGTTATATATATCGATGACTCTGCGCAGGCGCCACTTGACTATGTTCGCTTCTACCAACCGATCCGATCCTACCCAAACTCGTTCGAATCCGGCGCGATGGCGAGTCTAACGAGCCAAACCGATCCAATCTGTTCCGCTGACGAACCAAACACTTGCTTCGGTTCTAATCACACACGATCAATTTTTTTTTTAGTTGGATTTTTTTATAAGATCGGATTGGAGCGTGTATGATCAGTGGTACTGTATTAACGATCAACTCTCAAGTAGACTATTAGCAAAACATGTAGCTATCATGGGTACTTGTGCGTAGTTTGCAGCAGCACATTCCATAACTATCGACGATTTCTTCTGTAGGTGAAGATACATGTGTGGCAGAAACACTATCTCCAACCTTTACTTTAAAAATACTAGTCCTTATGAACAGTAATATATTATTTCCTTTCAAACAAAATTTAAAACGAAATATTAGTTTGAAAAACGAGTTTGAAAGAAGTGGTTTTAATTAAATGCATCTAAGAGATACATTCATAAAATTCAGAATATACAAAATAATAGTTTTACCGGTTGTGAAACGTGGTACCGTACCTTACACGAAGACAAAAATAATTAGATAGTTCGAAATCAAGGTGATTAGGAAGATGTTGGGTTAAAAAAAGGATTAGGTTACTGGGGAGTGGAGGAGATTACATAATGATGCGTTACATATCCTGCACTACTCGCAATACAATATTAGGATACTCAAATCTCGAAGACTACGGTGGGTAGGACATTCAGCGCGAATGGAAGAATCTAGAAACGTGTTGAGGGTATTGACTGGTAAGTCAAATGGGAAGAGAGCATTGGAAAGACATAGACGATGGAAGGATGATAAAATCAAAATGAACCTGAAAGAGATAGTGTGTAGTGAGGTAGACTGAATAGAACTGGCTCAAGATAGGAATAGGGTGTAGTAAGGTGGACTGGGTATAAATAGCCCAAGATAGGGATAGGGTGTAATGAGGTGGACTGGGTATAACGAGCTCAAGATTGGGATGGGATGTAATGAAATGTACTGGATAGAGATCGCTACTATTAATAGAGTTAACAAGAGAGAGAGACACACACACACACACACACACACACACACACACACACACACTTGCTCGCACGTGCTCACATACATTATGTATAAATTAAACACACACACGTACATATATTTTGTGTAATTTTAATGTTGTGTGTATGTCTAAATAATATTTTTTCTAAAATGGTTGGTGCCATTTTACAATTAGTGAAATAAAACTAAAATAAATAAAATATTCCTCCAATAGAAAGATATAGTTTATTTTCTTCACTTGGTGAAATCAACAGTTGTTGAATATGTCATGAGCATAGCTGCATTAATTGACAAAATTTTAAATAAAGAGAAAAGGCTGTTATTAAATTCTATGACACCTTTAACAGATATTCAGAATTGTTGGTATCACTGAAGAAAACTAAACTATGTTCATACCAGATAATCATTGGATTTCTTTTGACCAATAAAGTTTTGATGAAAAAAAATTGCTAAAAATTCTTCCCTTAACTCTCTTTCTCTACACTGACACCCTAAAATAACCCATTGGAATTAAGACCAGTGAATCATTTTACCATATTTTAAAATAAATATAGTACAATTGAACTTATTTTTTTTAAATATGAGAAAAATGACTAAATTTATCCAGATTTATTGTCAAATGACGAATGCAGAAAATCAATCTCTGATACCTTTTCTGGTTGGAGTTTCGGTTAGTTGGATGTGAGATGGACTTTAAGGATGCTTTATAGAAATAACCGAGACGCGTTGAAGCGATTTACAAAACTCGTGTTATTTAAAAAGTTGTTTGATATAATTTATATAGTTCTCAACAAAATGTAGGTGAAAACTATCAGCAAGCTTATGGCTACTTAAAAAAATTTAAATTTTGAGTTTAAAACTTAAAAAAAATTCAACAAAGCCTTACACTAAAATTTGTACTTCTAAGATTAGATCAAAAGGTTATAAATCTAGATTTAGCCTTCCTCTATACAATAAAGTGATCTTTAAATAGGGTCACGTCAAAATTACTTAAGATAATGTGAGATTGTTTTCTAGTGTTTTATATGAGCTACCACACATTTTTGAAAAATTTAAACTAAAATTTAATTATTTTCACTGGTCAGAACTTCCACCTACAATTTGTCGAAAACAATATTAAAATATATGAAATCATTTCATAAATAATCTGGGTTTTCTAAACGTCTGCATCGCTTCTAAATACTCTACCATGTAGCAACTTTGATCTTTCTTAATTTCTAGAACGTTTGACTAAAAGTTAACATGTATTATACGTGTTTTATTAAAAAGGTTTTCATGCAAACACATATGGTAAATAATTGAATACATCTCAGATTTGTTAGCACGTGGAATAAACGTTAGGCTCTTAAAGTAAGATTTTTATTTGGTGGGGAGTGTAAATGATATTGATTCAGATCAATCTAAAATAATAAAAAGTAATGGATGAAGGTAATTTTTCTTTAAAGTAACATATGTAAAGTATCCTTTTATGATTCATCCATGAAGAAACACGTGCTTTTCAGAAATAATAGGAAAAGTATTACACCATTAAAATATATTTTTTATACCATTTTTCCTGTTAAAGGAACAACTACGCAGTATTTGGCAAAGACGCCAATTCCCTATACCAATAAGAAGCTAGCTTTCACAACACATGTCGCCAGGATTCTTTCTATTAGTTAGTTTTTACACTGTTGACGAAGGGAGCAAGAGGCAAGGGGTATGTCATATATAAGCGTTTGTGCGTATGTTTAAGGCAGCCCCAAGCAGCTAAGCAGCCCCCACACACACCGCCACACACACACAGCCCCCCCACCCGCCCACCCCCACCCCCCCCCCCACACACACATACACACAAGTCGCTCTAGCACCCACGCTCACACAAGCAACGTAGTCAGGGACTCACTAGAACTGGCTATCGCAGTCACATTCTAACACAGTATACAATAATTTTCGTTAATATTATAAGTGTGCATTGATATAAAGCATTTAATTGGAGTATGTATAAGTAATTAACAGATGTAATTTTAATAAACCGTGTGTGAATAAACAGCCATCAATAGTTCTCTTTCTTACATTTATTAATTATACCGATTTAATTAGTGCTAGACCACGGAGCAATTAACAGCTGGTTAAACGGTATCTATTCCGTACAGTGATGATAGGCGCTCGACCACGGAGCTATAGACAACCTAAACATCATCACAGCAATATTATATTAGGGAATTAATCCGTAGTGTTTACAGGAGGTTGGGCTTTGAATACCAGCTGGGCGTACTCAGGGTAGTTTTTATTAAATTGTTTCCCACTCTCTCTCTAAATGTGGGCCCATTTACAATCAACTATACCTTTATTATCTCTAGCTCATTGGTGAAATGAAATACGTACGTTTAGCCCAAATGGGTTGTAGAACACGGCGAAGTAAAAAAAAAAAAGTTGAATATTTATTTATTTGAGAAATTTAACATGCACTTTATGAACCGACTGAATATATCAGAACACGAGAATTTCTTTGAGTGAGAATGAAAAATCTTACAAATTTAACCGGGAAAAGTATTTCCACATATCTTCCAGGGTTTATTTACAACTGACAGAGCCCGACACCTTTACTTCCACTTTGAAGGAAAACGTGATACAGATTGTTATCGCTCAAGAAAAACCCGTCAACCCTAGTTGGGTTTGAACCCGAAGCGAGAACTTTACCCTAAAACCACGGAGGTCGATCACTTCCTGGTTATCTGAGGAATTACGTCAGCAAGCACGCTCATACACACTACAACGGCCGATTGAAGTCAACGAGTCGTGGTGGTTTAAACCACTTGTTAATTCACTGAAAGTAATTAGTTACAGCCACATGTTAGCTATCAAACTACGTTTACATTTAGGGGACGAACATAAAATATTAATAACAACTAATTAACATTTCAAGAGCTCCATACCACATTTATGCATCAACGTCAAAGATACTTTGTGTTTATTTCTTATCTGGGCCATACTGCACCAAACAATCTCGCGGGTTTAAACTAATGCAGAGTTTAGAGTTAATTATTTTCTGTTCACTGCTGGTGGATAGCTATATTATATTACTATAGTATTAGTATTAATTTATAGGTATCGATACTATCTACCAATAGCAACAGCTGCAGATGAATACGGAAAAGTATGAGTAGATCTAGTAGCTTCTCTCGTAGTTTTCAGATAAGACCCTTCATATGAAATCTAGACTGCTGAAAGAGAATGACTAGCTCTATAACATTTAGGAGCATAAACTAATAGTACACAACGACACTCGGTAAATTGGTATTATTTGGTTGCAAAAACACTTAACTCACTCTTTAAAGATAATTAATGTCACAAACGCACTTTAAATATATATAGCTATCACATTTAATCTTTCAATTCCATTTGAGCTAACAACAACTTAGTTCAGAGGGCAGACACGCTACCGATTGATAAGGGTCATGGTTCGATTTCCAGCATGACAGATGTTTAAAAATAAAATAGTGCTATTAGGGATCTCCCTTTACAGCGATGAATTAAGGGTCAGGGGGATGGGTGTTGTGTCTGTTCTAGATTTAAGTCAGCCGTGTACTGATATAATAGTTGGTTTAGAAAGTGCCAGTTAAATACCTTGAATAAAACAATGTTAACGGGTTAATCTAAACGGTAGGAACAAGAAAGATTATTTAGAGGAAATACACCCATATTAGCGTGGAGAGAGAATAGGAAAGAACCCCCCGTACACCCGAATTTGATTGGCCATTCAGTCTACTGCAAGATTGACGCCTTAAACCACGTGACCTCTGGTACATTAACGATGGTCACATAATTTAAGACTATATTAGCCATTGATTAAACATTTTAATTTGCTCTTAAAAGTCACATATATTATAAACTGCCTCCTTTTTAACATAATTAATAACTAGCTAGTTATCCGTTATTCACATGTGAATTTTTATAATACGTATCTATATCTAGAAATCTTTAAATTGGATCCAATGGAAATAAAATGGCGGATGTAAATGTTTAATTAGCCTACTAACCGGACGTCCGATTTATGTTCATGCGAAATTTCAGAACAATTGATGTAGAGATTTTTTCGCGTGAAAGAGTAACATTTACACAACAATTTTTATTATAAATATTAGTAGGATAGTACACATCATTGAATTAATATTATTTTATTTACATTTTCAAGTTAACAGTATAATGATATTTGATTATATTTTAGTAAAACAAAGCAATGACATCTATTTTTGATTAATTATCATCAAACGCATGGACTAACGCGTATAACTCATTTGGTTTAGTTTTTACGACGAAGGTGAATCCGAGATTCAAATTCTGGCCGAGTGTAATGGGGTAGTTTTCCTTAAGTGATTTCCTACTTTACCTTCACGCAGTTGATGTGCATTTTCTTTAAATAAGCCTTCCCTTATTTATTATATTACTAAAGTATTTGTGAGAATAAATCCCACGTGTATTAAGATGCATTGCACGTTAAGAAATATTATGTTGTTAAACTATTACGGTTAGATTATTATGAAGATACACGTTATTCTTGGAACTATAAACCTTTTTACTTACTTTTTTAATCATTATACCGCCAAAAGATACCTGATCCCAATATTAAAATAAAACAAATATATGAATAAAAGCAAAATAGTTAATCTTATGTAAAACTTCAACTTTTGTATCCAAATCTTAAACTTGACAATATTCGTGTTCGATTAGAAAATTTCAAGTCTTAGTATTAGAAAGATTCTAATCAGATTCAAGATTTCAAATCCAAATAGATTTTATATTCAGAATTGTTAGAATTTAACTTGTAATATATATATATATATATATTATATATATATATATATATATATATATATATATAAAATATATAAGAAAAATGAACATACATTTAATTTGACCATAGCAAATTGAGAATTTCTTAAATTCAAAAATCTATTCACTATTTAAATATGGTTTAGTAACTGTGAACTTATCTGTGGTCATTTGCGTGCGTGCAATTGTACCCTACTAGAAAAAGATAACAGGAAAGGTTTGAGTGACAAGAGAGTTTAGTATCTAACCAACTTTACTTAGAATCTGCGTCGATGGTTATTCCAAGGTTATTGGTTAATTTAGTCTTTAATTTTTGCCAGAGAACCTCATAGTCTCATTCATCGAACAAAGGCTGGTTGTGGACACGGACGTGGATGACATTATTTTCACATCCATTACTGTCTCCAGACTATGGCCCGGGCCAGTTTTTTTAAATTCAAAACATGTATTTTACACTACCGGCCTACTAGGTCTGTCGTAGCTTCTATATGCCTTATAATCTAAATTAAAGAGTAGGACAGAAACAATATCCAGTCCCCTACCATTAATAAATCAGCGTGGAAGAGAAAATCTACATTTCACCAATGATATATTTTTCATCCATGCCGGGAATTGAGCTTGGTATCCTTGGTTCAGTAGAGAGACACGCTACTGACTGAGCTAGGATGGGACGACATTACTGAAGAGTTTAAAAAAAATCGTACCTTCAGGTAGCGGATAGAATTTTAGGTAGGTAATTCAAAGAATAATATAAGATGAAATATTGATTCTTTCCAGTGTTTAATTTATTATAATTGATTAAAAAAATCAAACAGATTTAAGTGAAGGGTGTGTGCGTTGATCCCGGCACTCTCTTTGTCTTCTAACTGGCACCCCACCAGAAACACCATGCACATGCCTATCTGTCTGTTGTCTAGGGTAAGAGTTCCCGATCTTGATTCCCGACGCTTCTAAATTATTCCGTCAAGCAGTGGATCTAAAGCGGGGTCAACCCAGTCTCGAAAAGTGAGATTAATGGCCGTAGGGTTCGTTGTGATGACCATATGACACCCTCTATCCGAAGATTTTGGCACTATCTACGTGGCCACTCGGTTGGTTAGTTCGATTATGGGCTGACACCATGACGTTTTTTAATAACCATATTCTTTTTATTGAACTTGATTATAAAGTAATTTAATCTAGTCTAGTATTTGATTTTAATTTTATAACATATAATTAAAAAATTTCAATCAGGATTAGATTCAAAAACATTTGGGTTTTAAGATATTCGATTCAGATTTGACTCAAAGTTACTTAGAAAAAATTCTAATTCAATTCGAAATTGAAAATCTTAGGATTTATGAATGAGAGAGGAGCTATCCAATTGTTTTCATTCGAATGTGACCTCATACAACAGTTCAATTAAATGTCAACCCAATTCGGTGGCAGCGTGATCTAACGCGCTACTCTTACTTTAAACTAGTCTGCCAAACACAGAGATATTGGTTTTCAATCCCGGTTGGGTGCACTAAACATACCCCCCCCCCCCTTCCTCCACGCTAATGAGAGTGCATTTACTCTCAACTAAGTCTTCCTAATCCCTAACCAATTAGTGTAACTAATACATGGGCATATAATCCGAACGGGTAGTAAGACGTGGTGCTAATAATAATAACAGAGAGAATACTTCATACTCCTAGTGTGAAGACTTAGTGTTTAGAGACCAGTGAGAACTGCTTCTTCTTGGAGAGTGTGGAGGTCATACATACTTACTTCTTGAACAAAGCCGTCTCACAGGTTGAGGTAATCAGCTGATCTTGGGATTACAACTGCACATGTCACAACCATGCAGATAATAAAAATTCAAGACATAGATAGAGTCTGTTCACCATAGCTTTTTGCCTGAATGACAGTTGAAAAATCATATATTTAGGTTTTGAGCAGCCAACACTTGTAAAAGATCACTGTTTTGTTTGAAAATGATAAGTTTTTTTTTAATGACATGTTATATTTCACATTTAAAATAACCTAAACTTAAGTCTTCTTACACTATTTTATTACTTTTTTTCTTTCTACCCAATCCAAAACAACATTTTAAACATAATTAAAAGTAATTATTTGTTTTGGAATGTTATCTATAATGTGTAAATTAGTGCATAATATATTCATACTTTTTAATCCAGACATTTTATTTAATTGAAAAAGAGAAAATACTTGTCATTTTATATATAATTAATTATTTTAGGATTATTTTATCGTATTTAGAAATATTTAACTGAATAACATATTTTTATCCACTACGTGGGTGTACCATTGTAAATAACGTGTTTGCGTCATGATCAATTACATGATTTAGATTCGTCGATCACCCTTTTAAAGCATTTTTTTTAACCTTTTGTGAACGTGCTGTTTATAAATAATGATTTTAAGTGGAATAAAACGATTTAATAAGCTTTGCGCCCGACTCAAAATAAATATATAAAATATTGTCCTACATTTCTGTGGCTAACTATCACATTCATACATTATTATATGTTTTCACCCGCCTCGGTGGCGTAGTTGGCTAACGCACTAGTCGTGTTGAGCTTGACTGCTGAGGACGGGGAGATCGAGGTTCGAATATCGGTCGGGTGAACTGGGGGTGGTTTTTCCTAAATGGTTTTCCACTCTCCCTCCACGCAAATGCGGGTTCACTTCCTCTAATTCAACCTTCCCAATTCCTAATCCATTAGCGTAATTAGTACTTAAAGCGTATAACCCGAACGGGTAGTAAGACGCGGTGCTAATATTATATGTTTTCATTACAGCTATCCAAAGTGACAGATGTCAGCTGTTGGCGTAGGGATAAATCAGGGACTATTTTTTAGTAACTTTTTAGCCACCATCCAAGTATCGAGAGGTAAATGTACTTTAGCAGTCGGTGTCATACATACGTTCAGATTTTTTCCATCCCTGCATCTTATTACCCGTTCGGGTTATAGGCATATGTACTAATTGAACTGATGTGTTAGAGATATTGAAGGCTGTAAATCGAAGTAAGTGTACCCGTATTTGCAGGGAGGTAGAGTGGAAAACGGTTTAGAGAAAAACACCCTCAGTACATGTAGCCAAGAGTTGAGCTCCAATTTACCCGTCACATTTAGATGGGAAGAAACTTTTTATTGCGGTTACAAAAATTACTTAACTATCTTTAAATTGTATGTAACGTTATGTCATATCTAGCTATCACTTTTGATAGATAGTATATGAAATAGTACTAATGATACCTGCTTAGGTGATTACATGTTATAAGACATGGGTCATCAATCTTTTTAGCCCCGAACGACTTACAAACTTATCAAAGGTCTCAAATTCACGCACAATTTCTCTACTTTACTTTTGCTATTTTTTTTATGTCGATACATCTAATATGTATTCATGCTTTGTAGTTTTCTTACACAATCGAATTCCAGTTCAAACGAGATCAACCATTACATTTTAAAAGTAAAGAAAGATAAATTTTGTGCTGTGCACCATAGCCTACCATTAAATTGTATTTTTGATTGGTTTCACAAGTACTATTTAAGTACATTTGATTTTCGTTATGGTGGTTACCGAGTAACACTATACTTTCCTTTTAAATAAGTACTTAAACTTCCCGATTATTATCCGAGCACAAATCCACAGGATATACAAAGCGGCCATATGCCAGAGGATGATATAATCGCTTAACACTCTATACTAGTCATAACCTTCTAGATAGTTGAAAAGTATTATTTCCTTTTAAATTTAAATACGACACGTTCCTCGAGTTAAGTACGTTTTAATTAGCAGAGTTTTCAGGGTGACTGGGACTGAGGTGAGGGGTGCTATGACAAGCTTAGATGACAAATTTTAATCAATACCATCAACTTCAAGTCGTTTCTTTAATAAAGAATGTAGTGTAGGGAAATACTTCGTCTACTGTACGGATTTGAGTTAATAATTTCTAATATATTTGGTACACTGGTTCAAACATAACTTTAGTCTGGATTCTCTGTGTGTAGTAGTTAACATACTATCCACATCGGTGGCCACGTGGTCTAACGCATCACTATCGTGTTATAATGGATTGCCTGTGACCGGTAAATCGGGGTTAAGAGCCCCAGTAAAGTATACCAAATGATTTTTTCACGTCTGACACCTTAGCTCAGTCTATAGCATGTTTCTTAGGGTCCAGGGTTTGATTTCCGGCATGGCCAAATTTTTTATCATCGTTTAAATGGGGGGTTTACCCTTTCACAGTGATAAATAAGTGGCTGGGGGCCAGATGTTGTGTTAGTTCTAAATCTATATTAATCTTTAAGTCGTGTGCTGATAAAATCAACCAATTCAGAAAGCCCATGTTAAACAACTCAAATGAAATATATATATGGTTTCCCATTCTTCATCCACGCAGATAGGGTACATTTCCTCTATAACTATACCGTCATCATCCCTATGTTACTAATGTTATTAATGTATGACGTGTATAATCCAAAATATTACTGAGACTTAGTGGAAAAAAATCTAGGTTAAAATTATTATTATTATTAGCACCGCGTCTTACTACCCGTTCGTGTTATAACGCTTTTAAGTACTAATTACGCTAACGGATTAGGAATAGGGAAGGTTGAATTAGAGAAAGTGAACCCGCATTTGCGTGGAGGGAGAGTGGAAAACCATTTATGAAAAACCACCCCCAGTCCACCCGACCAAGATTCGAACCTCGATCTCCCCGTCCTCAGCAGTCGAGCTTAACATGACTAGCGTGTTAGCCAACTACGCCACCGAGGCGGGTATGGGTTAAAACCTTGTTTTAACTTACGTCTGGGTTATCTATGTTTACCCTAATCGGGTAGGAAAGAGGAAGATCACATATAGAGCATCTGTATCCACATTTGTGTGGTGGATAGTGTGGGGGAGTTGTATTGTTAAAACAAGCACCTCAATATATCCGTTTGGGATCCAAACAATCTATTCCCTTCACCGAGAAACAAGACAATCCGGACGACTCTTTCCACCTGTAACTTAATATGAGCGGCCAGAAGATATAACAAGCAATATTGTAATAAACCATCACTCTGATTTATCATGATCGATTTATTAACTGAGCAATTCATCATGGCAGATACTATTTAATTGCATTTATTAATAATTTATTTATTGTGTCACTTTAACTATCTTTTTTTTTACCGTAGATTACTATCCATTCGTTTAAGGCCCTTGGCCCTGTCAAATGCAAGTCTAAAACATATTTTGATGGATGGTGGGCGGGAGGGTTAAAGGTTTGGTGTGGCTTCACAACCGACCAAAGTATCCTTCCGCGCCAACAAGAACAGATGGATCACGAAAAATGTAGATGGCACTAGCTACCGGACAGGTCTTACGGAAAAATCATACTATTGGAAATATTAGTTCCCTCGAGAACAGATGAAATTTTTATAGTAATATTTTCAACACCTCTAATTTATCAATGTATATTAGGTGTTACATTTTCTTATTTTTTGTTATACTGCCTGCAGTTTTCTATAGAAAATTCAATTTTATCGATATTTGATCACTGTTAAAATTATAGAGGAGGTGTGTATATAAAAAGTATTACATAATCAACATGCTTCTATTCTTGAACAAACCGTTTACGAAAAGAAAATTGCAAAACAATAAAAATTCTTGAAGCTAACCATTTGTTTCCATGGCTCTGCATTTCCACGAAAAGTGAAAAGGACCAATCGCCTTAAGACGCGGTGCAAAAAAAATAATATATTATATATATAAAAAATAAATAATATATTATATATATATATATATATATATATATATATATATATATATATATATATATATTGGTAGGTACAAGGAAGGCTTATTTATCTATATTTTTACTCCAGAATATTAATTTACCCCTTAATGCTAACAAAATCCGTGTTTAAGGACACCCTTCGGTGGCCGCGTGGTTTAAGGCGTCACTTTATCAATATAATTTACTGTTGATGATTGGGAGATAGAGGTTCAATCCCCATCAGCTGTACTGAGGTTTTTTTTTTTCTAAATGGTTTTACACTTTCCTTTCATGGAAATTCGGGTAGGGGCCTACAATTATTCTAAATTCAACCTTCCTCGTCTTTGTGCTTATGCGTACAGTCCGAAAGAGTGGTAAGACGCGGTGCTATAAAATAAAAAGCATATACAAAATACTAATGTGGGGAAGTTAAACACAAATTTTTACCATGTTTACTAAGATTTGAATTAAGATCAGGGATTAGTGTTTAAAGATTTGGAATCGTGAAATAGTATGTTCGACTCATCAATATACATATTTATTTATTTATTTTATCAACACGTCTTACTAACTGTTCAGGTTATACACCTATATGATTAAGATAATGTGCTAGGTATAAGGAAGGATACATTTTTGAGGTAATCAACTCGAATTTGCATGGCAGCAGAGTGGGAAAACATTTAGGAAAATCTCCTCTCAGTAGACCCATCTGGAATGTGAACCCCTATCTCCCCGTCTTCAGCAGGTCAGTCCAATGAAGCGGGCTATTGTCAACTGATTGATTTGAGGTTAAGTGTCAAATTATGACCCATTTTGTAACAAATATGAAACATTCTGAAAATTGAAAAAGACACCTGGAGACGGGAATCGAACCCGGGACCTTTGGCTTAGTACACCAATGCTCTAACCACGGAGCAATCCAGCAATCATCCCGTACCAAGGGTCATTCTTTATTCATATTTTAAGGCAGAGTCTATGATGGACATGCGGAAATCATCGGCTACTAATGTGTAATTTTTTATTAAGATCGCGAGCTATCAGATAACGCAGCCACCCTCGACTCGGAGTTGGCTTCATGCTGCCACTTGTACAATTATTATAATTACCCGCACGACCATCATAGACTCCGCCTTAAAATATGAGTGAAGAATTACCCTGGGCACGAGACGATTCCTGGATAGCTGAGTGGTTAAAGCAGTGGTAAACTAAGCCAAAAGTCCCGGGTTGATTCTCTTGTCCAGATGTCACTTTTCAATTTTCAGAATTCTTCAAAAACCACAGCTATATTTATTTATTTATTATTTGAGGTATTTAATATGCTCTTTCTGAACCAACTAATTGTACCAACACACGAGTTTATTAACTTAAATCTACAACAAACACAACATCCAGACCACGGCCGTTAATTTATCACCGTGAAAGGTAAAACTCACATTTCAATAAACATATATTTATCATCCTTACTGAGAATCGAGCCCGGGACCCTTAGCTCCATAGGCAGACACGCTACGTACTGAATTAAAGTGTAATACCTTTTATCCATGGCTAACTCTTCAGTAAGTCAAAAATACTAAATTCCTTTATTTTCCCTTTACGTCTTATTACTAGAAGGGAGCAGAACACCTCGGTGGCGTAGTTGGCTAACGCGCTTGTCGTGTTGAGCTCGACTGCTGAGGACGGGGAGATCGAGGCTCGAATCTCGGTTGGGTGAACTGGGGTGGTTTTTTATAAATGGTTTTCCACTCTCCCTACACGCAAATGCGGGTTCACTTCATCTAAATTTAACCTTCACAATTCCTAATCCATTAGCGTAATTAATACTTAAGCGTATAACCCGAACGGGTAGTAAGGCGTGGTGCTAAATAAAAAAAAATATAAGGGGCAGAAAGGTATAAAAGTGGATAGAGAGTAGACAATAATTTAAAAAGAAAAAACTCAGTACACCTGGCTAGGATTCAAACCCCGATCTCTCCATCACCAAAAGGTCAGATAAAACGAGTTCGACGTTTAATTCACTTACACACACCCATGTGAATCAAACTCTTTACAAATGACAATCAGAGTAAATATGTTAAGAGTACAAGGAGAGTAAACAATAAGATAACACCGTTTTCAAACGAAAAACAAACGTTATCTTCACTTTCAAATGAACAAATTAATTCTTAATGCACATCAATCATTACATTAATAAGAACTTATCGCTTTGTCATTATATAATTTCAGTATAAGAACAATCCGATGTTAAGAAACGCTTTAAAACACAATAATAAACACATTAACATTGTAACTACTTTGATTGGTCAAACTGAAATTTATAATTTTATATATTTGTATATTGTTTTTGAGAACTGAAGGTTCTAAATTATGACTATAGACAGTATTATTATTATTTAGCACCGCGTCTTACTAACCGTTAGGGTTATACGCTTTAAGTACTAATTACGCTAATGGATTGGGAATGGGGAAGGTTGAATTTGAGGAAATGAACCCGCATTTGCGTGGATGGAGGATGGAAAACCGATATAAACAGTAGAAACACATATATAGATGCACATATTAATATACATATAAACACATATGTAAAATAAACTGGAAATAAAAGAACACATGCAACTATTTAGTCTAGTAGAGAAACCCAATCTTTTGGTCACGAGGTATTAACGTCTCATTTAATATGTTTTGCCAGTGGCGAGGAGTTAGGGATTTTAATCTATTCCAAACAAACTTAAATTAGTTTCTCATAAATGGTTTCCCACTCTACCTCTACGAACATTCTGGTACATTTCCTTTAAATTCTATCTTACTCATTAATATATCATTAATTAAAATATGGAAATAGTACGAGACGGGTAGTAAGACGTGGGACACACAAAACAAAACAAGATCAAAGCTCGAAAGCAGGTAATCTATATTGCCAGCCAAAAATGACAACAGCTTATCAGTTTAATTACATAATAAATTCTGATTCTAATGACAAATAATTGCTCTATCTTTTCTTCACTTCAGTCATAATGTAAAAAAAAAATTATCGCCAAGCGCTACATAGATACAAAACAATAGCCACGTTTGAACTTATAAAATTAGATAAATGCCGTAAAAAGTTAATTTTATGTTAGTTGCGTTGGTATTATTTATATCTAAATAGTGTGAGCTTGTGAATTAAGCAATATTTTAAATTTTCTACTAAATCTAAATCGAGTAAACAGATAAAAGCGGATCAGGGCTCGCTGAATGTTTTTTTACATCGTATGTTAGGCTTGAAGATCAGACAAGCTCTTTGGAAAATCAACACCAAGAGAGAAAAAATAGACTAAAACGTTCGAGATTTGAAAAGTAAGTTCTACGAAATGATAATATTTATTTATAAACAATGCTCTGAAATGGACTGTGACATATTTGTAATATTTTGCTGAGCCATTTAATATAATATCCCAGCTTGTATATCTCACATTTATAATCTAAGGTCTATAGTGGTTCTTAGTATATGTTTCAGTCTCAAAATTTTAAATGATATTTCAATTATAATATAATTATCTTTAAGTACTCTGGTAGTTGGAATTTTCCATCTTAAATGTTGATAACTATAATACTTAGCAAGTAGAGAATATTAACCCATTTGATGCTATTTTTGTATACAAATTTTTTTTCACAAAATAACTATATTGATTAAAAAAAAAACACGAATTTTGTTGCCAAAATATTTTTATGTAAAATTTCTAATTTGTTAAGATTTTTTTTTATTTGTGAACCGATCAAAAGAAAAAAGTAAGTTGACATAAAAAAAAAATCCAAATGAATGGTCTTAAAGTATAAACTTAATAATATTTTTGACGTGAAAACCCCTAAAGATAATGATAGTTATTAAATTAACACGAAATCACCCACCTCAGTGGCGTAGTTATCTAACACGCTAGTTTCGTGTTGAGCTAGACTGCCGATAACGGGGAGAGCAAGGTTCGAATCTCGGTCGGATGAATTAGAATGGTTTTTCCCTAAATGATTTTTCAATGATTCTCCACGAAAATTTGGGTTCACTTCCTCTAAATTCAACCTTCGCAATCCCTAGTCCATTATCATGATTAGTATTTAAGCGTATAATCCAAACGTGTAGTAAGACGCGGTGCTAAATTAAAAAATAAACACGAAACATTTTCACTAGATCTAAAGGCTCTTCGTCGTACTTCAACTAGCGGTTTGTCGTATTAATCGCTTTCGATTGTTTTATTGGCGGCTAGTGAAGTTAAACATGTCTACAGTAGCCCCATGGCTTCTTTGGTGCTGACCGACAGCTGACGGCTTTGAAAAGTTACCAGACCAAATTATATATGATCTGCAAAAACATGTGTTTAGTATGTCACTTCTGACAGTCAAGATTTAGGTACATACCTAAATGTTGACTGTCAGAAGTCAGCTGTGAGCTGTCAGTTAGCACCAAAGAAGCCATGGGGCTACTGTAACTTCACTAGCGCTAGTCGACGGCACTAGGTCACGTGATCAACACGCCAATAGCAACCAGCTCTTAACTATCCCCGTCTGAACCCCAAGAAATAGTGCTAGTATATAAAAGTCGAATACAAGCTTCTCAAGTCTTTCCACCACAGACGTCATTTTAACACAACAACCAACCAGATAATACTGTACTCGCCGCTAGTAAAAGCAGCTTTTATTAGCGGCCAGTAACCCGCCTCGGTGGCATAGTTGGATAACGCGCTTGTTTCGTGTTGAGCCAGACTGTCGAGGACGAGGAGATTTGAGGTTCGAATTTCGTTCGGTTGAATTGGGGGAGGGGGTTTATTCTAAATGGTTTTTCCACTCTACCTTGACGTAAATGCGGGGTCTTTTCCTCAAAATTCAACCTTCACAATCTTAATTCAGCGTAATTAGAACTTAGCATGTAGCTGAGGATATTAAACGCGTGCTAAATAAAAACTAGCGTCGTGTAACACAAGCTTAAATTATCAATATCACTAGATACTAGATCGCCAGTCGATTGTACTATGAATAATATTGAGTATTAAGTTGTATCTCGACATAAGAATAGAAAACAGAGCATTTTGGCGTCCAATTAAATGTCATAGTAACACCCCATTTTAAATAATAACTTCCGGTAATTAGTAGTTATTTGAAGGGATCTAGCAAGTGAATTTAGTGCACTAAATTTTTACTATTTACTCATCATAAATCAATTTCCAAAAATGGTTACATCTCTAAACGAAATATGTGCAGTTTTTGGCATCACATTATTTTGTGATCAGTGTTTTTTTATAGTAAAAAGGAACAAACACCTTATATATACATACCATGGCTTACGGACAAAAGTTTGTCATCAGTTGGGAAAGTAAATTCATCATAAGATTTATCCCACACCCTTGTTGCATTTTTTAAATCCAAATTTTGTAACAATAAGTATGATTGTTCTATATGTTTTGGGACATGATCTCTTACCTTACATGACGAAAACAAATTCGGGTGTTTGAAAACAAGGTGCTTGGGAAGATATTTGGATCAAAAAAAGGATGAGGATACCGGAGAGTGTAGGAGGTTACCTATTGGTGAGTTACATACCCTGTATTCACCACACTACATTGTTAGGATAATACAATCTCGTAGATAACAGTGTGCAGGACATGTGAATGGCAGAATCTATAACCGTGTTCAGGGTTTTTGACTGGCAAACCCAATGGGAAGACACCACTGGGAAGATCTAGAAGCAGATGGGAGGATAACATTAGAATGGACCTCAAAGAGATAGGGTGTAATGAGGTGGACTGGATAGAACTAACTCAAGATAGAGGGATAGGTGGCATACTTTAGTATGTGCGGCAATGAACTTTCGAGTTCCTAATGTCAGAGTGTAAATAAGTAATAAAAGGGATTTTAATATTGAGCTTTTTACTTAAATATTTTGAATTTTTTGAAAACGTTTTATCTGTCTAAAAGACGACCTCTATAAAAATTGGACTTCATTCCTAAACACTTAGATGCTTACTAAAGCCAATATCACCTCTGGGTTAAATGCGGGTCTTATGGAGAAAAGGTTTATTTTCACTTTCTCTCGGTTAACTTTTGTCAAATCTCCTCGCTTTCATTTATGACGGAAGGTGGTGTGATGGGGAAAGAAGGAGGGAGCTATTGGCAACCTCGACTGACCCGCGTGTAAAATTTGTCTTATATTTAAGGTAAGATTAACCACAGGAAGACAAGACAATGACGACGCTGTTTCCCGATAGTTTATTATTATTATTAACACCGCGTCTTACTACCCACTTGGGTTATACACACTTACGCTAATGTGTAACGGTAGGTTGATTGTGAGATGAAATGGAGGACCTACAGTTTAACGTGGAATCCGAACCACGGTGGAGGCCTGGCATTCCCCACATTCACAAGATGTCTTGTCAGAGGTGAAGGAAGGGTTTTTGGTGATCAGATAAGTCTGTGCCTGGACCGAGAATTGAAGCCCCGGACCCCCCAACACAGAAGTCCGACACGTTACCCCTAGACCACCAGGTCACCTGTTTCCCGATGGTAGCCATGTAGATGATAAAGAGTATAATCCGACAAGCGTGTCCAAGTAAATATATCAACCAACATTAGTCGGAATCAAACTATGTTCTCTAAGATCTTTGTCGACTACTCTAACCTATGGTTTCCCAAACTGTGCGTCGTGATTACCTAGGGCATCGCCGGTTTTGGTCCGGAGGCGTCGCAGTTATTAGGAAAAACTAAAACATATAATGTATGATCTCATTTTTAAATGTTAAGAGAAAAAGTGAAACTGAAATCACATAATAGAGGATGAGATGTTTCGCCATTATGAACCAATTGTACATATGCGATCATGTAAAACAAATATATGTCTAATCTAATTTCTTCCTCTTATGTTTTGTAATTTTGTATTTTTAAATTTAAAAGAATACTAGCTAATAATATAAATAACATATTTAGGAGTAAGGGGAAAAGGATGACAACTTCCGTCGTTTTGGAATAGTTTTCTGCTTCTCGTGGAATGTGTAGCGGATGTGAAAATGTGGACAAGGTCCAAGTTTCGAACTTGAAGACAGCTCTTAATGGATGTACTTAAATTTGTCAAATTAGTCTACTGGTTATAAGGAAGTATTTGCGAATGAGATATAATAAAAAAAGCTTATATTATTTAAATATAAATACAATCCCATTATGTATTATATAAATCTGTGATAGAAAGCCTATTATGTGTAAACCTATATAAATACTATTAGATATTTATATAAATAGATTTTTATAAAAATAAAACCTCTAATTTATTTATATGTATCGTAAATATCTTACTTTGCCTATATATATTATAAATAATAAGCTTTTATATATAAAATAAAAACATGTGTAAGGATTTAACCTATTAAATATAGAATAAAAAAGCCATTTATATCAAATAAAAATTATATATATATATATATATATATATATAATTTTTATTTGATATAAATATAATATAAAAAATATAATATAAATATAATATAATATATAATATAATAAAATATAATATATATAATATAAAATAAACGCCTACATAACACCGACACAAAGACTAGAAAATTGATATAAAAATGGCAAATAGCTTTGATTTCAACTCTTTTAATACACAAAAAAAGAAACCAGCGCATCTACACATGATGGATTAGGTGTAACGAAAATTATTTAATTTAAACTATAATAAGTTTCTTGATTAAATTGACTTCGTTTTTTAATTACCAAATTCTCCTTTGACTTTAAATTTTAGTAAAAGTAATTACAATACACAGCTGTTTTAATACAATATTTTGTACACAATAAAAAAATGTATCTATTATAAACATTTTGTGCGATAATTTTTTATTTGAGAGGGAAAGAGTTATTTTAATTAGCTATAGGGAAGTACGAAATAATTTTTTTAGTTCTCACACTGGATGAAATATTCCAACTATCACACAGCCAGTGATATTTCCGTGTCGAAGTGTTTTTAGTATCATGCGCTTCGTAAAACAACTCCCTCCCCCGCTCCCCCTCCCCCCCGACCACCCTTTTGAGTAAGTAGTTTTCGTGGTGGGGATTCCTCAAACTCCCAGTCAACCAATACGGACCCAAGGTCTCACATTTGCCGCCACACGCGTGTTTTTTTTCCCTCTCCCCCTCTCAATATACAGAATCTGCTACCTATAACCTAACAGCTCCCTGTACCACCTAAACAACGACAGTAATTTCATCCCCCTCCACGTTGAATATCAACGTCACCGACCCAAAGAGTTCGTATCCTAACCCGGCGGTTCTTACTTTAGGTCAGTCCTACCGAGCTGTTTGACGGGGATGTCCTTACCGCGTCTCCGACAAACAAAGTCTGGCTTGTCGTTTGTTGCCAACATGAAACAGTGATAACAACAGTCATAAGATGAAATCTCTTTTAATTGGTGCTTAAAAAATTAAGCTTCATAAAGTGTTAATGACGTTGCTACTATAAAAGAAAAACTAATAAAAAATATCAAGAACAAAGTAAAAAAAAAGTGAGTAATTTGTCTCTTCTTCCTTTAGAGTCTAATTGATGTAAATTTTATTGTTTGACATCGTATTGTTTTCAACTTAAATCTAATTTCAATCCGCACATACTAATACATACATTTTATTCCGACTTCGAAAGTGAGATAAGCGGGCCATTGAATAATTACGCTTTTCCTTCAACCAGACACAATTTTACATTTTTTTAAATAGGCCTACTATTTTGTAGGTAAAATAAAAGTGAAATTTTATAACTTCATCATATTTTTGTAGTTAAAAGATGTTTAAATGAAAGTATCCATTTAATAATGCTTTAAAAGTGAGGTATCTTTTAAAAATATCACAATAAAATAGCTACCTATATATATTAGAAAAGGTACATTGGTACTGCCTTACATATATTATTTTTACATCGCTAAGCGTCCGCGTGTTAGATTTAAATGAATTTTATAAATTTTATGATAGAAACATCTATTATTGATATTATAATACAGACAATACGAATTACTCAACACGAAAATTTGTTACTTTTTATATCAAAAATGATATATTATCTAATAATTTAACTAAAACTTTTATCCAAGATTATCTAAACCAATACAAAACTATCGGAAAAGATTTAGTAAATATTAAGTTTAATATTTTTATAACGGTCAGCGTTTTTAGCCTATAATTTAAAATTTGTTTTAATTTATATTAGCTAGCTTGTCACAAAGGGGGTCACAAAATACCGATTTATTATTGGTAAATTATTTTGTGAACTATTTGTGGTTTGATTTATCAAAAATACTAAAAATAGAAATGTATTATGACCGTGAGAGAACATATGTTCTGAATAAAATGAAATGCCCTTCCGGCTTTTAATTTGTCATATCAAGAAAGATTATTGTTATCGTGACAATTTTCAACCTCGAGATTTTGATGAATATTTAATTTTACTGTTTGAACCCAAAAAAGAGGATTTTCAATTATGTCTGCCCCCATTTATGTATGTTTCATATTCATGTATGTATTCATATATGCATGTATGCTTGTGCATGAAACAGGTTGATGGGTTTTGTTCAAACTTGATATCTAGATTCATTGGCAATACTGATAAGTATTTTTTTTAATTCAATATTTTTTTGTAAAAAGCTCTAACGATTTTGTTTAAAACTAGTATCTGAAGACTATTTTACGTTGTAAATTAAAATTTAGAGATATTTTTCCTTGTTTCCTATTTTCGCTACGACAAAATTTGAAATTTTTATAAATTTTCCTTGAAAATTTAGTTCAAATGAGTATCTGGGTGTAGTTTTTCATGAATATAAAATATAATCTTATAAATTAAAAATTTTTTAGGGTGGTTAATAAAAATACATTTTTGGAAATTTGAAATTTGTCAGAAATATTTGAATAATTTGGTTTACAATTTATATAATATAAGGAGTGTTTATTGTGATTAACAAGATTATGTGTTTGTATTTATAAGAAAACTTACATAAGGGTAGTTTACCGAAAGCCTAGTTTTGAAAATTTTCTTTGAAGCTATAATACACACACAACATAAAAACATTTTTTCGATTTTTTTTACCATTTATTATTAGTTTTTGATACCGTAAAATAATTACGTTTGAGCTTATATTGTCTTGGACAAATACGAATATTCTAGTTTGTGTGTTTGCTCTATTTAAATCATGGTAGCATATTTGTAATTCATTAGTAAATGCAGGAGCTAGGGGAGGAGGGGGGGAGGGAGAACAACCTCTGGCCAGACTTAATAAAAATGGTTCAACGATTTAAATATTATTCTGGGGTATAATAACATTGATAAAGCTGGATTGGACCCAATTTTTATTTTCAAGGATTAAGACAGCTTATGGTACACATGAGTTCAACGAGTCCCTGATAAATTGTTTTGTAGCTATATAGAAGAAAGGAAAACCTAAATCTGCAAATTGCATTGTTATTTTTTTAACAAACACTATTATGATAATATTTGATACAAATTCATGTGTATTTTCAAACTAATACATCCTCAATGTACATGTTTTTAGCCTAAAAGGCATTTGATACGTTAAGCTATAGTACACCTTACTAGTTAAAAATCTTTTTAATATTGCCGATCGTATGGATTGAAAAAAAAAATGGTGGAAAAAATATTGACCAAAATATCTCAACGTTATATTTCTCATATAGTAATTAATTTATTTTTACTAACACAACTGTTTATTTGCTAAATATTTTGCGGACCAGATACAATCAATCGGAGGGCCGAATCCAACCCATGGGCCGTAGTTTGCAGACCACTGTTGTAAGTCAGTCATAGTAAGACTGTTATCTATCAGAATAAATGGAGTGTACATTTTTATCTTTGTTTTGAAATACTTTATCAAAGTTGCCAGTACATAATAATTGTAAAAGCAATTTGTATGCAGTGCTCACAGAACTTGGCACAAGAAACAGAAGGAATATCACCAATATATATATATATTATTATCACACAGATTAATAATGTCATCCTCACTGGTCTTGGGGTAAAGTACTCGCCTAAAGACTCAAGTGTCCGTGGTTTCATACACAGCCGAGCTCAACGTATTTTTATTGAACGAAAAAAATCCGTAGCACAACCTCCTCCGGAGGGGAATTAAAAGCAGTCGGTCCTATGTTGATTGTGGCATGTAAAAATAACCCAGGAAGGTCTGTGAAAATACCTTTCCAGCAAAATTTATAGACACTTTATCGCTAGACCAGGGAAATTCAGTGTGGAAAGCAACGGGAAGTATCACTCTTTCTGAAATCCTCTTAATTCATGGAATTTCTACCAGATGGTGCAGCCAACACTAGCCAGACCTGAGTGCGTGCCCAGTACTGGATTAATAGAAATCACATCAAACTAACCTTCGGGTTTGATCTAAGAAGTAAATGAATAATTATCTAATATATATTCTATTTCTATTTTGTGTCAAATCATGTGCTGATGTGCTGTGCACACACCTTATTGTGTTTTTACTTAGCCTAACTTAACCTAGACATAAAGTCATTTTGGTCCCCCACCGGATAAAAAAGTTTTGGTGCCTATGACCATATTCACTCTTTTATACCTAGGCTCTTAATAAGAGGGCTCAAGTAAACTACATTGTATTAGTAGATAATTTACAAACATGAGAAATTTTGTGCGGTATCTTACACCTATTATGGATTTTACATATACAGTAGACCTATTTAATTTTTACTTTATCGCTATCTTACAGTTAGAGAAAGTGTTGATCGTCACAAAAATCAAACTCAAAATTTTGATTAATTTTGACGTTTCATGACCCCCCGAATCCAAAAAAGTGGTTTTTGACTTTCCGTCTGTTGTCTGTCTCTGTACTTCCAACTAGAGCCTAAACTATTTTACTGACCGGACTAAAACTGGATATCTAGTGTTATCATAGGGTTGCCCTAAGGGTTTTTTGAAATTGGATATAAAACCCTAAAATTAAGGGAAGTTTACTAAAGAAAAAAAACAACAGAAAAAGTCAATTTTATCAAAATCGGCTCTAATGATTTTTTATAAATTTCATTTATAAACATTTATAAATATTCAAAACAAAATGAGTTCACTCAATATTTCGGCAAAATGAAATTTAAGGGCTCCGGTCTGATGCGTAAATTATCGTTTTTTAAAATAATATATCCTAACCTATTTGAGATATGAAATTACTTATCGTTACAAATATGTAGGTCTATTTATAACACAAATATTTATAAGAAGCATATTTATATAAAACCAATAATTTTCAAGCCATACGTAAATGTATATTTTTTTAAACTTTTCGAACACTAAAGGTAAATGTATTGCGACCACAAAAGAAAATCAAACCTGAAATGTTGATGGATGTTGACGTCTCAAGAGCTCCCAAACCCTAAAAAGTTGTCTTTGAAACGACGTCTGTCTGTGTGTCTGTTTAAACTTAAAATTAAGAGTAACTTAAGAAAGGGTGAAAAGAGAAAGAAAATCGATTTTCTCGAAATCGACTTTAACGATTTTGATTAAAATTTATATCTAGTTGTTGATTAAGATTATAAATAAACTGGCTATTTTCATTTTACTATGAAAATGAAATTTAGGGTACTTTACAGAAACAGAAACTTCCGTATCTCCGCATCTATTTGAGATACTAATATCTTATTATTGCAACATTTTAGTACAATAAAAAATAAAAAACTTGCATATGAAATATATTTTTATAAATCCAACCGTTTCCGAGTATTGGCAAATATATTAATACAATTTTGTGAGCTCTAGTTGTAAAGAGATACTACTTAAGTTTTAACGCAATAATTTTCCAATGCCATAGAGTAATTAAATATAAGTAAGTCTCTAAGAGTTTATGTTGTTTTTCCTTAAACCTCTTAGGAGAAATGTTTGTACAACAATGATCGATACCGATTTTAGACTCAATAGTAAATATTTACATTTTTTATTGGTCAAAATTTATAAATGAGGAATTTAATAGCAATGTGACGGTATGAAGATTTGCAACAACTAATAAAATGTCGAAAATTTTAACTGCAAGTTGAAATTTTAATGAAGTGTTGACCCTTGTGGACCCAACATTGATATTTTTTTCATCGGTCCAAACATACAAATGAGGACATTATTCTTTAAAAACAAAATTATAAAATTTAAAACCGGGACTAAAAAAAAAAGTTTTACATAAGAATATTGCAATTTATGCTTGGATTTTCTAGTGTATATTATTTCGTTACACATATACTACGAGTTTTGAGGTAAATATCTCAATTTTCAAACAATAGAGCGAGAAAGTCCGTGCGGAGTTCCGTACCATTTATTTTTTATGACTCTTAATTAAAGTTTTGTGTTAGATAAATAAATTTATCTGAATGTTTAAGTTATAGATGCACTCTGATTTCCTTGTTTGACCACATTGTGTCGAAGCCGTTGTGATAGCGTTGTAGTATAATAAATCAAAGTAAGCCTGCTTAATTAAGAAGGTAGACGTTGATTGTGAAATATTTTAGCAAAGTGTCTGGATATTTTATAATTCCATTCATAGTTTATAATTATTATGAATGCCTTTTTACTACAAGTAGATGCCTTTGAGAATAGCTCTGAGCGATACTAGGACTATGTTATTTAAAGGAGCTAGAAGGCCCACTACTAGGACTAGGTTATTTAAAGGAGCTAGAAGGCCCACTACTAGGACTACGTTATTTAAAGGAGCTAGAAGGCCCACTACTAGGACTACGTTATTTAAAGGAGCTAGAAGGCCACTACTAGGACTACGTTATTAAAGGAGATAGAAGGCCCACTACTAGGACTAAGTTATTTAAAGGAGATAGAAGGCCCACTACTAGGACTAAGTTATTTAAAGGAGATAGAAGGCCCACTACTAGGACTAAGTTATTTAAAGGAGCTAGAAGGCCATTTAAATTAGTTAATACAATAAAAAAATCTGCAACTGTTTTCTTTTAAAGGTTCATTTTCACTAGTTTAAATAGAAAAACTATTTTTTTTAGATTCTCGTCTTACTACCCATTTGTGTGGTACGCTTATCTAATAATTACTCTAGTGGATTTAGAAATTAGCTGGGTTGTATGTTAAAGGAAGTTTACCTTCATTTGCATGGAGGGAGAGTGGAAAGCCAGTTTGAAAAAAAACCACTCCACTCGATACACCATACCCACATTCGAGACTCGACCTACCCATCATCGGTAGGCTAATCTACTGCGAGAGTAGCGCCTTAGACCATGCGGCCGCTGAAGTAGGTCAACTATTATTTTAATATTCACGTATTCATATTATTTCACACTATGTTTAACCAAGTGAGCAAATATACTGGCTTGGTAAAACAACGCTGCGTGTGAGTTTAAAATTTAGTTATCACAGATAATTAATTTCATTAATTAAAAAAATTACAGCTATAAAAGAAAATTTTTAAATAATAGTTTTATGTTGGAAATTTCTCCTAAGTACGTGAAAACTTTAAATATCTGTTATTTAAACAATTCTTTTTCCAAAATTAATAAATAATTAATCATTCTACCAAATATATTAAAAATGGTTATTTTGTTTATGGTTGTCTCCACAGTCAAAACCTAATTACCCAATAATTTTGAACAAATACTAATTGATGTGTTCGGCCTTTGAAGTATAGTTAAATACTTTGACCTATATTTAATAAAGTATAGCTGTTTATGAAGAATGACCCCTTAGAATGTTCACAGCATAAAGAGGATTAAAAAAAATTACTAAATAAGATAAATTAGATAAAATTGATTGCAAATAAATGAACGTACTTTTACAAGCTTTGCTATTACTATAGTTACTATTATTTATTGTGTTTTAACCAAATTTGCTAGAAAAATTAAAGTAACCTACATTTGCATAGCTTTTATTTTTTTCCAAATTAGCTAAATTTTTTCAAACTTAATTAGGCCTGTAAACCTACAAAAACGAAATATTCTAGTTTTTATATGCCCACTAAATTTTAAATTTCTAAGCTTCAATTATTTTTAAACACTCATATATGAAAAACGTTCCACAAAATAATAAAATCCACCAAATTAATTTTTATTTGTGTTCATTAGTATTATTCATATATTTAAAAAGTGAAGCAATTCCTTTATGCAATGGTTTCCGTGAAGAAAACCGACCGATTTTCATAATGAATATTTTTAAACACTATACATAGAAGATATCAACTTCAATGACTCTCATATCAAACTTAACACATTTTCAATTTCAAAACTGCAATTTACATATAGTTCACGTTTTTCAATGAATGGACGCGAGTCATAAAAGCGACTTGAAATCATAAAAAAAAAATCGACCTAGATGATTTTTTTTTGTGCCTGAATAAGACTTGGATATCAATTAAATATGAAGGAAATTGGCAAAATCACTATAAACTAAGACTGTAGGTTTAACAGTTTTCTAAACATCCTCTTTATTTTGATTATATGATGTGAAGTGGAGAAGTTTACATAATAATGAGTTGCATACCCTGTTATCATCTCACGACATTGTTAGGATGATCAAATCTCGTATATTACGGTGAGCAGGACATGCGGCGTTAACGGAAATATCTATAACCATTGACTGGTAAACCCAATGGTAAGATACCACTGGTAAGACCTAGACGCAGATGGGAGGATAACATTAGAATGGACCTGAAAGAGATAAGGTGTAGTGAGGCGGACTGGATAGAATTAGCTTTCAATTGGGATAGGTGGCTTAATTTGTTTATTGTGGCAATGAGTTTCGAGTTCCTGATGCCAGAGCGTAAGTAAGTAACGTGGTGTTACTTTATATACGGACGATTGATTAAAATCTCTATAATTATATACCTAGATATTTAAAATAATATTTCGGTGTATGTCTTTTGAGGTAAAATATTCTAATTTAATAAAAAAATACTTAACCTTTATATTTATAATGCGTCGATAAGAGTTTTACAAAATCGAACAAACCTTTAAGAAGGTACTGAAACTCACATAAAAAGAAACAGAATGCCGAAACAACTATTTCGCTATCGGGGTCACGCAAAAAAAAAAAAAAAAGTACAAACCGCTAACATTTTTCACAATTAAAACTGAGGTGGTTTGACGAGAGTTTTGCAACGCGTCATCCACCTTGTGTGTGCGTGATACATTCGCACCTTCGTTAAGAAAGTGGTCCAAACTTTTTAAACTAAATGTATAGCACTTATATTTATTAAAGAACCGCGTTTTACTACCCATTAGGGCTATATGCATATATATCAATATCACCATTGTTTTAGGGATGATATAGGTTGAATTTTAGAATAAATATACTCACATTTGTATGGAAAAATATTGGAAAATAATTGAGTAAAATCGGGGTGTTCGGCCAAACTATATTTTTTAATTCCCTGGATTTTCTAGGTTTTACAGAGCCAATTTCCTATTTTTCCAATTCCTATGTTACAAACATTATTTTAACATCGCAACTTGATGCAATCATATTTTAAGACACATATACATTCTGAAATTGTGACACTCTATGAAGGTTTCAGCCTAAAGTGATGGGTCATTGGGTAGAGTGTTCTAAGTTATATTTCATTAGATCATATTGAAACATTAAAATATCGCCTTGCACAAATATATTTTAAAAGCTAAATACGTCTTATAGAAGGATCACAATATGACAAAAAAAATCCCATGTTGATTTTGAGAATTAAGAATTATGCTTAATTGTGATAAAAGAGATTGTGATGTGTATTAACTGGAAGAAAAATGTTATTTTTACTATTGAAAATAAAATTTGAGTTTTTTTTAAAAGTGAATACGTGAAAATTCCATAAATTTAATGAAAATCCATGACTTATTCCCATGAATTTTCCCTAACCAACCAAATTTACTGACTTTTCCCCGTTTTCTAGGTTTTCAAGGTCGCTGGACACCCTAAAAATACACCCTCAATACTCCTAACCAGGATTATAACTCTGATCCTCTTATTAATGGTTGTCTCTAGATTATCCCAAGAGTGACACCTTAGATGATGCGACCACCGAAGTGGGTCTAATCCTAGTGACCAATATCAAATATATTCATTCCTTCCTCCCTTCTTTTGTGCACTTGAATTTGAAAAAGTGGGCTTTACAAATATGTTTGTCCATTTCTATTTATCATTTTGTCGGTATCTGCAGCCAAAACGATTTAATCGATTTACTTCAAACTTCTATATTTAGGTAATACGGCCATACCTCAAACCTAAATCAAGATTTTGGTTCTTGCGCTAAATTTAAGGATATTTTATGGATGATTGATTTTTGAAAATTTGAAATGTTTCGAAAATAATTAAAACTATTTTGTTCAAAAAAGGATAATATCTGGAGATTTTAATAAACCTACATGATAGGTATTTCAGTTAGTTTTAACTTATAAAAATAATAAGTTGAGGATAGTATACTATACAATATTATACGATTTTCTCTAAGATTTATATCTAAAGAATTTTTCATAATATTACTATCAAAATAATATGTTTGTTTCTCAGAGAAAAATAATTTTAAGGGATAGTTTACTTATATCTAATGTTTGAAAAATATCACAAACTATGAAAGACTAGATAAGATAGTATGTACATTTACTAAATAATTTTTTTTTAACAAGTGATCGATGTCTGGGTAAATAATTAACTTGAACATAGTATTTTTTAACAATCAATGCATTGACTAAAATGAACGCCATGTTAGTTCTAGCTCTACAAGTACTATAACGGTGAACAAGACAACAACTGTAATGTTACAACAGTAAAGCTTTGTATTTGGTACATACAATATTATTACTATACATTTGGCATCGACACATTTATTTTAAAAGTTTAACACCGTAGCTTAGTTGGTATCATGTCTGTCTACTGCAGTAAGGATTCCGGGTTCGATTCCAGGCATGCATGGCCAAAACATGTACCATTGGTGAAATGTGGGTTTACTCTTTCACATTGATGAATTAATGGTCTGGGAATAGATGTTGTGCCTGTCCTACTCTTAAGTTAGATTATAAGACAAATGAAGCTACGACAGGCCTAGCAAGCCTTCAGTGGAAAATATATGGATTGAATAAAAAAATTGATCCAGGCCGCAGGCTGGAAACTATAATGGATGTTAAAAGGTTTATTTTAAAAACTGACTATATTCAATCACACAGAAATACACATAAAAAAAATTACACGGTTTGTCTAAGGAGTCACTCTAGTAAGAGATTGAACTACTGATTGCAGGATATTGGGGTTCATATTCCTTTGGGGTGTAGAAAGTAAAAAAAAAAAGTTTTTAACTCTACTTTCACGTAAATGCCAGTACATTTTATCTAAATTTAATCTACCTTATTCCCAGTTAATGAGTAATAAATATGTGGATAAACCGTATGATTATTGTGATTTGTTGACGGCCTCCTGGTACTAGTGGTCAGCATTACTAGCTGATGCTTCAAAGGTCTCGAGTTCGATTACCAGCAGTACCATGGGTATATATATTTTTTTTTACCAAAGGGGAAATGTTCCGATGGTTACCATGGTTTGGTTGACTAGATTTATAGGTTTAAGACTTCTACCGGTACCCCATAATCATAGTTATTATCACATGGGGGCAAAGTAACAGCACTTACATCGTGGCCCGACTTCAGAAGACCGTTCACATATTCGCAGCTACAACTGTTAGTAGAAAAACAAGTATTGTTTAGCCGTCAATCCCTGATGGCGTACGTTAAAAAAAAAGGTAAACTTTTATTATTATTAGCACCACGTCTTACTACCCGTTCGGGTTATACACACTTACGCTAATGTGTAATGGTAGGGTGATTGTGAGATGAAATGGAGGACCTACAGTTTAACATGGAATCCAAACCACGGTGGAGGCCTGGCATTCCACACATTAACAAGATGTACTCGTCAGAGGTGAAGGAAGGGTTTGGTAAATCAGCTAAACCTGTGCCGGGACCGAGGATTGAACCCCGGACCCCAGCACAGAAGTCCGACACCTTTACCTCTAGACCGCCAGGTCACCTAGGTAAACTTTGTTGAAAACATTAAAGAAAATATAAAGCCCATTACTAGTGTTCATATGGGGATCGAATTTTAACTTACCGTACCATGCAAAATTGAATTAATCTTAAAGTTGACGAACTTAAATTTGGACTAAGTTGATTTAAGCTGCGCTCAAATAAGTCACGTTGATATGTACCCTTCATCTATCTTGTAAGCTTACCTTGGATTATTCCATTATAATAGAGCTTATAGCATAAGATCATTGTGTAAGACTGCTAAAGTTCAGAGTAAATGGAAAGTACATGACATGTTTGCAAATGTAAAGCTATCACTTTTAATGTATTCCTTATGTATATATATTCGCGCATGTTTTCAACTCATCGTGAAACTTCTTATCAAAGACTTTCAGGTCAGTAACCACCTATTTTACCGGCAGGGTTGGCCAAGTGTCAAAGTGTTTGACTGGTGTAAAAACTGAGCGTGTGTATTTAAGGTGGCTTTCAGATTTGTCATTTTCACTATGGATTCATTATTTTCTATCCAAGTGAATTATAGTAAACTTCCATAAAATTCAACTTCCACATTTTGCGTCTATAAGAAGTTGCGGTCAGTTAAAAAAAAACACACACACAAAATAAGACGCTTATTACGCTTTAAAAACATATTAATTAGTCTGAAAATTAAATATTTTTTATGTTTAATCGATTGCACTTGTTCATGATGAGAGAAAAGCGACACACTTTAGTTCTGTATTGAGCTATCCAAGTTCATTTTGGGTCTTTCCTCACACGTTAGTTTAAGCTAATGTGGCCCACAGAGCGGGCCATGGGCCAAATACGGCTCACTGAAAAATTGGCCTTCCCAGTATTTTGGAGGAAAATATAGGGAGATTCTCGGAGGAGAATGAGAAATAACTGATGATTAAATCAAACATATTTATTTAAAAATATCATGAATGGATTTAACTATACATTTATTTGAATAGTAAAAATATGTATACACATATATTTTTACAGTCCTTTTGTTTTGTGAAAGTAAGTGTGCGTTTTATGCCATAATACATTTTTGGGAGATTAATAAACCTATTTTTGTCATAAAAATTTGAATTATTCAACCAATTAAAAATACAATAAATTACTCGTTTATTATGTATTGTTTAACGGCCTGAATTAAGTTGATTCGCTTATTAAATAAATATTTAACCTGTGGTGCAAGCTGATAGTCAGATTTAGCCCTTGGAATGAAAATCGTTGGTATACCCTACCCTGGTTTAGGCACTAAGTTTCGTCATTTCAAGAAAAAAGCTTACATCATTAGTGTTAAGTGTCTCCTTGTGATAACATGGTAGGATTTCTTCAAGGTAATACCTTTTTAGCTATTATTCCCAGAATTGTCGGTAGTAATATTTACAAAATAGATAAATAATATTCTAAGTTGAACATACAGGCTAGTTGAACCATGATGAGGGAACCAGAAGACCTGCATATTATTATAGAGTAATATTCCTGTATAGGTGTGAGGTGATAAGGGAACAATAAGACGTGTAGTAGGTAGTTTATATTCATATAGAGTGGAAAATAAAAATGTAATTTTTATCACATGCTTAGCGGGGTACTGTTAATTTAATTTTTAAAATATTTCCAAACCTAAATAGTCGGATAGTATTTATATTTTTCAAATATATCAAACTCTAACAGTTTCAATTTTTTTTACATAATATATTTTATTCTGTACAATTGTATGAAATTTTGGGACATGTCGAAGGACTACCTAAGTAGTAATAATGGGAATTAAAGATTCCTGGCCGCCAGCACAAGATTTCTATAAATACGTTTCTGCAACTACATAATTTCATTTTTTAATTCTTTTTCCTACCAACCAAATTAAAAAAAAAATGCATGTTACGGTTGTGTGAATGTAAATATTTGGTTTTCTGCCAAGATTTGCTCAACTTTCATGAGCTATGTATTCATGGATAACATTTGATGCTCTCTTATTTTACCTGACCTTCAATCTGTCGTTTTACTGCCAGACTTGCATCAGAAGAAAGAACTTCACGTCGTCGGGCTAAGGATAATAAAACACGTGTTATTCATACATTGCCTTCAAAAGAATCTATTGATGTATTAACACTTTTTAAAGCTGTGACTGCTTCACACTAAAATCAATTCGTTAACTCTAAGCACGTGTCTGGATAATGTACTACCGAATTTGATGCTGAATGACACCTCAACGTTTTGTTTAGAAATACAAAAGTATTCTGACCTACTCTTCGGTGGCTACATTGTCTAAGGCATCACTCTCACAATAGACAGCATTGCTGATGATGGAGATCCGAGTTTATATCCCGGTCGGGTGTACTTAGGGTGATTTTCCTAAATGGCTTCCCACTTTTCATAAGGCAAATGTGGATACACTTACTCTAAATTTAACCCTACTTATACCTAACAGGTTAGCGTAATTAGTACGAGTAAATAAGTATATAATTCGAACGAGTAGTAATATGTATTGGTGATTAAAAAATGTATATAATAGGTTTAAAGATAAAACTGGATATTTAGAAAATACTTTTTTTTGCAAGCAACATTTCCCCCCTTTTCCTCCATGTCTTAATACCCGTTCAAATTTCATGCATACATTAATTATGCTGGTTGTAAATCGATAAGAAAGTTAGAATTTAAAGGAGAAATATGCCCTTATTTGTGTGGATAGAGAGAGAGAAAGAGAGAGCGAGAGAGAGAGAGGGAAAACCTATTTTAATAAATAAAATAACCTAAGTAGTTCCAATCGGAATTCGAACCACGATCTCCTAATCACATGCAATCTCATCTAACATGACAGTGATGCCTTAAACCATGTGGACACCGATGCGAGTGTGTTCCACACTGATAACATTTTACTATAGACCAGGCCTGGGAAAATATTCAAGTTGATTGTCCGCATTGAGAGTTTAATTATAGACCTATGAATAGGGGCTCAAATAAAAATACAATTTTATGGAAGACGCAATTTATATAAAAAAAATCAACAAGTATAATACATAAAGAAGTGGAGGAGGCTACATAATGGTGCATTTCATACCCTGTAATAATCACAATACATCGTTAGGGTAATCAAGTCTCGTAAAATATGGTAGGCAGGACATGCAGCGTTGATGGGAGAATCTAGAACCGTGTTCAGGTTATTGACTGGAAGACCCAATGGGAAGAGACGATTGGGAAGATCTAGACGCAGATGGAAGGATAGCATTATAGTGGAATTGAAAGAGATAGGGGGTGGGGGTGACTGGGTAGAGTAGCTCCAGATAGGAATATGTAGTGTACTTTTGTAAGTGTGCCAATTACATTCTGAGTTCCCATTGCCATAGAGTAAGTAGGTAAGAAAATATAAGTGCTTCTCCAATAAAACGGAACTTCATGAGATTAATAAATTGTTTTTATATTTTATAATTTCTTTAATATAAGTTGTAAATTTATTAGTTAATATTCTTAAAACTGCTTGTAAATTTTCATAGGTTGTGTTGAATATATAATTGTATGTCCAGTAATTCTATATAGATGACCTGGCGGTCTAGGGGTAAGGTGTCAGGCTTCTGTGCTAGGGTCCCAGGTTCATTCCTCGGTCCTGGCACAGATTTATATGATTGCCAAATCCTTCCTTCACCTCTGACAAGACGTGTATTAAGCACAACTTGTGAATGTGGGGAATGCCAGGCCTCCACCGTGGTTCGGACTCCACGTTAAACTGTAGGTCCTCCATTTCGTATCACAATCACCCTACCATTTCACATTAGCGTAAGTGCGTATGGACCGAACGGGTAGTAAGACACGCTGCTAATAGTAGTAGTAGTAGTAGTAATTCTACAAGAATATATTATTAACTATGGTATTTTTAGCACTTTTTTCGTAGCTTGTGGGCCCGTATAGTAATACGTGACGGGCCACATGTGGCCCGATGGCAGTAATTTGCCCAAGGGTGCTATTGACCTTTTATTAGTTTAATTTTATAGGACTTAGAGATTATTTATGAAAATTAACGGCTGCGGATCACATGAATTGATAAGCAAATATATGAAAAATGTTTGGGTAACTCTTTGTTAAGGTAAACCGTCCCTTACTATCTAAATGGTACTATTTTATGTTTTAATCTGATTCTGGAGGAATAAGTTCAAATCTCAGTTAGGTACAGAGAGAGATTTCTTGATCTATTTCCAAGCAAATGATAATTTTATTTCATTCCTCTCCATTATGTGACTTTTTACTTTAATTGGTGTATTATTATTATTATTATTATTATTATTATTATTATTATTATTATTATTTCTATGGGTTATTATGTAAGCACACAAATTCAAACAAAATTAATTATAAAACAGATCAAATACTTGATAGGGGAAATCCCAATTTGATCAATAGATTTTATTAGGCAATGCAGGAATTGAAATCCGGGAATTTTAGTTTAGTAGGCACATGCGCCATCGACAGAGATAAGGCGTTAGACCCACTAGTTGTAGGAGAAGAAGAAAAGAAAGAGAAGAAAATACCCCTCTCCCCCTAAAAAATAATAAAACAGATTATTTAAGTTCATTACTATCTTTAAAATTAAATTGGTAGTGTAGGGGACTCCAGAAAAGAGCAATGTTTCTGCACTTTTTTTTATATAGAAAAACATTTCTTAGGTTAAAATTAATAAAATAATGTTCCAGTAGAAACATAAGTCTAATTTTATTCACATGGTTGATATCAACAATTATTGAATATCTATCTTGAGCATAGCGGCATTATATGACAAACTTTTATTTTTAAATGCAGAAGAAAAATTGTCATTAAATTACAGGACACACTTAATAAATATTCAAGAACTGTTGATATCACCATTCTAAGAAAATTAAATTAAATGTTTCTAAGGTGTAAATTATTTGGTTTCCTTTGACGAAAAAAAAGACATTTTCTCGCGTCTTCTACACTTACTTTTACTCTTACCTTAAGTTTAAATCAAAAGTAATCGGAGTGTATGGGGTAATAAAGAGGAAGTCTAGTTTTTAGAAGAATTGCTTTTTTATTTACTTGAAAAAAAAAGAAGGGAAAACTTACATTTGTCAACATTTTTTTAATAAAATACAATGTATAGTACATAGCTAAGATTAGTAGCCTACCTTGATTGAGTCTATTATGAGTCGGACGTCTAAAATTATTTGACCATCTGTCAGAGTTTTATTACTTTTCTATATATACACTTGCATATTACCACACATCCAGATATATGCGTTGTAATATTTACTCACATAGAGGTGTGTGGGAGGTAGAACTTTAGAGGAAACGTACCCGCGTTTGCGTGGAAGTTGAATTGAAAATAACATAAGAAAAGCCACTCAATTACAGCCATCAGAGATTCGATCCCTAACCTCATCACCAGCCAACCAGACCAGACAAGACTGACAGCTTTGTCCGATTACATCCAATGTTTGTATTTTAATACAAATACGTGTTATACGAATCCGAGCCAAATTTATAAGGAACAGTTTGTTAGATTCCTTCCTATTAGGAGAACTCTACGTTTATGTATGAGGTGTTAACTCGATCCTTCTAGAAATGTTAATTTTCTTCAATCTATTAACGAATATGGCTCTTTACGTACACACACGTTAATCTTCATTTTAAGGTGAAGTCGTAAAGTTGAAGTACACACAAACACATAAATATAAATATATTAGCACTGTATCTTTCTACCTGTTCAGGTTCTACGCATATATACTAATTATTATAATGTGTTAGGGATGGGTAAGTTTGGATTTAGAGGTGTACCCACATTTGCGAGGAGAAAGTGTGGAATTTTATACATATATATTTTTAAGAAGGTGACCTGGAGGTCTAGGGGTACGTCGGACTTCTGTGCTGGGGGTCCAAGCTTCAATCCTTGGTCCGACACAGATTTATCCGATTACCAAACCCTTCCTTCACCTCTGACAAGACATCTTGTGAATGTGGGGAATGCCAACCCTCCACCGTGGTTCGGATTCCACGTTAAACTGTGGGTCCTTCATTTCATTTTACAATTACCCTACCATCACAAATTAGCGTAAGTGGGTATAACCCGAACGGGTAGTAAGACGCTGTGCTAATAATAATAATAATAATAATAATAATAATATAATGTTTTAGGAAAAAACAAACTTAATACACCCAACTGGGATTAGAACCTTGATATTACGGTCATTGATAGTCTAGTCTATTGCAAGAGTGACTTCTTAGATTATGTGGTCACCGAAGCAAGTCACATATATTTCCTTCACACACTAACTCTAAATTGATGTTTGCCATTTGTGTCTACCTGGAGTTAGTGATTAAGCAGATTCTTGGAAAGCTTCTCCACAAAAATTGATTTTTCCAATTAGAAACTATTAGAAAATTGCATACCTATTACCCAAATGGATTCCAAGTTAGGATGAGAATAATAAAATAACAATAAGCCTTTAGAGCTACTTGCTCGCTGATTCGTTTTAATCATATTAAATTTTTTATGGCTGTGTATTTTAATGTTGGGATGTTGATGAGGTAAAGCAACTAGGTAGATAAATAATGTTTGTTTAATTAGCATATTTATTTATGAATTTGGGAAATTTATAAATATAATGTGGCATCGGATGACGTATTACAGAGGCAAACATTTTATTTATGAACAATATTGTCATACTCAATTGACAATAACCTTTTTTTGTATATAGTATTAATTCACAAAATCACATTATGATGTGAATTCATTAATTATTTCAATTAAGGATACAATTAAATTATTAGATTTTGAACGCAGTTTAAGCTCTTAATAACATATAAATCAATAAAAAATACATTTAATTCATCATAAATTATATTACTATAAACTTATTATCTAAACAATTATTTGTTTATACATTACTGTACTTTCCCACACTAAGTATTATCTGTAAATCATTTTGAAACTTAGCCCCAACAAATGTATTAAAAGTGTTTAATTTTTTTTATTAAAACGTTTAACAATTTACATAATCCTGTAGTCTTCAAAAGAAACTGTTAGGATAATAAGGTCTTGTAGAATTCAGAGGACAGGATATGCAGTGCTAATGGAAGAATCTAGAACCGTGTTCAGGGTTTTTGACTGACAAACCCAATGGGAAGATACCATTGGGAAGATCTAGACGCAGATGGGAGGATAATATTAGCATGGACCTGAAAGAGAAATGGTGTACTGGGTGGTACTAGCTCAAGATAGAGATAGGTTGCCTACTTTTGTAAGTGCGGCAATGAATTTTTGAGTTCCTACTGCCATATCGAAAGTAAGAATTACGTTCAACACAAGCTGTATTAATTATTTGCTCACGTGTGGTGGGGGTTAAAATATTAAATTAATTCGTCTGTTGATGAATCATGTTTAAATTTTGACATTACATCTCTACACTGTACTAGCGGGCGTAGAAAGGAGGGTCCATTAAATAGATATACACACTTTTATTGGCTGAAGGTATGGTAACATTTTCTAGCGGACCACACTTAGAAAAAATAGATTTCTACGGCCTTGACTGTATCCTTTAGATTTTAGAAATGTAAATTCTTTATTTCTAAAACCTATAATTTGTATTATCATCCATACAATAATTTTCGATGTATACGCATTTATTTTAAAAGAAAAATTTAAATAGTTTCGTTAAATTTTAGCTCCACTATTAAAAATTAATCAACTTTAATATGTTAATCCTTGAAATAAATGATTATATTAAAACAAACACTTATTAAAGTTAAAATCAGTTTGTAACACTCGAGAAATTTCTGTCTGAATAAATTGTTTACCGAAATGGTATCTTCCGATTTAAGTTAGACCATGTAATGTAAATAAAACATATTTTATCAAAGTTGGTGTCAATTCTATTATCACATATTTCATCAGTAAAATATTTTTATCTTATAAAATATATATGATAGTGTAATAGCGTCCTAAGAAGAACGTTTACACCGGTTAGTGATTCAATGACTTTTATAAAGTAAGCATGAATAAATTCATGTATGTCATCCAAAAAATAATATAGTGTTCCTTGTTTTATTTTATCCAGACCTTTATTTTTAGCTAAATACATTTAATATAACATTTAAAAATTAAAAGTAGGTATATTGGACGATTATCCTTAACTTTAGCTTCGGCTTCGACTTTAATTTGCAAGCTACCCGCCTCGGTGGCGTAGTTGGCTAACGCGCTAGTGTCGTGTTGAGCTCGACCGCCGAGGACGGGGAGATGATGGTTCGAATTTTGGTCGGGTGAACTGGGGGTGGTGTGTATGTGTTCCTAAATGGTTTTCCACTCTCCCTCCAAGAAAATGCGGGTTCACTTCCTCTAATTCAACCTTGCCAATTCCTAATCCATTAGCGTAATTAGTACTTAAAGCGTATAACCCGAACTGGTAGTAAGACGCGTTGCTAAATAATAATATATATATATATATATTTTTCAAGTTTCAAGCTTCGTTTTGGCTTCAATCTACATTCAAAGAATGACCTTTGCACAAACTTTTAGCTAATATTTATGTTTATGAATCTGTTTCAGACTAGCCAGTGTGTTTTTTTTCGGGGGTGGGGCGTGGACCTTACATTTGGCAACGCACTCTGGACCAAGCATGAAAAACGAAGGGCGATTCTCGGTACGTCGCGTGGACGGAGAAACGACCACAATGCAACACGTTCCTGAAAACGACATCCTGGAACTAGATCATAAAGATAACATGAACAGCCGGAGTACTCTTGTCACAACGGGTAAGCCTGATAAATGTTTT